>OX382262.1:2814842-3347545 GCA_947507595.1 Pyralis farinalis | reverse complement strand
TTTACAAAAAGCTTATTAAATTTTAGCATATTTATTGGGACAGCGGTTCAATGGGCAAGTTAGTTTACCTGTAAAACTTATAGCACTGGTCAACAATGATGGGCGAGAGGTCAGCGAAGGGGTTCTTGAAGGTCTTCTCCAGGTACTTGTCTCTCTGGGCGAGCACCTCGTATTGGCTTTGGCACTCCTCAGCCTGAGACGATATCAGAGCCTGTTCACGGGACAACTCCTCAACTTCTTGCTCTAAACGAGCTATACGGCCGCTATAAATAAATATAAACCAAATAAAAGTTTCAGATACTTCTTTACACTACACAGACAACGATTTTATGATGTGTGTAAAATGATATGGATCCTCCACATAGAGGGCCGTGACTTACAGGGTATATCTTCTTCCTAGGGCTATCCCGTTTCCTAATACATTGTACGCGTCCGTTAGCAAAGCCTAATGATTTGGCGGAGATGATATTTTTGACATGACTGAGCAGTGATAGCCCTGTAGATAAACCGACCAATTTATCCAAGAGTTCCTAGTTCGAATCCTGGAGTGGACATGTACTTGTCTATTCCAGGATTCGAACTGTACCACTAAATTCGTGTATTCGAATTTATATACATATTGGTAATTATCAGTTGCTCGGCGGTGAAGGAAAACATCGTGAGGAAACCCACACGTCCAAGAAACTATATTTCCTAATACTGTGACTTAAGCTTAGAAAGGTATGGTTTCCTTTTGTGTTGTGGAGTTTGGACGGCAGTCGCTCTATGTAAAAATCTGTATTTTCGTCAAATCCTTAGACATAGGCTGCGGAGCACACTAATCCTAATGTATTAGGAAACGAGATAACGCTAGGACGAAGAAGATTGATCTTAACATGAAGCGACTGCCGTCAAAACTCCACAACCTAGAAGGAAACGCAGATCTTACTCCCGGGGACATCAATGGAATAAAATACACACGAGATAAAGCATGTCTGTGTGACCGTCGGGTATATAAAGAGCACGGTGTCAGCGAGCTGAGTTGCGTCGCCCCGCATCCCCTGGGGCGATCGCCTCCGATAAAGCTTTTAAAGCCTTCCCGGCTCAAGGTATTCCCTAGGCGGTTTTTAGTCAGTAGGAGTCTGACATAACTCGTTCGGCCGTCTGAAAGGGTACTCATGAGAGTTCACCGCCTCCCTCCCATCGGGTCCCGGAGGGTGCCCCTCACGGAAGAATGACTAACGCACACCCGGGTGTAGGTAAGTCCTTCTTTTGCGGGTCTACATTTTCATGGGCCAAAAAAAAAGCGAGCTGAGTCAATGTGTATACGTACCGCATGCTTTCCAGTTTCTCATCCATCTCCACGCGGTCTATGTTAGTCCTCCGAAGGCGCATCAGGTTGAGGTGCTCTTGGCCGATGACAGAGTCCACTTGCAGCTTCATCAGCCACATCTCCTTCACCTACGATGCACGTATACAATCAGAAAATTCAAATGGTCGCCTTAAAGTAATGATGTGGACTTTGGAAAATTGAATCATTGTTCATTTGTGTGCACATTGATACACGCTCCCTTTTTTTATACAACGTCGGAAGGCACACAAGCATATGGCCCACCTGGTGTACAGCGGTTATTGTAGCTTATGATGCCACCTCTCAGTGTTTCCAAGAGAGGTAGGGCGCATCAAAGCAGCCCGCACGGGGAAGTACCTCCACCGCACAGAAAACCGCAGCCGCTAACGTAGCAACTTCTTAGTGGTGAACTCATTCACACGCAGGACATACAACAACCCTTCAAGGAGTTGTTATTCAGCTGCGGATTTGGGCGGTGGAGGTACTTCCCCGTGCGGGCTGCTTTGATGCGCCCTACCTCTCTTGGAAACACTCAGTACAAGACAAACAGACATGTTCGTGCACACAATTATTTGTCTTGCGTGGGAAATCGAACCCACGAACCACGAGCGTTGGTGTCAAAGTAGCGTAACAGCGCGTTTCACCACTGCGCCACCAAGGTTTTTCAAACTACTTCCTAACCCACCCCGTGGCAGTACCTTCTGGTTGAAGTTGGCGACGCCCTCGTCGAGCACGTGCGCCAGCTTGCCGTACTCCGCGTGCAGCATCTTGCGGTACTTGTCTCTCTCCTCGCCGCGGGAGGCGACCTTGGCTTCGTACTCGAACACAGCGCGGAGATCCTCCTCGTTGAATTGCTCAGGATTTTTTTCCAGCTGATAAAATATACCATTTCAATGTTTCCCCCAAGGGACTACAGCGTGGAGTTCTTCGAGAAAGGCGTGAAGAGGTTTTTACAGGGTCGGCAACGCAAGTGACCTAGTGACCAGTGCGTTCTTGTATGTGAGTGAGGGCTCCAGTAAGTTTCTATGGAGTTACTATGTTAGAAGCAAACGTGGCATCGCGCCAATGATAATTAATGCATTGCGAGCGTTCATAGGCTACGGTAACCGCTTTAAATCAGGTGGGCCGTATGCTTATAGGACGCTGTATAAAAAATATACTTTAACACCAAAGCTAGTGGGTTCGATTCCCAAGACAAACATTTGTGTGCCTTGGTATGGGTATTATTAAGAGAGGGTGCATTAAATGAGCTCGTCTGGGGAAGTACCACTTACACAGGAAGTACAACAACTCCTTGGAGGGTGGTTGTACTCGTGCGAGTGCGTGAGGTCATCAATAAACTCCTAAGGAGTTGCTGTGTTAGTAGCACAGGCGGCAACACGTGAGCGATAGCTTAATCTATAGCAACCGTTCATAGTCTGTGATAACCGTTTTACATCAGGTCGGTCGTATGCTTGAAGGCTGACGTGGTATGAAATAAAACTATTCCATAGAGGGTTTTTGCGTTATTGCGAGTGAGTGAAGTTACGAGTAAGTTACTAAGGAGTCGCGGCACGCACCATGCACTGAGGCACCGGTATGGGTTTCTTGATTTCCTCGTGCCACAGCTTCTCCAGCACGCCGTCCATCATGTGCACGAGCGCGCGCTCGCGGAAGTCGTCCTTGGGCTTCGGCTCCGGCGGCGGGACCACCGCCTGGCTCGGGCTGACGTACGGCTCGATGCTGCACTGTTGCACGACACCGTTGCACGTTACAGACAGGTTACACTATTGTTTCATATTAGAGGGAGTGGACGACCATGTACGTCGCTTGATGGTAAGCGATCATCGCCGCCAAACGACATCATCATCAGGAATAAAATAATATTTCAATATGGGAACGGGATAGGCCCACCACTCATTCCCACCACTGTCTCCTGTGTAGCCAGTATTAACAGCGGCGACCACCAAAAAGGCAATGAACAGTGAAGTTTATTGCTGTCCCGGGGGTTAAACTACAGCTGCCTTGGAACTCACAACGAATTTAATCACAAGAAATTTCAAAGAGATGGCTAGTCAAGTGAAGCTCAACTGCCGTGCACCACGGTTTATCAAATATCTAACACTATTGGGACCTAAACTGTGAGTTGTTATCTAACACATCGATTCCTATAATATAGATTGCAGAACCGCCTAAACGCCCGGTAATTCTCCCTTGTTGCCACCAAATCTGAATAGTTTACTACCCCGGATGTGACACGCAAGGAATTTAACATATCGTCCATCTCCCGATGCCAGAGATCGCACTCCCAGAGAACATGATGTGCTGCTCGAATTCATGATTTGTCGTAGAACACTCGCATAAAGGATATAATAAAAGTATGAGAACATGAAATATGAAGAGTTATGAATAAAGAAGCGAGTGAAGTGTGTAAGGACCGCGTCTTGTGGCGCTCGGTTCTCTCTGCCTACCCCGCGAGGGATTTGATTTCGACGAGCTCGGTGGCTCAGTAGTCAATGACGCGACTTTGACACCAACGCTCGTGGCTTCGATTCCCACACAAGGCAAACATTTGTGTGCATGAACATGTCTGTTTGTCTTGGTCTAGATGTTTTAAGAAAGGTAGGGCGCATCAAAGCAGCCCGTCTGGGGAAGTACCTCCACCGCACAAAAACTCCCAAGAGGGTTGTTGTGTGCTTGCGTGTGAGTAAGGTCACCAGTAAGCTCCTAAGGAGTTGCTGTGTAAGCGGCAGAGGGGGCATCGCGCGAGTGATACTTAATAAATCTCAAGCGTTAATAGGCTACGGTACCCGCTTTACATCAGGTGGGCCGTATGCTTGTATGCTCCCGACGTAGAAAAAAAAAATGGCGTGATTTAAAAAAAATATATATATTAAAATCAAATTACATAGACCGGTCGTCGGTCGGTGCGTGGCAACTACCATTTATTCAGTAGCCTCTATACCCCGCCACCGACCGCACGAACCCTCTATACCTATCTATCTAACCTAAATATAATTACGTGCCCTCAATATATATAAACTGTATGTACTGCTACTATCTTTGTCATTCCAATAAACAATATTGATGTCAAGAAAATTACCGTTTCCCATCCGAGTTGATTGATTTTAGTTTCAAAAACTATGAGAACCACATATTGGAGAAAATGCAAAAAGGTAACCGTTCACTAATCTTAATTAATACTAGTACTTAGAATACTGTGCCCGCGACTTTGTCCGCGCGGAATAGTTATTTTTTTATTATTTATTTATATTAATAAAAATAAATAAAATTTCTAAAATAAAAGTAGCCTAAGTTACTCCTTATTACATCAACTATCGGTAAATGAAAGTCCCGTCAAAATTGGTCTAGCCATTTCAGAGATTAGCCGGAACAAACAGACAGACGACAGACAAAAATTGTAAAAAAAAATATTTTGCTATGTGTGCCGTGTATACATCCATATGCAGTATGTATGTATATCTTCACGCCAAGTCCCTTGCGGGGTAGGCAGAGAGAACCGAGCGCCATAAGACGCGGTCCTTGCATACTTCACTCGCTTCTGTGACATTCATAGCTCTTTTCATGCACGCTCGCCGGTTCCTGGGGCTTCTGACATCACCTTCTGATAAAACACGACCAATTTGGTCATGGTAGGTTAGTCTCGGCCTTCCTCGGCTCCTACATTCTTCCACTTTTGCATTGTATATCTGTTTCGTCATTCTTTCGTCCCGCATTCTTTCTACATGTCCGAACCAACGGAGCATGCCCTTTCTTATCTTCACACCGACACTCTCTTTTAGACCAACTCTTTCTCTCACGTCTTCATTACATCCATATGCATTTAGTAAAAAGCGGTTATTTTAATATTACAAACAGACACTCCAATTTTATTTATCTGTATAGATTAGGTATTCCATAGGGTATAAAAAGATTACCTCTTCCGGTTCGACGACGATCAGCTTCTGCGGTCGCTCCTCCTGCCGCCACTCCGGGTCCCTGATCTCCACCGCGAGGTGGTGGAAGCTGCCGCGCAGATCTGACAGCTTGTTCAACTCTACGACAGCGAACAGTCGGATGATTTAACATCAACGTACACACAACGACAAGTCATTTTTAGACACTTGCAGTGTCATTTTCACTCTTATAGCTTGCAAAATAAGAACGGTGCAAAGGTGGAACAGTCTACCTTGAGATGTCGCTGTGCGCACAAAATGTAGATACGTACAATATTCTACAAGCCTGCAACTAAATGATATCTACAACATGAAAGTACAACATATGTAGTCTACAAACCACTTGACTGCGCATGAAGGCACCCTGCGTTCACAAAAAACGTTGTGTTATAGCGCCCATATATCTCAGCGATTCGAGCTTAGTGACGAATGGAAGAATGTTTTAACCCTTGGCTTATGGGTTAAAATATTCTTCCATTCGTCACTAATTATTTATCATCGTCATTAATTAAGTGCCGCGATGTTTTTGACGAGCTCGGTAGCTCAGTCGTAAATGACGCGACTTTGCCACCAACGCTCGTGGGTTCGATTCCTACACAAGGCAAAAATTTGTGTGCATGAGCATGTCTGTTTGTCTTGGTCTGGATGTTTTCAGAGAGGTAGGGCGCATCAAAGCAGCCCGTCTCAGTACCTCCACCTCACAGAAAACAACAGCCAAATAACAACTCCCTAGAGGGTTGTTGTGTTCCTGCGTGTGAGTGAGGTCACCAGTAAGCTCTCAAGGAGTTGCTGTGTAAGCAGCAGAGGAGGCATCGCGCGAGTGATACTTAATATATCGCAAGCATTAATAAGCTGCGGTACCCGCTTTACATCATGGGCCGTATGCTTGTATGCCTCCCGATATAGTATAAAAAAAAGATGTTGATCTGCGAACTAACCAATAAGAGCTGCGCGTTCTATTTTCCACGCAGACCGGTAGCGGTGAATTGAGTTACTACGTAATACCGATCTCATCTGCTCTCCATATATGATTTCCATCATGACATAGTCCTAATATGCATATTTATATGGTAAAGAGCATTGATAGCCCAGTGGATGAAGTA
The DNA here is from genome assembly GCA_947507595.1 of Pyralis farinalis. NCBI lineage: Eukaryota > Metazoa > Arthropoda > Insecta > Lepidoptera > Pyralidae > Pyralis > Pyralis farinalis. The sequence continues at coordinate 3,341,177 of OX382262.1, read as the reverse complement.
CCGACCCATTATCAGACGGTCCTGAGTTCGAATCCTGGTGTGGGCATGTACGGCGACATTCGTGTTTTCGTATTTACGTACATATTTGTAATTATTATTTGCTCGGCGGTGAAGGAAAACATCGTGAGGAAATCCGCACGTCCAAGTAATTATATTTCGAAAGACATGTGAACCTAGTTTAAAAAATGTTTTAAGAGAGGAAGTACCTCCACCTCACAGAAAACCGCAGCCAAATGACAACTCCCTAGAGGACTGTTGTGTCCCTGCGTGTGAGTGAGGTCACCAGTAAGCTCCCATGGAGTTGCTGTGTTAGCAGCAGAGGTGGCATCGCGCGAATTATAATGTACTGCAAGCGTTTATAGGTTACGGTAACCGCTTTACATCAGGTGGGTCGTATGCTTGTATCCCGACGTTGTATAAAAAAAATGAATGGTTTTCCCTGCGAGTTGTAGTCTGACGACAGTCGCTGTATATAAAAATCAGTATCTTCGCCAAATTCTTGGGAATAACAACACACTTGGTACGCGGTGGTACTTCCCCAGGCGGGCTACTTGTATGTATATCTTCACGCCAGGTCCCTTGCGGGGCAGGCAGAGAGAACCGAGCGCCATAAGACGCGCACCTTACACACTCGCTTCTGTAACATTCATAGCTCTTTTCATGCTACTTAGACGCACCATACCTATATATATCCTTTAGATCATTAGTTCGCCTACTGACGTTGTATAAAAAAAAATATTAAGCGTTCCTTACAATTTTCAAGTGCAATTCTAATTAATATATAACAGCGCAGTTATACTACACAATATGCTCTTCTTCTTCCTAGCGCTGTCCCATTACCGATCGATTAGGATTAGATTTTTTTTATACTACGTCGGGAGGAATACAAGCATACCGCCCACTTGATCTAAAGCGGGTACAATAGCCTATTAACGCTTGCGATATATTAAGTATCACTCGCGCGATGCTCTGCTGTTTACACAGCAACTCCTTGAGAGATTATCGGTGACCTCACTCACAAGCAGGAACACAACAACCCTCTAGGGAGTTGTTATTTCGCTGCAGTTTTCTGTGAGGTGGAGGTACTTCTCCAGACGGGCTGTTTTGATACGCCCTACCTCAAAATCCGCTACCTTAACCTAAGTAATACTGATTTTACCTATACTACAAAAAAATCTAGCAATTACTAAAGCTATAATGTACACGATTTGTGCTAGTGCCAATGTTTTTGCGTGGCTCTTGTGCCGTGGACCTTGGACGATGAACCGCAGACGCGCGTTCCGCTCTTCGACGAGGCCGACCTCGCGCTTCTTCAGGTTCATCAGCTCGGCGAACTGTTTGTTGAACCAGAGCCGCATGTTTTGGACATTTAGCTGTAATATTTACAATTTAACTTACAACGGCGATGATGCTATGAGCAATGATGACCCAGTGGATAAAGAATCGGCCTATTGACCAACTGGTACCCGGTACGAATCCTGGGATGTGGCACTAAATATGTTTTTCGGATTTATGTCCATGTTTGTAATTATCATTTGCTCTTCGGTGAAGGAAATCATCGTGAGGAATCCCGCACGTCCAAGAAATTATATTTCGAAAGACGTGTTACGGTACGATTGCGGTGCCAGTATGTGAGGGTGAACTCATCACCGTCGGCGAGCGGTAATATTTATTTAATGTTCGAAAGCTCATGTCTCCCGACGTTTAATAAAAAATATGTGTATATATTTTTGGCAGAGCTGCGATAGCCAGCGGAGCCACATTACCCTCAAAATTGCCGTTTGGGGTAGACTGATGTCATCCAGCTAGCGTTTAGACGGTAATAGTGAGAAACTCCAAAATCGACACACTAATAGCTAACATATTGTAGTTTTGTATCCTTTAATTTGAAATTTAAATGTTCGTTGGTGAGGAAGAACGGTCCAAAATCGTTCCAATTAGAAAAAAAAACATATGGGAAAACGTATGGCCGGCCACTCTGCAGTGCAGAGTCTGCACTGCACTCCCATCAACAGAAAAAGTAACAGCACTCGTCGCTAGATGTCGTACAGGGTTCCATATATTTTTAAAAAATTTAAAAATTATAAATAAAATATTTAAATATTTTTTAAATTTAAAAAATATCAGCTCTGCCTACACAGCTTGCTGTTATTTACTAGTTTATTAAACGTCGGGAGACATGGAATATACACACGTATATTAATTGTTATGTTATAAATTATTAAGTCTCTGCTTATAAATATATATATGTATCTGTATGACTGTTTGCTCTTTACCGACAATAAAAAAAATCAAAGGAAAGTAGCAGCAAAGATCCCAGGGTGTCATGTCTTACTTTAACGATGTGATGCAAGTAGTTCATGTGCAGGAAGCTGTAGGCCAGGGTCTGCGGCACCATGTACGTTGGGACGGAGACGAACTTGTGGGCGTCGCTGCCGCTCAGCACGCACGACAAAGGTTGCTGCTCCTCCACGTCCGCCGCCAGCAGCCCCAGCACCGCCTGGCTCTCGGAGCTTTCGGCCCGAGTGCGACCAGACCGGATGGACATCATCGACATAACTGGAAATCTGTTCAGAGGAACATATTTTATTATACACGTCGGGAAGGAATTGTTTGTTTTTAAGGGGAAGTGCCTCCACCTCACAAAAAATTGCAGCCAAATAACAAGTGCCTAAAGGGTTGTTGTTTCTGCGTGTGAGTGAGATTACCAGTAAACTCCTAAGGAGATTGCTATGTTAGAATCGCGCGAGAGATACTTACGGTATTGCAAGCGTTTATAGAGTACGGTAACAGCTTTACTTAAGGCAGGCCGCATGCTTGTATGGCTCTCGACATTTTATAAAAAAAATGCTAAAGCCAGTGAACGGGGAAGAAAAGAGAAAACGTCGCAGTGGACGGAGCTACCCAAAAATAAAGCTGTTTTCCAGTTACTTTAACCAAGAAGATAAGGAAGAAGATGAAAATACCGTGATATTCTTGGGTTCGGTCGACCGTAACAAGAGTGAAAACTGTCTTTCTGAAAATGTTGGAAGCTGCGAATGAACAGGTTCATCATATTGACCAGGCCTCTGAGCTTTGATAGCAGCGACATCGACACTTTTGTACTGCAGACTTACAACTGCGGACAAGCTGTTTTAACGAGTGGTGCAGCGGTTAATAACGGGACTTTCGCACCGTCGCTCGTGGGTTCGATTCCCATACAGGACAAAAATTTGTGTGCATGAACATGTCTGTTTGTCTTGGTCTGGGTGTTTTTAAGAGAGGCAGGGCGCATCAAAGCAGTCTGAGGAAGTACCTCAACCTCACAGAAAATCGCAGCCAAATAACAACTCTCTGGAGGGTTGTTGTATTCCTGCGAGTTAGTGAGGTAGCTAAGCCTAGTAAGCTCTCAAGGTGTTGGTTCATAGGCTACGGTAACGGCTTGCTTGTATCCCTACGTTGTATAAAAAAAAGCGCTGCATTTGCCTCACGACGTATTTAAGAAAATAAAGTCCAGATTAGATACGAACTGTTGGCTACGTTCCTCCTCTTCTTTTCTTTCCTCCCATGGTCGGAACAAGTCCCCATCGTTCTCAATCTCGATGCTGCGCAGCGCCTCCACCTGTTGGAGTTCCGGCCATTTCTCACGTTGAGTTGGCAGCACTGCGTAGTTCTCGACCTGTGCGTAAAATTATTAAGTTGTTTCCTCAAATATGCTCAGCAATATTCAAAATTATTGAAAAAACAAAAAGAAATCGATTTCGCCGACGCAGTGGTTGGTACCAACGTTCTACTTTGATACCAACGTTCGTTGGTTCGATTTCCAGACAGGGCAAAAGTTTGTGTCAGCGTGAGCTGTTAATCTTGGTCTGGGTATTTTAAAGAAAGATAGGGTGCATCAAAGCAGCCCGTCTGGGGAAGTATCTCTCAGAAAACGGCAGTCAAACAACAACTCTCTGGAGGGTAGTTGCGTTCCGGCAAGTGAATGGGATTACTAATACGCTCCTAAGGAGTTGCTGTGTTAGCAGCAGAGTTGGCACCGCGCGAGTGATACTTAATGTAGTACAAGCGTTCAATGGCTATAGTAACCGTTTTACATCAGGTACGCCGTAAAAAGTCATTAACATGCGTAGTCCAGGACAGTGCTCCATCAATCAATCCGATGATTCGAGTTTTGTTCACAAAGGGAATCTGTAGACCGTTGTAGTAAACTTTAGGCAAGTTATTACGTAATTAATAAATAAAGGCAATTCCAAAACTTCCTACTCCTACAAATTTCTCCTGATTAAATTCGTTGTGAGTTCCAAGGCAGCTGTAGTTTAACCCCCGGGACAGCAATAAACTTCACTGTTCATTGCCTTTTTGGTGGTCGCCGCTGTTAATTCTGGCTACACAGGAGACACAGTGGTGAGAATGAGTGGTGGGCCTGTAACTAATAACTGCTTAAGACTATCGTCTGTGACTGCGAAGGATTAACAGCGGTAGGAACATTGAATTGTTATGTAATAGTGTTCTAGAACCGACGCCGCGAACCAAATGTTTGCGCCATGCTTTGTTACCGATCGGCAATAACTCATTGGTGTACTACATTGAACGAAACGCGTAAGCGCTATGAAAATCACGGCTCTTTTGACCTTGTGGTCGCGAGATAAGTATCTTCGAATTTTTGGAATAGACATCTAAAATATTTCAGCGCTGTAGCGGACATTAGTTTTAATTATTACCAAAATGGAGCAAGACTCACTTAGGATAGCTCCTCTAGTACATAATAACACAATGGGTAGGAATCCATGTACCTGATAGTGCGAGAAGATGGCGTACAGCTTGACCCTGGGCGATAGCATCGTGTCCCAGCAGTTGGCCTTGATCCACGCCGTCACTTTGTCCTGCGCTAGGATTCGAGCCTCCGTCTGCGCACGGATCAGCTCGCGTTCGCGCTCCGCCTGGACACGTGCACGACACGACCGGCAATTAGCATACCAACTTCCTTTTATAGAACTTAATTGAGAAATCCATTAGGATTGGTGGGGTCCGCTACCTAAGACTAAGAGGTCCCCTATCTAAGTCTAAATAGGGTAATTTATTTTTATAGGCATCAGGTGGCAAACAAGCAAACTGCCTACCTGATGTAAAATCAATAAACGCGTTACAATACGAAAACAATAATAAATAAATATAATAAATTACGACAGAAAAAATAAACAGAGCATTACAGTATATAGAGTTCACACTGAAGTTTACCAAATTTTTGTACGTATGTATATCTTCACGCCAGGTCCCTTGCGGGGTAGGCAGAGAGAACTGAGTGCCATAAGACGCGGTCCTTACACACCTCACTCGCTTTTATAACATGCATAGCTATTTTCTTGCACGCTCGCCGATTCATAGGGCTCCTGACACCCTGTGATGTGTTCTAATGAGTAAGTGAGGTTAGCAGTGAGCTCCTAAACTGTTGCAGTAATGGCAGCAAAGATGGCGCGTAAGCAATACTTCCTTTACAAGCGTTCATAGTCTACGGAAATCACTTTACATCAGATGGGACGTATGCTTGTATGCTTCCCGACGTTGTATATAAAATACAAAAGTATATAATTTAATATTTCAGTTATTCAATATTATTATAATAATCCACAGCATTATAATATACAAAAAATATATAATAGGATTACGTCAGAAGCAGGGGGATCTTTTGTTGCAAAAGGATAACCCAAGTGGAGAAGTGCCTCCACCTCATAGAATACCGCAGTCAAATAACTATTCCCTGGAGGATAATTGTGTTCCTGCACGTGATTGAGATCACTAATAAGAAAGGAAAGAGTTGCTGCATTGGCAGCAGGGTGGCAGCGCGCAAGCATTCCTGCTTGTATTGCAGGCTTTCATAGGCTACGGTAACCGCTTACATTAGGTGGGTCGTATGTTTGCTGTTGCCTCCCATCGTAATTTATAATAATACCTTCTTCAGCCGGTCCTTCTTGTGCTCCAGATGCAAGTCGAATTCGCTCAAAGGCAGCCGGTGCAGCGGCGGCTCCAGCAGGTTCTTGTCCAGCAGCGCCACGAGCCGCGCCTGCACCGCCTTGAACTCCCGGACCACCGCATCCCGTTGGTCCTTCCATTCTGCTGCTTCCTGGCTCACCTTCTTTTCCTCTAAGAGGTCTAAATAGTTCTCTGAAAGAATTTACAAACTAGTCTAGATCGATATATTTGACGAGCTCGGTGGCTCAGTCGTGAATGACGCGACTTTGACACCAACGCTCGTGAGTTCGATTCCCACACAAGGCAAACATTTGTGTGCATGAACATGTCTGTTTGTCCTGGTCTGGATGTTTTAAGAGAGGTAGGGCGCATCAAACCAGTCTGTCTGGGGAAGTACCTCCACCTCACAGAAAACTGCAGCCAAATAACAACTCCCTAGAGGGTTGTTGTGTTCCTGCGTGTGAGTGAGGTCACCAGTAAGCTCCCAAGGAGTTGCTGTGTAAGCAGTAGGGAGGCATCGCACGAGTAATAATTAATATATTGCAAGCGTTAATATGCTACGGTACCCGCTTTACATCAGGTGGGTGGTATGCTTGTATGCCTCCCGACGTTGTATAAAAAAAAATTGATTGAACGCGTTAATCTCCGGAACTACTTAGTCGGATTTGAAAAATTCTTTTTGCATTTGAAAGCCTAATTCTTAAGGAAGATTATATATGCGCTTTTTAACATTACGACCCTCAGAAGCTGAGAAAAAAGAAAGAAAAAGCGGTTCCCCCTGCATACGGCGATAGGAGAACGAAATCGCGTGGTACGGCTGGTAAATGTATACAGTTTTTTATACCACTAAGTTAGGCAAACAAGCTTACGGCCCGGCTTAAGTTGTTACCGTAATCTCTGGTACACATGCAACAGCAGGGGTGTTCTTCCTAAGGTTTTGTCGTTTCCTAATTCCTTAGGATTGGTGAGATCCGAACCTAAATAACCTAAGACGAAGGATGAGGTGAAGATATTGATGATTATAAGGCCAAGGCTTACCTACCATGACCAAATTGACCGTGTTATCAGAAGGTGATGTCAGGAGCCTTGAAAACCCCTTGCGGAGTAGGCAGAGAGAGCCGAGCGCCACATGACTCTGTCCTTGCAAACCTTTCTCGCTTCCTTAAATTTCATCTTAAGTCTGGGCCTTTCTCGGCTCCTACATCCTTATACTTTCGTATTGTATATCTGTTTCGTAAGTTTTTCTTCCTGCATTCTTTCTACATGTCCGAACCAACAGAGCTTGCCTCTTCTTATTTCAATACCGACACTGTCTTTCATATCATGATGATCATGTGACTTACTATCATTAGGGCTTATGATGTCCATGGTATTCTTGGTGCTGTCCATGAGGCGGTGGTCGGGCGGCTCGTGAACGAGGTCGTGCAGCTCGGCCCGCGCGTCCCGCAGCCACGTGACGGCGACGTTCTTGTTACCGGCGAGGTGCACCACGAACGTGTTCCCATTGTCGATCACAGCTTGCTGTATGCCCGACTGGTAGCGGTGTGTTACAGCTAGCTTCAATTCTGTACATACAAGAGTTTTTTTATTCAAGCGACATATTTGGCTTCACAATTTAAGATAATTATTTCTCTTGAATCACGGGCGTTTACCCCGGTCATTTGATAGGCGTGTGCGGGGATATGAATTCAACGCGTAGAGGCTCCTTCGAAAAGATTGATGTAATGTATTATACCCGTTGTGACCTGCTCCATGGGATATCAATAGGGCAATATATCCATGAACAGGTCACGGCAGGTATTGGGACTATTGCGAATATGTCGCAAAAAAGCTAAAAAACTAATATTATTATTAAATTTTATTAGACTTTAAAAATGAGATTGACGCTCGGTTCTCTGTCTCTGTCAGTCTGTCTTCTTCTTCTTCTTGGCGGAGTTCGCTACCTAAGCCTAAGGATTTAAGCCAGCTTCTAATTATGGCTGTCGAATTGTGAGTTATGACGTGTACACGCAATATCTAAACGGCCACTTCCGATCATCTGTCTGAGGTTCGGCGACCGAATATCCTACCACCCGAGAGCGCAAGGAAACGCAGGGGTGAGGGTGGCCGGCCGCACGCCGCGGCCACAGACAAATAGCGCGTTCAGCGTGTTACCATAATAAAACTCACAGGTCTAAGCGCGGCGGAGAAATTCCTCTTCCGAACCTATGGGAAACCTTCTACCTCGCAACTCCTTGGGGGTCATGAATGCTTCAGGAAGCGCAGTCCCTTCCTTTTCATTGATACGAAATATTGTGAGAGCAGCTTGTGTACGTGTGGCGAGAGTGAAGGGAACAGACTCCACGCACTGCGGTCCTGTCCTAAGCAGCATCTACGGGACAGAATGATGGACGGGGTCCAGCGCAGCGAAGAGGAATCTGGGCCGGTGTATTTCGCAAATTTGGTGTCATCAGCGAGGAACTTTGCGGCTTTCCCGTGGATTCACCCACGCATGGTTTACACGTACGAGCGCGGAGGAAGCAGCTGAAAGGGTTCCAAAACGAGAGAAGGGAGAGCGTGACGAGGGAACGGATGAACAGGATTATCCACGAGCGCGTTCAGACGGCAGCCAAGACGTCTTTGTATGCGTTGCCGCCCCAGAAGGGAAGAATGGCTATACAGAGCATTGTGGATAAGAATTAAATACCTTGTGCTAAGGGTTGCCCACGGCACGCAAAAAGCCCAAGCAAGTGCCGTGCGCTCCCGTGATTCGACTCATAAATTAAGAGGTCGGTGGAGACATGGGACGATGGTGGAGTTATTAGACGATGGTAGAAACTATGGGAAGCTCACTACTCGTATACCTATGGTCACACATTAAAATTTGTAATTATTTTTCACATATAGTAAGTCTAGAACTTCTTCATGTATTTCTTCGTAGATGAGCAGTGGTGGAATATGGTCTATACCCTTTCGATTGAATGGAGACCCGGTATACCTACAGGGAAATGAGGGTTGATGTACATAGAGCTATACATAGAGCTAGTACCTAACTATATAGGTTATTTACTTTAAGAGAGGTAGGGCGCATCATAGCAGCTCGTCTGGGGAAGTACCTCCACCTCACAGAAAACCACAGCCAAATAACAACTCTCTAGAGAAATGTTGTGTTCCTGCGTGTGAGTGAGGTCACCAGTAAGCTCCTAAGGAGTTGTTGTGTTAGCAGCAGAGGTAGCATCGCGCGAGTAATACTTAATGTATTACGAGCGGTCATAGGCTAAGGTAACCGCTTTATATCTGGTGGGCCATATGCTTGTATACCTTCCGACGTCGTATATAAAAAAAATACGTACCATAGTGTTCGGGTGCGTCTGGTGTGCGCAGTATGACAGAGCCTGCGTATCCATACGTGAGCAGTGCACCCGACGTGACGACCCCACTCAACTGCCGCATGTCATGGCCCGACCTGAAGATGGAGCTCATCTTCACGAAAACAGTCTCTCCCTGGATTAATTCAAGAATCATTTAAAGAAGGTGGGGGGGACACGGACACTCGAAAGTTTTGCGAAAATGCAGATTTTTTATTTTCGGGAATAAAGTCGCACGGTACTGGGTCAGGGCTGTAACGAGGGGGGACCGAGGAGTTTTGACCGGCGTGCTGTCCAGGAAGTCCCTCGTTTTGAGCGCGGTGTGCGCGGGCGCGTTGTCGTGGAGCCGTAGCTCGCGGAGCCCTGTGTTTGGTTGCTTGTTGCTCACAACAGAGACATCTTCTGCCAAGTATTTGGTAGTATACCATTTAGCGTTGATGCTCCTTTGGTTCTGTAAAGGAATTGATATCAGGTAGCCAGTCAAATTGAAAAAGCTCGCGATCAAAATCTTCCCCCCGCTTCTAGATCGCTTCACTTTGGTAAGCGTTGATTCGTTTTTTTTCGTTCGAAACACCCAAACCGTCGATTGGCGCTTCGTTTCTGGATCGTAGCGATAAATCCAGGACAACATCACGTGTAATGATGTCGTGAGCACGCCGAGACTAGCCTGCTTCAAATTTGTTTATCATGTCACGGCACCATTCCACCCAGGCCTGCTTCTGAGCGACGGTGAGGTGGTGAGGCACCCTGCGTGAAACTATCCTCCTCACGCGAAGATGCAAGTGTAGAATCTCGTGAAGGCTTCCCGATCCAATCTGTAGTATGTGCTGTATCTCCTGATATGTAACACGCCTATTGTCTTTGATTAAATTTTTCACTGCTAGCACGTTTTCTTCCGTAATAGCCATCAAAGGGGGACCACTTCTTTCTTCAGCCCCCAAAGTTAGTCGACCGCGCTTGAATTCGTTATAGCAACGATACACGGGTGCCTTGAAAGGGACTTCATCCATGAATGCAATTTGAAGTCTATCGTACGATTCGTCCGGTTTCAGGCGACACTTGAAATCGTAAAAAATCATAGCGCGAAAATGTTACCGGCGCAGATCCATTTTTAATGAGACACGATAATTTAAATTAGCTCGCAAAAAAATGTGGAGGGAAATTCTGAAATTGGAACGTACCTATTTTTACTTATAAATAATCATATTTTCGAAATAGATTATAACTGGCCAGTCTCTCATACATAAAAACTTTTTTTCACAATACTTTCTGAGTGTTCAGGTATGTGAAGAGAAAAAAATCCGTTGTATGCACTTTACTGTCACGATGTGTTTTAAATGCACCCGCCGCGGGTCGCTCCCGACAAACATAATATGACTAGGTATATAAATACTCGTATACATTTATTACAAAATTGACAATTTTGTTTTAAAGAGTGGATTGATAGGCATTTGTTGGCAATTTATTCCACAATTTATCCTTAACGATTTTTTTGTAACTTTTGTGTATGTATGCAGTGATGGCCCAGTGGATAAAGAACTGACCTAGTGACTAACAGGCCGCCGATTCGAATTGGCATGTACCAATAAATTCGTGTTTTCGAATTTATGTACATATTTGTAATAATTATCTTAATTCTAATAATTATCTATCATACTTACTTTGTTCGGCGGTGACGGAAAAACCGTGAGGAAACCAGCACGCCCAAGAAATTGCATTTAGATAGATGTTCGCGACAACTATGTACATAAATAGATAACCGTCGCGCGTAGTTATAAGTGATGCACATTTTTATATAGTTAATAGTTATAGTTGTTTGTATTAGTTGTTTATGTAAGGATTAGAATAGGTTTACACAGTTTTCATACATACTTTGTTAGAGATAAGTTTTACATGTTTAGTATAGGTACGAGCTGTTGCAAGCCAAGTATATAATAAAGTTATAACGGCGAATTACTGGCTGCAACAGCTCAATAGTGCATAGATGTACCTATTAACGTAATTTTAAGTTTATAATGAAAACATTTTTATGTAAAACTTCACTGACCCATAGGTTTTGACAATAACTTTAGCAAAAGTTTTTATGGTTTTATATGAAAAAGGGTCAAATGTATGAAATAATAGTACAACTTACAAACATTTTAGACACAAATAAAGCGAGCACGATCAGGTATTGCCTCTAGGTCTGGGCGATTTTGGCTATTGCTATCTCTTTCCCACACATGTGTCTCTCGCTCGCACAGCGGGGGTATAAATATGGGCCATACATCGTCGATCGGTACCAGTCGTCCGCTACACTCAGCGCTCACACTACAGTGAAATAGCCAGCCAAGTCACTCCAAAGCCAAGCCAGTCCAGACCTAGCAGCAAGTACCTACGGCTCCATACTTCTGAAGACAGCAACAGGCGTTTCATTCTGCACCAACCCACAGACCTGCGACTTACAACCGGAGGTCGAAGAACGAAGCCCGCCAGTGCCTACATTCTATTATTTTTATATTCATCTACGAAAGTGTACGGGTCGTATCGAAGGGGCCCGTACATTTTGGTCCTTCAGCAGCCGGATACTGGGAATAGTTCTTCAGACGACGAAGAAAAATGCCTGTCACAAGAAGTATGGAGTCGGAAAGGAGGACAACGCCTGCTCAAGTCGACGGAGCCGCCGCCGCCGCCACAGTGACGCCCGCCGCCGCCGCCACCGCCGCCGCACCCGCCGTAGCGACGCCAGAGACGTCTACAGCCGAAACATCGACGACGACGAACACTACGGCCACTGCAACGACTGGCGAGACGACAGCGACCGGCGAGACGACAACCGGCAAGACTGCAGCGACGAACAAGACAGCCAGCCCACAGAAGGAGGCCTCTCGCCGCCCGCCCAGCGCGCCCCGCACTACGTCGACAATCAAGCGGAGAGCGCTGGCCAAGGCGCGAGAATTCCTTCTACAGAAGGAAGTGGAGCTGGCAGCTGCACGTGTCGCCGCGTTGGAGGCGGACTCTGAAGACGAGATCGAAGCAGACGAGGACTTGGCAACTAGGAACGAGCGAACAACCGACTGGGTCAACAGAAGCACGCTGGCACTCACCATGGAGCCCTACGTACCGAAGCCCGACGTCCCAGGTCCGGACCATCGCAGGACCGATGAAGAGGAGGTTATAGCAGCGCCGCCGCCGCAGACGTGCAGCGACGCACTTCATCGGGGCCACAGCGAGGTCACGCGGCACGCCGAGCAACAAGTACCGGTTCCAGTGAGAGAAGATATAGAGCCAGCACGCTATTGTGAAGAGAGACGACCGCAACGGGAGTTTGACTACAATCAGCTAGCAACTGCCATCACACTTGCAGCGAGAGCCGTTCAACCCGCCATTGCACCGAGGACCGTCGAGTTACCGTCTTTTCACGGGTCATCGAACGAGTGGCTGCCATTCAAGGCCGCCTATGATGAAGCTGCAAGTCACCTCTCCGAACAAGAAAGGCTGTCCAAGTTACGTCACAGCCTGAAGGGAGCCGCCAGAGATGCAACACTATGTCTCTTCGTCGGGTCGACGACTTCAGAAGAAGTTATGAAGATGTTAGCCGCGAGGTTCGGTCGTCCAGATGCACTGGCAATGACCGAACTGAACAAGCTCCGTGCGCTACCACGACTGGCCGAGAACCCAAGAGACATCTGCATCTTCGCTTCAAAAGTGCTTAACGTCACAGCCACAGTTAAAGCACTGAAGAAGCATCACTATCTACACAACGCCGAAGTGGTACGCAGCGTCATTGAAAAACTGCCGCCAGCGCTGCGCTACAGGTATTACGACTTCGCCGCCGAACAGCCGGAAGATCATCCAGACCTTCTCACGCTGTCCAAGTTTCTGGAAGTCACCGCCGATCGATGTGGAAGCTACGCACCGGCCGAGCTCACTGCGGTTGAAGACCGGCGGGAGCCTGCCGTACGAAAAGGACTACGTGCTTACCACACTCAAGATCAGAAGTCTACTGCGGTGCAACTAAAGTGTCAAGTTTGCAAGAAAGAGGGTCACCATCCGTACGACTGCAACGTGTTCAAGAAAGCCGACCAATTTGCGAGATGGGAGCTAGCCAGAACTCACAGGCTATGCTTCCGTTGTTTGCGAGTCCGCAAATTTCGGCATAACTGCAAGCCAAAGCAGTGTGAAGTCGACGGATGCAAATACACGCGCCACCCTCTTCTACACGACACAAAAAGGAAAGAAAATGAAGTTGAAAATTCAACAGCCATAGTTACGTCGACAAGGGAAAATTTCACTGCTGCCTATCTCAAGATTCTGCCTGTACAAGTGACCGGTCCGAAGGGTACATACGACACTTACGCCCTTTTGGACGACGGCTCTACGTGCACACTCATCGAGTCGGCAGTGGCGAACAAGATCGGCGTACACGGGCCGCCCGCGCCTTTTTACATAGAGGGTGTGGCCGGCGCACGTATAACGGCCGATACATCGGAACGTGTACACTTCACTATACAAGGAAGAAACTCAGTGAAGCACGATGTGTCGGCGCGTACAATGGACAAGCTGATGTTGACGACTCAAGGTGTGCCACGTAGTGTCGTGAAACACTGTCGTCATTTGGAAGACATCGAAGATCAGCTGATTTATGAGGAAGGCCATCCAACCGTGTTGCTGGGTCAAGATAATTGGTCGTTGCTGCTCACACACGACGTGCGAAGAGGGACCACAGCCCAACCAGTCGCTTCATTAACCGACTTGGGATGGGTATTGCACGGCGCGACGGGAAATAAGAAGAAGCAGCAAGTCCATCGAGTTAGCCATCTGACTACAGTAACACTAACGGAGGAACAGACAATGGATGACCTCATGAAGGAGCACTTCGCCCTCGAGTCTCTGGGTGTTCAGCCTAAACATTCACACACCAACGACGAGCTCCACGCGCTGCGCACACTCGAGGAGAAGACGCGTCGATTACCGGCGGGAGGGTTTGAAACAGGATTGCTATTCAAACAAAGCGATTTTGTACCGCCGGATAACTACAACACAGCGATGCGTCGCCTCGAGTTAGTCGAGAAGAAACTCGACAAAAATGTTGAATTGAAGCGGCGCTACGAGACACAAATGAACACTCTGATACAGAGCGGCTATGCAGAGAAGGCTCCAGCAGTGAAAAGCGACAGAACTTGGTATCTGCCACATTTTGCAGTTATCAACCCGCAAAAGCCCGAGAAACTACGCATCGTGCACGACGCGGCAGCCAGGACCCGTGGTATCAGCCTCAACGACATGCTGCTGTCTGGGCCCGACCTCATACAGTCTCTACCAGGAGTGCTGATGAGGTTCCGTCAACGCCCAGTAGCGGTCGCAGCCGATATCAAGGACATGTTCCTGCGCATCAACATACGGGAGGAAGACCGAGACATGCAGAGGTTCCTGTGGAGAGAAGACAGAAGAATCGGTCCACCCACAGAGTACCGCATGAGAAGCGTGATCTTCGGCGCCACGTCGTCACCATGCACGGCGATATACATCAAAAACAAAAACGCCGAGGAATTCAAAGAACAGTTTCCCGAGGCAGCGCAGGCAGTGATAGCAAACCACTACGTCGACGACTATCTTGCCAGCTTTGACACGGAGGAGGTCGCCATACAAGTATCAACACAAGTCGCTAATATACACAAACGAGCGAATTATCATCTTCAACGCTGGGCATCGAACTCAAACAAGGTGCGCGCCGAATTCTCCACTACACCTAAGGGGAATTTAGTGCAACTCGATGCAGAGAAGATATTGGGCATGGTGTGGGACCCGAATGAAGACTATCTGGGCTTCAACATCAATCAACACAAGCTTCCGCCTTCAATATTGGAAGGCACGAAAACACCGACGAAGCGAGAAGCCCTACGTACAGTGATGTCTTTGTTCGACCCGCTGGGCTTAGTTACACCTGTTACAATACAAGCGAAGAAGATTTTACAAGATACTTGGCGTACTGGAATCGACTGGGATGTCAAGTTGCAAGACAGTGAAGCCGAAAGTTGGTCATACTGGCTCTCTCACGTGAGAAGACTACCGAGCCTAGCTATACCAAGGTGCTATCCCGGCGTATCGACCGCACATACGAACGAGATACATACTTTCGTCGATGCAAGTTCGTCGCAATACGCCTGCGCTGTGTATTGGAGGGCACAGGATGCATGCGGGAATATACATGTGTCGTTGATAGCTGCAAAAGGCAAAGTTGCACCGTTGAACAAAGTGACGTCAATACCGAGACTCGAACTCCAGTCAGCTGTACTTGGGTGTCGTCTTGCGCGCACAGCCATAGACGAACACGACATAAAGCCGACCCGCCGAGTATATTGGTCGGATTCACGCACGGTACTCTCGTGGCTACGCACTGGCCCGCGAGCGTACAAGCCGTTTGTGGCCCACCGGATCGCGGAGATCGCCGAGGAGACGAAGACCAGCGAGTGGAGATGGGTGCCTACCAAGGAAAATGTTGCAGACGACGCAACGCGCGACACTCCACACGACTTCAACTCCCAACACCGGTGGTTCCACGGGCCCGCGTTTCTACGCGAGTCGGAAACAAACTGGCCGCGAGAGGTCAATGAACCCGACCATATGGGTCTGACCGGCGAGGAAAGAGTCAACTTTGTTCGAAACACTACATCACTAAAGGAAGCACTGCCCGACGCAACTCGTTTTTCAAGTTGGTTAAAGTTAGTGCGTACTACGGCGCGTGTATTACAATTCATCGAACTTCTGCGCATCAAGAAACATCTGTGCAACGCGGCCTACAAACGCAATAAGAAAAACGAAGTTGACGACGCTACTTGGACGAAAATAAAGAAAGCAGCGAAGGGAAAAAACAAGAAAATCAGTGCTACGTGTGAAAGTGAAAACAGCTGTTTCATTCAACTTGAAACACATCAATTACATCGTGCCCAACAGCTGTGGATACGCTCAGTGCAAGATGATGCGTTTAGTGAAGATGTCGCAGCTTTAAAGTGTAAAAAACAGTTGCCTGCTAATAGCCGACTAAGTCAGCTGTCCGTCATTATAGACAGCGATGACGTCATACGGCTACGGTCACGAATAGCAGCCGCTGTCGACATCACGGACGAACAAAAAGCTCCGCCGATTATGGATGGCAAACATACATATGTGCAACTGTACATCTCATGGGTACATCGAAGACTCCATCACGGGGGCTTCGAGACCACGACCAACGAAGTTCGACAACACTTATGGGTACTACGACTGCGCAATACAGTTAGAAGTGTGTTGAAAAGATGTCAACAGTGTCGCATCAGGCGGGCCGTGCCCGCTCAACCGTCTACGGGTGACCATCCACGGAGCAGACTGGCGCATCATCAGCGCCCTTTCACCTACACCGGCCTCGACTACTTCGGCCCGATGACAGTCACTGTTGGACGTGCTCATCAGAAGAGATACGGCGTACTGTTTACGTGTCTAACAACGCGAGCAGTACACTTAGAAGTCGCCGGCACTCTCAGCACCGACTCAGCAGTGATGGCATTGCGACGCTTCATCGGCCGTCGTGGATGTCCAACTGAGCTGTGGTCAGACCAGGGTACCAACCTGAAGGGCGCAGACGTGGAGCTGCGCAGAGCTGCGGAGGAAGCCATGAAGGAGGAATCTTCGGTGCGCTTCATACAATGGCGTTACATCCCGCCGAGCGCTCCATTCATGGGCGGCGCTTGGGAGCGCCTTGTACGGAGCGTGAAGACCGCACTGGCTGCCACACTGCATGAACGAGCCCCGAAGGAAGAAGTTCTCACCACTCTGCTCATCGAGGTCGAACATACACTCAACAGCCGACCACTCACTCACGTGTCAACGGAGGCCGACGACGACGACGCACTCACACCTAACCATTTTTTGATGGGAGGGCCATCACGAGTGCCACTGCCGGGGTCATTCACCGACGCCGACGCAACAGGGCGACGGGAGTGGCGTGCGAGTCAACAGCTCGCCAACCATTTCTGGAGTCGCTGGGTGAAGGAGTACCTGCCAGAACTCCAACACCGGCGGGACCCACGCGCTTCACACGGCGCTATCCGGGTCAATGACCTCGTACTGATAGCAGATGGCACTCTACCTCGTAACTTGTGGCCACGAGGTGTAGTCGTCGCTACCTACCCCGGACCGGACGGAGAGACACGAGCGGTGGACGTGCGGACCAACAAGGGCGTGCTGCGAAGGCCCACCAAGAAGCTGGTGATCCTGCCTACAGCGACGGTCGACGGCGCGAACACGAAAAATATCTCCAGCTGAGATAGCTGCGGCGGGAGTATATGTTCGCGACAACTATGTACATAAATAGATAACCGTCGCGCGTAGTTATAAGTGATGCACATTTTTATATAGTTAATAGTTATAGTTGTTTGTATTAGTTGTTTATGTAAGGATTAGAATAGGTTTACACAGTTTTCATACATACTTTGTTAGAGATAAGTTTTACATGTTTAGTATAGGTACGAGCTGTTGCAAGCCAAGTATATAATAAAGTTATAACGGCGAATTACTGGCTGCAACAGCTCAATAGTGCATAGATGTACCTATTAACGTAATTTTAAGTTTATAATGAAAACATTTTTATGTAAAACTTCACTGACCCATAGGTTTTGACAATAACTTTAGCAAAAGTTTTTATGGTTTTATATGAAAAAGGGTCAAATGTATGAAATAATAGTACAACTTACAAACATTTTAGACACAAATAAAGCGAGCACGATCAGGTATTGCCTCTAGGTCTGGGCGATTTTGGCTATTGCTATCTCTTTCCCACACATGTGTCTCTCGCTCGCACAGCGGGGGTATAAATATGGGCCATACATCGTCGATCGGTACCAGTCGTCCGCTACACTCAGCGCTCACACTACAGTGAAATAGCCAGCCAAGTCACTCCAAAGCCAAGCCAGTCCAGACCTAGCAGCAAGTACCTACGGCTCCATACTTCTGAAGACAGCAACAGGCGTTTCATTCTGCACCAACCCACAGACCTGCGACTTACAACCGGAGGTCGAAGAACGAAGCCCGCCAGTGCCTACATTCTATTATTTTTATATTCATCTACGAAAGTGTACGGGTCGTATCGAAGGGGCCCGTACAATAGACATGTGACCAAGTCTAAGAAAGGGCTAGTTTACCCTCTAGGTTGTAGAGGTCTGACGGCAGTCGCTCCATATAAAAATTAGTATTCCACTATTAGTAAACGGGATAACACTAAGAAACAAAGAAGAAGAAACGTCAGGTCCCTTGTGGAGTAGGCAGAGAGAACCGACCGCCATAAGACGCGGTCCTTACACAACTCACTCGCTTCTTTAACATTCATAGCTATTTTCATGCATGTTCGCCAGTTCCTACGGCTCCTGATATCACCTTCTGATAAAACAATTTTAAAGTTTTAAGAGAGGTAGGGCGCATCAAGAAAGGCGGCCGTCTAGGGAAGTGTCACCAACTCACAGAAAACCGCAGCCAAATAACAACTCCCTAGAGGGTTGTTGTGTTCCTGCGTATGAGTGAGGTCACTAGTAAGCTCCTAAGGATTTGCTGTGTAAGCAGCAGAGGAGGCATCGCGCGAGTTATACTTAATATGTTACAAGCGTTAATAGGCTACGGTAACCACTTTACATCAGGTGGACCGTATGCTTGTATGCCTCTCGACGTTGTATAAAAAACACTTTACGCTGAATACAGACCCGAATGTTATAACTGTTATAATAAATCCTGTATTAACAGTCGCTCCGTTGAATAGGGTAAAACAATGACGTCACAGGCCACTATTTATATTTAATACGTCGATTAATTTGCCTATCATGTCAAATGATGTATACACTCACGTCGTGTGACAGCTTGAGCAGGTGGAACTGCTTGGAGAGGTGCGGTATGGCCAGCAGGGTGTCCTTGATGGTGAGAGGCAGCAGCCGCCCGTACGGACCCTCGACCTCGCCGGGCACCTCGCCGTGCTCGCCTGTCTCCAGGTCTAAGTACATTATACGTTCACCTAGAAACAAATTAATATACAATTACGAAGAGTAGAGTATTTAAGAATGTACTATCATTTTTCATTCATCGAGGAAGACCGAGACTAACCTACCATGACCAAATTGGTCGTGTTTTATCAGAAGGTGATGTCAAGAGCCCCAGGAACCGGCGAGCGTGCATGAAAAGAGCTATGAATGTTAGAGAAGCAAGTGAAGTACTCGTATGTAAGGACCGCCTCTTATAGCGCTCGGTCTCTACCTACCCCGCAAGGGTCCTGGCGTGAATATATACATAATACATACATACTATCATTTTTTATACAACATCAGGAGGCATACAAGGATACGGCGCACTCGATGTAAAGTGGTTACCGTAGCCTATCAACGCTAGCAGTACAGGAACTATCCACCACTCCTTTTGCTAACACAGCAACTCAGGAACACAATAAGTAGTTACTTGGCCGCGGTTTTCTGTGAGGTGGGGGACCTTCTCAATGCAACAACTATGCGTGTGTAGCGGCAGAGCAAGAGCGCGTGGGTTCTAGTAGTTTTGCAGGCCAAAAACCAGGAGGTCAATAATTAGTCTGTACTGGCTTTGACGCACACAGATACACAGAAATATTTGCCTTGTGTGAAAATCATAGCAACGAATTTTGGAGTTACAGTAGTCATTTCTAACCACATGACCACAGGGACCGTAAATAAATATAATTTATTTGCTATTGGGATTAGGGAACATTTAAAAACATGACATTGCACTATAAACACATATATTTTTTATGTATATATATATATTGGGTTTAATTGAATTAAACAATTTTCCGAATGTTTTTGAGAATCTACTCAAAAACATTTGTGAACGATTTTTGTGTGAATCGGAACGTATATAATTAATCGGAACGTATATAATTAATCCATCCATGTCGGTAGATGTAATAATTGAATAACCAATGTAAGACAAATGTCACCTTAGTCTTCCTGCGACCACGGACGCTGCAAAGCATTCGAAATGTCAGGTTCAACAAAATAAATAAAACACGCGATACTTCCGTTAAAAATTGTTTAATTCAATGTACAATAATCGCGAAAACCTAAGACACTACTATTACTATTGGGTTTAATTATTCCCGTTATATCCAAAAATACTACAAATCCAAATATGTAGATCATCAGATCGATGGGATCCAATGAAGTTCATGGCAGCAAACATCCGAACAGTTAACTATTACTTGATCTTCTCATTTTGACAAGTGATTTCAGGTTTTTTATAGAACGTCAGGAGACATGCGCGCATACGACGCACCTGATGAAAAGCTGTTACTGTTGCGTATTAGCGCTTGCAATACATCAAGTGTCACTCGCGCGATGCCACCTATGCTGCTAACACAGCAACTCTTTAGGAGTTTACCGGTGACCTCACTCACACGCAGGAACACAACAACCCTCTAAGGAGTTGTTATTTAGAATATTTAGCTGCGGTTTTCTGTGAGGTGGAGGTACTTCCCCAGACGGGCCGCTTTGATGCGCCCTACCTCTCTTAAAAACACCCAGAGCGAGACAAACAGAAATGTTCATGCGCACAAATGTTTATCCTGCGAGGGATACCGAACCCACAAGCGTTGGTATCTCGAGCTCGTCAAGTTCTTAAGTCAATGGGGCAAGGTTCGTATCCGTCAGTGATCTTACCAATAACATACTCATTAGAGGAGAGCACGAGCCCGATGCAGTACAAGACGTCGCATATCTTCATGAAGGTACAGTCGGCCAGCTTGCACCCCAGCTCCTCGTACCGCTTCAGCGTCAGCTCGTACGTCTCCGACAACTAGGGCACACAACATCTTTTTTTTATACAACGTCCGGAGGCATACAAACATACGGCCCACCTGATGTAAAGTGGGACCCTAGCCTATTAACGCTTGCGATATATTAAGTATCCCTCGCACGATACCTCCTCTGCTGCTTACACAGCAACTCCTTGGGAGCTTACTGGTGACGTCACTCACGCGCAGGAACACAACAACCCTCTAGGGATTATTAGATAATAACAATCAGCAGAGACAAATTAATCAACTGAATATGGAAATTAAAATGTTAAAATCATTATGTAATTTAACTTCAGCAGAAAATAAAAGTACAGAAAAGAAAAAACGGCGATCTGTATTGTTTAATGACATATCCTCAACACCCTCCTCACCGACCGCTGCCGAGCAGAACGGTGAGCCCAAAAATAGTAGCATGAAACTATTTCGCCTTCAACAAAATATCGTCGAACTTCAACAACAACTTGAAAGTGCAAATAAGGAAATTTTAGACCTATCAGTACAAGTTGAAACTTTAAGCCAAAAGTTATATATATTAGAGGGTATTTCTACTACAGATCATCTACAACATCACCAAATAAAACCTAATTACGACAGAAGAATATTAATCTTTGGTACTCAACGGTGCGTAGGTCTGGCATCGAATCTGATACATTCAAGAGAAAACACTCCGTATGAAAAATATACAATTATGTCACAAATAAACTCATACGCGCTTACTGCGGATATTTTCAAAAACTGTAAAAATATTGAAGTTACATCAAATGATAAAATTGGGATTTGTGTTGGCGAGAATGACTATGATATTAAAATATTCTCATCGCAATTAAAAAATATTCTCAAAAAGTTCAGTGACAATGACGTGATAGTTTTAAACTTAAAGACAAATATGTATGTGGATGTATATGAATTGAATACTTTAATCAAACGCATTTGTAAAGAACATAAAAACTGTCATTTTGTAGAATGTAAACATAGCCTATATAATATAAGTGTTCGCGACAACTATGCAATGTAAATAAATAACCGTCGCGCGTAGTTAGTAAGGCACATAATTATAGTTGTTTTTATATATAGATACATAGGATAAGCATTTTTACAAACAGTTTTTACATATTAGTTCACTAGATATAAGTTTACACGTTTTATATTTTACATTAGTTATACTTATAGGTACGAGCTGTTGCAAGCCAAATATATAATAAAGTATATAAATATTGGGATAGTGGCGGCAACAGCTCATAACATCATAGTTTTAAGTCTGAAATAAAACATTTCATGTGTAAACTTCACTGACCCATAGGTTTTAGCAATAACTTTTATCAAAAGTTTTATAAGCTTGTATGGAAAAGGGTCAAAAGTATGTAAAAATAGAACAACTTCGATGTATTTTTGATGCAAATAAAGTGAGCTCGTTAAGGTAATTCTTCCAACTCTGGGCAATTTTGGCTATCGTTGTCTCTTTCTCTCAATAGTGCCTCTCGCTCCCACACCGGGAGTATAAATATGGCCCCGGTGCGGGATCGGTACCAGTCGTCCGCTACACTCAGCGCTCACACAAGAGATAACTAGCCAGCACAGTTACTTGGAAGCCAGACAAGTCCCAACCTCTGAAGAATTACCTTCGGCTTCATACTTCTGAAGACAGCATCAAGCGTTTCATTCTGCACCAACCCACACCTGCGACTTACAACCGGAGGTAGAAGAACAAGCCCGCCAGTACCTACATTATTATTTTACAAATTCGTTTACGAAAGTGTACGGGTCGTATCGAAGGGGCCCGTACAATAAGTAAATCCTTAAACTACGTAATTGATTGCATAGATTATGTCAATAGATATTTAAATATTAAGGCTTTGAAGCAGTTGATAGTAGGCAGCAAACGATTGTATCAGACTCCGGAATAATCCAGTAAGTTATATACAAAAGGTACCATTTTATTTTACTCGTTTTCACGCACAATGTGAAACCGCAAATAGGAGTACCTATACACCTAACACTAAAAAATGTACCATACCCGATTACTTTCCTTTATTAAATAAAAAACAGTTTTTTCGTGAATAAGGAACAAACTTTGTCATTTAAAATAATGCACCAAAACGTAGCTGGGATTTTATCAAAACGTGAATTAGTAGAAATCGTTTTACACGAGTTATCGGAAAAAACCTTGTATCCTGATGTAATATGCCTATCAGAAACATTCTTACAAGGTGGTCATGAGAATTTGAAGATCAATAATTACAATTTAGCTTCCACATTCTGTAGAGAAAAGAAAAGAGGTGCGACTTGTATCCTAGTAAAAAAAGGCATTAGTTATAAAGAAATTACAAAT
This sequence comes from Pyralis farinalis, assembly GCA_947507595.1. Classification (NCBI taxonomy): domain Eukaryota; kingdom Metazoa; phylum Arthropoda; class Insecta; order Lepidoptera; family Pyralidae; genus Pyralis; species Pyralis farinalis. The sequence goes on along the minus strand of OX382262.1, from coordinate 3,317,731 downwards.
GTAAAAAAATATGTAATTCAAAATACTTTCGAGGCTTGTAGTATAGAAATTCCTTTACAAAAGTTACTAATCACTTGTGTATATAGAAGCCCACATCAGATCCTACAGTTTTTCTAGACAAATTAGACCAATATTTATATGAAATAATCAAAATAAAACATCCTGAGACAAAAATCGTTATCGCTGGAGACTTTAATATTAATACGCTTAAGCAACGAAAAATTACTAACCATTTACAAGACTTATGTCGTAATTATAATTTGAAAATGCACATTGAGATTCCGACTAGAAAGGATGCTTGTATCGACCATATTGTAAGTAATATCACGGATGCGACTGCTACTATATTACCGCTTTATTTATCGGACCATGATACAGCACAATTGTTGAGTTTCCCCATACAACGTGAAATTGTACAGGCGAAAACATATTATATATACAAACGAGATTATTGCACAGACAATATACGTAAGTTTAAAGAATGTCTAAAGAGCTTGACATGGTCGGATATGTACGCTGAAGCTGACCTTAACGTAGCATTTAATAATTTTCACGAATTGTTTTGTTTATTTTACAAGTTGTGCTTTCCAAAAATAAATATAAATAAATAAACTTAATAAGAATAAACAGGCTTGGATGAGTCAAGGTATTAAGAAGAGTTGTAAAACTAAAAGAACTTTAAGATATCTATACTATAGTAATAAAACAGTCTCGAATAAAAATACCTACATAAAATATTCTTACTTATTAAGAAAGTGCATTGACAAATCAAAAAAATACTCAAATATAAAATTCATAAGCAAAAGTACAAACAAATATAAGGCTACTTGGTCAGTCATAAAAAATGAAAGTTCTAATACAAAATTCGAACACGTTATTACGGAACTAAAAATAAACAATGAATGCGTAACTGATTGACATTGCCACTGCTTTTAATAATAATTACATTGATTCAAACAAACCATTGGCATTAAACAAAACAACGTATAACTTATCAAGTTTATCATTTAGTAACTCTATGTTTCTTATACCTATGACAGAAAAAGAAGTAAGACAGGAAATTATGGCGTTAAATAACACGAATGCCGAAAGTTACGATGGTATTAACACAAGGGTCATAAAAGCGTGTATTAACCCTTCGAAACCCGGGTGGTCGAATACGACCGCGAAATGTATGGGAAAACGTATATAACGGGTTCTGACTGCTCAATGAGTTAGTTGCTCCTTTAACACATTTAGCCAATTTATCATTTGCTACGGGAAAGTTTCCCGAAAAACTAAAAGTGTCCATCGTAAGGCCTTTATTTAAAAATGGCAATAAAGATGAGATCTGTAACTATCGACCTATTGCACTAGTCCCGATCCTATCCAAAATTCTCGAAAAATGTATGCACAAAAGATTGATGGAGTTCTGTGGTAGGTTTGATATAATTTCTAATGAGCAAAATGGATTCCAGAAAGATAAATCAACTACCTTAGATATTTATAAACTCCTAAATATAATTCTGACAGGAATCAATAGAAGTACGGCCATTACATCGTATCATGCGTATATAGAATCCATTCTTCGTTACGGCGTAATATTATGGGGAAATAGTACAGACAGAAACCGAACATTTATAGCACAAAAGAAATGTTTTAGAGCTATATGCGGAATCTCACCGCGTCAATCATGCAAACCATTATTCAAAGAACTCGGGTTGCTGCCACTACCATCGCTTTATATACTTGAAACTTGCTGTTTTGTACACAAATATAAAGCCTTGCAGTATAGGCTGGTTTTGAATGATGTTCCAAGATCTGAAAAATATGCTAAAAGTTGTATAACCATGTGCATATATATAATAAAATACCAAATGCATATAAAGGACTTAATATCACATTATTTAAAAAGAAATTGTTTTTATGGCTCAAAGAAAATAATTATTATGACATTAAAGAATTGTATGACAGAATAACTTAAATTATGTAAGTAGAATTTTAAAATGTTGACATTAATTGACATATATATTAGATTAAATTAAAGGAAAACTGTTATTGTATAATTACGTATATAGTTTGCATGCTTTTTATAAACAAGCAAAACATGTACCTAGACCTAAAAATATGTAACACCTATTTAATGTACACCATGTTTTACGTAAATAAAGATTTATGTTATGTAGGGAGTTGTTATTTGGCTGCGGTTTTCTGTGAGGTGGAGGTACTTCCCCAGACGGGCTGCTTTGATGCGCCCTACCTCTTTAAAAACATCCAGACCAAGACAAACAGACATGTTCATGCACACAAATGTTTGCCTTGTGTGGGCTCAGTCGTGAATGACGCGACTTTTACACCAACGCTCGTGGGTTCGATTCCCACACAGGACAAATATTTGTGTGCATAAATATGTCTGTTTGTGTTGGACTGAGTGTTTTCTATGTATGATGCATATATAAGTATGTATTTAAAAAAAAATGCATTTACGTTTATCAGTTGTCTAGTCCCCACAACATAAGCCCCGCTTACTTTGGGGATAGATGGCGCTGTGTCATTCGTCTGACAAAAAAAAATATCCAACAATATTTTACTGTACAATCAATAATTATTAAAATTAATTCTAATTCAAACCCACCTGATAAACAAACACATGGCCGGCAAACATCGCCGCCGCCAGGACTTCCCGTCCCGTGGACGAGAACACGATCCTCGAGATGATCTGGTGTGTGAGGCACGCGCTCGCGATCCTCTCCAGACCCGTGTCAGGGTCGAATTTCACCAAGACGACGCCGTAGTTTGAGCCCACCTCCCCGTAGACGACCAGCAAGGGCTCCACGGGGCTCGCTTCGAAGGATATGTCCTCGCCGTTAAAATATGTCCTCGTTGACTGTAGGATTTAAACTGCATATGTATATTTTTTTATACAACCTCGAGAGGTATGCAAGCATACGGCCCACCTGATGTAAAGCGATCACCGTAGCCTATGAACGATTGTAATACATTACGTATCATCCGCATGCCACCTCTGCTAACACAGCAACTCTTTAGGAGCTTACTGGTGACCTCGCTGATACGCAGAAATACAACAACCCACTAGGGAGTTGCTATCTGATTGTGATTTTCTGGGAGGTGAAGGCTGCTTTGATGCACCCTACCTCTCTTAACACAAAATTGGTTGTCTGTAAAGTCGGATAATTTTACGTGATAACGTCATAAAAAATCATTCAACAGCTGACAAAACAGTTCACGTGTATGTTGTGTGCTGCCGCTGTCTCACTTCTACTCGAACGCATCGGTCGTCGGAGTGGAAGAGAGATAGATGCGTCACAAGCCGAACGCTTATTAGGTCGATCGTGCCTCTCTATCGCTTGTTCCGCGCTCTCGCTTGCACGCTCGACTCAGGCGGAACGTGACACTTTTTCGTGCGTGCAGCCGGCGTTCATCGATTTATAAGACGTTATCACGTCAAAAGTTAAGGTAAAGGTCACTTACCATGACCAAATTTATCGTGTTTCATCAGAAGATGGTGTCAGGAACCCTTGGAACCGTGCACCGGGCGGGCATGAAAAGGGCTATGAATGTTAAGAAACGAGTGAGATGCGTATATATTTGTTTTATTTCTTTGAGATGAGGTACTCACCAGCTTGCCGCTGACTACATCGTAGACGCACAGCACTCCGGCACCGCTGATCATGGCTACATGCGTGCACCGCGGCGCGATCAACTGGATCTTCTTGACATCCCTGGAAGAAACTCATCTTCACTGTTGATATACCATTTTTGACGAGCTCACTGACACACTGGCCAGTAACGCTATTTTGACACCAATCCTCGTGGATTTTCTACATAGAACAAACATTTGTGTCCATGATTATGTGTGTTTCTCTTAGTCTGCGTGTTTTTAAGAGAGATAAGGCGCATCGAGGCAACCCGTCTGGACAAGTATCTCCACCACATAGGAAATCGCAGCAAAATAACAACTCCCTCGAGTTGAATGATTGAAAAAAAAAGAAAATGTATACTGTATCTGCTATCAGTGGCCGTGGCTAACTCAGCGCTGGAAATGGTTTCGACAAATATATTTGGTTGAAATGTCTTTGGGTTCGAGCATCTATAGTGTTGAACCACAAATCTAGACATAGCGAAAGAAAAACAAGGCATTGATTTGAAGCTCGGTGACGCAGTGATTAGCAAAGCTACTTTGACACCAACGCTCGTGGTTTCGATTCCGACAAAGGACAATAAGGAAAAAAAGAGTCAGGGCGCATCGAAACCCGTCTGGGGAAGTACCTCCACCTCACAGAAAACTGCAGCCAAATAACAATTCCTTGGAGGGTTGTTGGGTTCCTGCGTGCGAGTGAAGTCACTAGTAAGCTCCTAAAGAGTTGCTGTGTTAGCAACAGAGGTGGCGTCCCACAAGTGATATTTAATACATTGCAAGCGTTCATGGGTTGCGGTAACCACTTTACATCAGCTGAACCGTATACATGAATATCTCTCAAAATTGTATAAAAAAATGGAGATCAGCGATCCTAGTACTAAGTTGAGGATCTGGAGCTTAGCCAGATGAGAACGCACTGTGAACGGGACGGCCGCGTCAAATGCATCTCACGTTACCTATGTTTGAAGGTGAAGAGTTTGACGTCAATCCTATCCTCCGCCTCGCCAGAGACCCTGTAGAGGCAGCCGGAGCTGGTCCACACGGCGGCGCCCTCCGCCGTCGCGTTCGATAACAGACGGAGTATCTCATCGCGGAACTCGTACTGCCACACTACTTTCCAACTTTTTTCGCACTTTTTTAGGGACTGAAATAATAAAAACGATTTATTTTTAAATAAAATCACAGTCGTTAACCAACTTGCATATACATATGATACAGTGTTTACACATAAGTATCGTATTTTATATATTTCTAGACCCGAATACATTTTATATCCGTCCGTCGCATCATCATTGTGAACGCGGCAAGCGACACGCTACAAATTTTGCGCAATTATCGCATCTCGATCTCATTTATTCTACTTTCAAGCTCTCTCTGCCATCAATATAATATTATTATGATACTGCTTTAAGAAATAAATAAATTATTAATAAATATTTTTTTATCTGACATTTATTGGCGTAAATTTAAAATTTGTTGATTTGATAAATCTACCTTCAATTCAAAAATTTTGCGGAACCCTCGCGTAAACTGTCGTCCAATGAATGATGAATATGAACGGTCAAGGGCACAAAGACCAGTGAGTCAAGCTTGATGTGCTGTTAATTGTACAAAATACTTACCCGCAAGTATTTATCAGGTCCACATATGAGGATGCCGTTTCCGAACGCGCACATGCCAGGTTTGTGCGAACCCTTCAGATCCTCGGACCATTCAAGATTCGTCACCATGCCTATACCGTCAGACAGCACCTGGAATTTATCAGGTTACATATTTCGATACATTGGCCTCGTATTACTCTTGCAACTTTCTTGGTACAGCTATCGCTTTAGACTTAGATGAAGATTAAAACTATTTGCCATTGACTCTCGCGGGCACTTAGACACGTCTTACATAAAAAAATTTATTTTATTAATTTCCTAGTTTTCTTTACTACTTTTTCAAGTTACCAGCATAACGGAGGTGATAAGAATAAATTTATTTGTCCCAAACAGTTTGTCTCATACAAAACAACTTGTAGCGCATTTTGACACATTAAGGCTCAAAAATCTACAGTTGTTCAGTCGATTCTGACACCTATTGTAGGATATACCCGTGGTACAGGTGTCAGTGCTCAGCCCTCGATTGGAATTTAGGACTCCTACCTAATCCTATAGTCTACAGTTTTGACGAGCTCGGTGGCTCAGTCGTGAATGACGCGACTTTGACACCAACGCTCGTGGGTTCGATTCCCACACAAGACAAACATTTGTGTGCATGAACATGTCTGTTTGTCTTGGTCTGGACGTTTTAAGAGAGATAGGGCGCCTCAATGTAGCCCGTCTGGGGAAGTACCTCCACCTCACAGAAAACCGCATTCAAATAACAACTCCCTAGAGGGTTGTTGTGTTCCGGCGTGTGAGTGAGGTCACTAGTAAGCTCCCAAGGAGTTGCTGTGTAAGCAGCAGAGGAAACATCGCGCGAGTGATACTCAATATATTACACGATAACTGCTTTACATCAGGTGGACCTTGCATGACTCCCGACGTTGTATAAAAAAAATCTGACGTAGTATAAAAAAAATACACAATATAGTACAAAAGACTATAAAAACTCACGCTATACAAGTTGGCGTTAGCGTCGATTGCGTAAAGTTGTCCTTCATTGCCCCAGCACACGGCCACCAACGCCGGCTCAGCCACCTCCCAGCCGGCAACCTCCTCCTTGGCCCGCCGCATCATGAACGATCTCTTGTAGCACTGCGCCACTTCCCACACGATCAGCCCTTCTCCCCAGCACTCACATACAAGTAGGTGTGAGCGACTTGGCCTGCCAACCAATTTACATCACGTTTTAGTAGCGGTAGGACCCAGCGAGAGGTAGGGCAGTAACCCCCACAGATCTTTCTGTAGTGATGGGGCATGGCAGGACTTCTTGTCCTAAGTATCCGTCTAAGGAAGCACCCAGAAGAACGTAACTAAATAACAACACCGGAAGTATTATTGTGTTCCTGTGCATGAGTAAAGGTCGGCAGTTGTTTGAGACGACGTTGTCCAGGCACCGGGAGGACCGTCAGATGTGGAACCGCCGCAAACAATGTGGGCGCGACAGGCCGTGCAACACCCCTCGTTCCCTTATGGAGGAAAGCCGTGATAAACTTGTGTCTGAAATTGAAGATACTTAGTCCAAAGTATCTGACTGTGGACTGTAGAGCTAAGTGCAATTCAACTCTATAAGGACATAAGTCTGCACGCTACGTCACCGCTAAGAACCCCATTTGCTGTGGTTCCACAATTGCAGGTGTACGGGCTGCTCACTCGTACAGTTTTAGATTTTAAATTGATTAAAATTCTGCTTTGATTTTAAAGATGTTTATTTAAATATTGATATAAATGATTCTTATTCATAATATGGTGAGTTATGATGATATTGATAATAATGGAATACCAATCGTGAACTGATGTATGAAATTATAAAATAAAGTCACCAGTAAGCTTACAAGGAGTTGCTGTGTAAGCAGCAGAGGAGGTATCGCGCGCATATTACGCAAGCGTTAATAGGCTACGGTACCCGCTTTACATCAGGTGGGTCATATGCTTTTATTCCTCCCGACGTAGTATAAAAAAAAAACATCATAAACAGGCCCTGGCTCTCTCGCGCGCGGTATAGTTTATGTGGGTGAAAGCGATGAATAATGTTTGTCACCTACACAAGCCCAACGTGCCAATACATAGTACCAACTTTCGTTGCAGCCTGTACGTACATGTAAATCTGCATGCGTCGCTCGACACCGGTGGGCACGGCCATGAGCCGCTGCTGCGTTCGCCAGCTCCACACGGAGACCATGTAGTTCGGGAAGCCGCTGAAGCCAGCAACCAAGTCGCACTCCATCATGCACAATCCTTTGTAGCGGTTCACTTCCATGTCTGGACACAAACACACACAATTTCTGGACAAATTACACAACGCCACCGACTTCTAAAATAATGTATCTTGTACTGTAGGTACCAGGTAACTGATAAACACACTCAAATACTTTTCCTCCAATACATGCCTGTAGTTTATTGTACCATGAGAACGTATGCAATACAGCAACTATCAATAGCAATCCCACTCCCTCGTAGAGAACACAACAACCCTCTAGAATTGTCTTTTTTTTTATACTACGTCGGGAGGCATACAAGCATACGGTCCACCTGATGTAAAGCGGGTACCGTAGCCTATTAACGCACTTCACACGCAGGAACACAACAACCCTCTAGGGAGTTGTTATTTGACTGCGGTTTTCTGTGAGGTGGAGGTACTTCCCCAGACGGGCTGCTTTGATGCGCCCTACCTCTCTTTAAACATCCAGACCAAGAGAAACAGCCATAGTATTGTCTTAGGTTTTCGCGATTGTTACACATTGAATTAAACAATTTTTAACGGAAGTATTTCCTGCGACCACGGATGCAAAGCATTCGAAACGTCAGGTTCAACAAAATAAATAAAACACGCGATACTTCCGTTCCGTAGAAACAGCCATGTTCATGCACACAAATGTTTACCTTGTGTGTGGAAATCGAACCCACGAGCGTCAGTCGCGTCATTCACGACTGAGCCACCGAGCTTCCTGTAAAGTGGAGGTACTTTCCCAATTGGCTTGCTCTAAACGCCTTAACCTCTCTTAACACCGAGGTCGAGACAAACAGACATGTTCCAGCACATAAATATGTTTGTTATTTGTGGGAATCAAACACAAGAGCCTTGGTGCTCTTCAAATCATTACCAATAATTGTATTTTAAACAAACCGCTCATTTCAGCCAAAATTTGGAAGGTAGGAGACGTATGAACATTGTATTGAACCATGAATATTCGTGGATGTTTCGTCTTCTCGGCGAATGCAAACAAGTTGGTCTTGTGGCCTGCAACAAACAATATATATTCACACCTCGAACCCGAACACTTTTCGTGCTTTCATCAAACAAATGTTTGACAATGGCGATCCCATCTCGCCTGTTTTGTAATCCATAGCGAAAGTTATACCTTATTAATAAATCTAGACATCAAAATTTAAATTCGCAATGTATTTTGTAGTTTGTAATCCTACTAATATTATAAATGCGAAAGTTTGTATGTATGGATGGATGTTTGTTGCTCTTTCACGCTTAAACGGCTGAACGGATTTGAATGAAATTTGGCACGTAGATTATGATCTGGATTAACACATAGGCTACGTTATTTGACTCCACGCGGGCGGAGCCGCGGGCAGCAGCTAGTGTATAATAGATTGTAGTGTATTTGTCATTGTAATTTAATTTTGTAGTGAACGTAATTAAGTGATAACATATTTGGAATTGCAATTTAGATCTAAACCTTTTGTAAATGTATTTCATTGTACTATTATTGATTGTAATTTGTTTTGTTGTCCTAATAAACAAATAAGCATACGGCCTACCTGGTGGTAAACAATCACCGTAGGCAATCAGCGTAGCATTGATATTTGCAACACTAGGGGTGCCACTCATGCGTTGCCGACCCTCTAAAAACTTCACGCCTTTCTTGAAGAGTGCCATGCTGTAATCCCTTGGGAAAATATCAGCAGGGAGTTCAGTCCATAACTTGAGATTTCTCGAAAGAAAACTTCTCTGGAACCGTACAGTACGCGACCATTGCGGTTCCAGCGTGATGGTGCTCGCCGTCGGCGAGCGATGCGGTTATTAAAAGTAACTGTCGGCATCATATGTATACAATCGGCGCAGAGAGGCAAAATCTCGCCTTAAACTTGAGTGTTCAATACCGTGTGTAAGCTTAAGATTGTCGACAATTCTCACAGCTCGTCTCTGAATCGAAATGCTATTATCGAAATCCTATACCACTACCAATTGTCATGATCTGTTCTGCAAGTTTATTCATGAAGATATAGAAAGAGCTACATTTGCATTAGTGTCGAATAAACCAACCTGCAATAACATCCACCCCGTCACCATTCTGGGTGTTGTTGGCCACGTACACAGTTTCCGTAAGAGTCTTGAAGTTGAAGAAGATAATATAAATATCAGACGCCACTGCAAGTATGTCACGTCCAACAAATGTAATGCAGTCCACATTCTGCGGTATTACCCATCTGAAACATGATAAGCGAGATGCAGGACAACCGTGAGCGGTTGTACTAGTTGGATATGAAAATATAAATTTAAAAAAAAATGAATGTAGCCGAGTTTATTTCATAAATGAAAATCTGTAAAAATTTAATTGTTGCAGCAATAGCCAACAGTGTCCTTCTATGAGTGCACCACACATCAGGAATTCATCCTCAGTCACTGGAACCACAAGAGCTACACACAGTGCCGTTCTAGAGCAGTTTTCCTCTGAGAACAGTTAACTTCAACTAACTCCCTTTTGTGGTCTTCCTAAGGGACTACAGCAGAATATTAATAAAAAACCAGTTGAGAATGCGCAAGCTTGCATTGCCAGAGAAACACCTGGCTCGTCAATTGTATAACAATTTAATTATTTTTTTTAAAACTTTGTCAGCCATTTTGATCATGTTCCTTAAGAAATATGATATTGGTTTTTAAGACATTCCTATTCTACTTTTTTATGCTGAATCCGAATCTGAAGTCAAAATTCGTATATTCGAAAAAAAGCGACAGACACACAGAGAGATAAACACACACACAGACAAACCTATAGATTTCATATAGGAACGGTGTTCCTGAAAACGAGTGTGCTTTAGACCATACAATTGAAGTAAAACTTCTTTAGCTCCATAGTGTGATACAGACAATAGGCCTGCACTGTGTCTTAGATATACGAAACTTAACTCGCTATGACAGAAAGAGAGAAAGAAAATGTGTGCTCGCACCTCTCTCTCTTGCCCCTACAGTAATATATGAAACGTAACTCTCTCTCTTTCTATCTTCACTAAATTTCAAATTCCAATATCATAACAATATCTCCCTTTCAAATTCCGTTCGCCTTGCCCGATCACACTTTTTGTCACACATTCATCAGCTTACTCTTACTCCCCAAGTCAAGCGTGTGTAAAGAAGTTTTACTTCAAAAAGTTTTCTTATAGTCGGCAACATACAGATGATGCCCCTTACGTAGCAAGTGCCTATGGCAGGGAGTAGGCCTGTATCCCACCCTAATGATATAAATAAAGCAGTGGGACTTGGAGAGATTTTGATGATATAATACATGGTGATAGCCTACATGGCAGGTAAAAGTTTAGGCTACATTTTCTCTCAGAAATGTTTAATTTTATTTCGTAAAACTTGAACGGAATATTAGCTCAGTAGCGCAGCAATTAATAACTCCACCTTTTACACCAACGCTTGTGGGTTTGATTCCCACACAAGACAAACATTTATGTGCACAAACATGTGTGTTTGTCTTGATCTGGGTGATTTTAAGAGAGGTAGGGTGCATCAAAGCAGCCCGTCTGGGGAAGTATCCCCACCTCATCGAAAACCATAGCCAGTGTTTAAGAGAGGTAGGGTGCATCAAAGCAGCCCGTCTGAGGAAGTATCCCCACCTCACCGAAAACCGTAGCCAGATTTTAAGAGAGGTAGGGTGCATCAAAGCAGCCCGTCTGGGGAAGTATCCCCACCTCACCGAAAACCGTAGCCAGATTTTAAGAGAGGTAGGGTGCATCAAAGCAGCCCGTCTGGGGAAGTATCCCCACCTCACCGAAAACTGTAGCCAAATAACAACTCTCTGGAGGGTTGTTGTGTGCCTGCATGTGAGTGATGTCACCAGTAAGCTCTTAAGGTATTGCTGTGATAGTATCAAAAGTGGCATTGAGCGAGTAATACTTAACGTATTACAAGCATTCATAGACAATAGTAACTGCTTAACAGCAGGTGGGTCGTATGCTTGTATGCATTGCGTTATTGTCTAAAAAAAACTATGTAAGCAAAGCTGCTGATTATTTCGTTTTATATGTTAGGTGGAACAGATCCTTGTGTTCTGACAAAGAACTATAAAAATAAAATACACTGTGCTGAAGAATAAGACTGCCAGTGCATTTTTTGCATAAAAAATTCAACTATATTTAATTATACCGCAGCTAAATACCAACTGCCTGAATCTTTATTTCCTGCGAGTATGTGAGGTCATTAGTAAGCTCTTGAGTTATGCGTGGACAGTGCGAACGATACTCCTTGTATTAGAACCGCTCCACTTCAAGTAGCCCGAATGCATATATTTACACATGATTCAACTGTAATACCGCCTGAGATCGGAGATCTGGCCGATATTTTTGTGTTTATTTAAATGTATACTTCTAAAGTATTTACCTGACATTCGGATTATACTCCACTTTATTATTTGGTTCAGTAGCTAGCATTTTAATTCTCTTTCTTTGAATAGCACCAACTAATATTTTGTTTACGTCCGTAGCAACATAATAGCAGTCAGTCAAACAAAACAAATGTGATAACTAATTTTACTAATTATTCATATACTAAAAAGTGAAAACATATTTCGGAAATGATTTAAAATTAAAAACGAACGACGAGAAAGACGCCAGTGAAAGCAGTTAATTTACGTTACGCTCTAATCCAAAATAACTATACCAGGTGAAATTTTTCTTCGGCGACAATTCCCGTACAAATATTTCAAGAGCGCGCCATAATTTGAAAACAGATCCTCTTACTCCAGTGTGTACATATTAAAAAAAAACTGGTTGCACTCTGGGAGTGCCGGCAAAAGTGAAAACCTGAACATTATGTAAAGTTGTGCATTTTTGAATATTTTGGAATGGTTAGGGAATAATTTCGCACGAATTGCTTTATTTATCAGTATAAAAGTAATATCATGTATGTGGTAAAATACAATATTCATTTATTGCGCTACTATTACGTGTTATCAAACCCTGGATCACCCCAGGCGTCCTCAGATGCATTCGACATAGAAATAAGATTCAATTAGACTTCGTTGTAACCCGCATGACCAGAACCTTCATATTAGCTACAGGAGGTACAGAAACTTCTGTAACGAACTTATTAAAAAATTGAAACGTAATTATGACAAACAACTCCAGGCAACCCCAAGGACTTGTGGAATAACATCTCTGAAATTACAAAAAGGACCAGTGCGATGGACAGGGCTTCATACAAGTGGACAGGAAGAAGAAGAAGAAGCGCTCCAATCGCAACTACTACGGCACCGCACAGACCAGATCATCACAACTGCGCGTAGAAATATCAGCGATGCCGTTGTACGATTCCAGACAACACTCTTCTACAAAGATCGAGGTGGTTATAGACTATGTGAAGAAGAAAACCAACTTCATCTTGAGGGTCGAGCGACTGGAATCTCGCCATAAGATAAATTTTAGTTCCTTAGTGGTGAGAGTTACAACTCATCATCTGCCGACCTTCATGAAGGAAGAATACTGGCCAGAGGGAATCATGTCTCGGAAATTCCGAGGACGGTTGCCTAACGACACGCGCTATATGTCGCCGACTCCACGCGGAACTAGTAATTTGTTTAAGTTTATATTTTTACCTAAAATATAAACTTAAACAAATTACTATCAATTACTTATATGTAATTACTTCACGCCAAATCCCTACCCCGTAAGGGATTTGGCGTGAAGTTATAGATAGATAGATAGATTTATATTTTTATATAATAATATATTTTAATCTATGGACCCGTGTTGTAAAAACCTGTTATTAAATTATTGTCTTATTATTTACATTTTCAAATATAAAATTATAAAAAATACATTGATAAATATAAAAATAGCATCCTCCGATAGCGGGATTAGGATTCAAACTATCGGTGTGCAAGGTCACAGAAACAGAAACCTCATAATACGTGGCGTGCTAAGGCGTTCTGACCCTTAATCCAGCTTCCGAACGTGAGCCTCTTAAGATGTTTATCGAGGCTGTTAGCTATTAAGCCGTTGGTGACACAACGAGCGGAACAATATTTTTTTTTTTGAAAAATTAATTTTTTTGAATCGACATCCGATAGTCGGTAATCTCGTGAGCTAAATCAAGATATTTTGTTAGTTTATCTTTTTCAGCTCTCACAAAATTAACGTCGTGTGGAATAGCGAATTCAACAATTACTGCTTGGCGTTTATTATTATTATTAAAATCAAATTATCAACAAAAAATTGCAACAGGGGCACGGTGAGTCATACATCAATCTTACCTAAGTAACTGACTTGAATTGACGCCACTAACTGTGTTATTTTCTTACACTGTTATATGCAATAAAGAATATATATATATTGTCAAACTTGACTTGGACAAACAGTTGGATTGTTAAACGATAGTGTACTACCGGCATTACAACCATTATCGCTCCTTCCATGCGTATAGTTTTATTTCTGTGAGTTATTAAGCGTGTTGAAAGGTAATCTCAAATATATATGTACAACGTGTATATTATATACATAAAGCCACTTTTTTATTAATTTATCCTCAATACTCTAAAGATGTTTTTAGAAATATGTATTTACAGGTTTTATTTTTTAAGATTACCTATTAGAATTTGGATAACTCAATTTAGAATTGTACAGATTAAGCACTCTACAACTATCAGAAGGAAATTGGATTAAACAACGGAGAAAAATCTTAAGGAAAAGAATGACTTTATAGTCGCAACAGGTGTTCCGATCTTCAGGCACAGATTGTAATACTTTGTGTTTCGTGTGTATAATGGAACGTAGTCATTAGTTTTACTGACAGTCCGTCATCAGTATCAGTACGAGTACTAAAGTGATTGATGTCAAAAGACATCAAATAATCAAGGAGCAAAGTGATTAAATTGATAAAGAAAAAAATAATTATTGCGTCGAAATGTGTATTGTGCTGGGTTTAGCGATATCCCGAAAGTGTATAAAATGTGAATATCAGTAAAATTTTCGTCCTACAAGCATGTAAGTTACTACGTAAATTTGTGTCGCTGTTTATTTTCAGATGCAACATTATTTTCTTTTATTTATGTGCTATGATGATTGTTGTATAGGGATTATAATTTCACCGGATCTGTGGAGGATCCGGTGGCGCAAGAATGGCACAAGAACTCTACATCTATAGATTTGGCGGAGATTACAATGAATCGAAGCTTTGCCCTTTTGGTGGTGTCACTGCTAACAGCGATGCTGTGGATCGTGTACATAACGTACTACAACAGCCGTGTCCTCGGCTATATACTCACCAGGCTCGTCAACAAATTCTACTTCCAAGACGAAAACTTCAAGATTGGTGAGTGACCTCATTTTTCACCAACTAGCATTGTTATGGCATGGGTAAGTGATGGGTACCAATTACTAAACTTTCACACGGTCTTATTTACATATAATATGCATGTACTCAAGTGTAAATTTCTTTCTTTTTTGTAGTTATGGTAATGTTGATTTTACAAAACAAATAGTATTTTACAATCTTAGCAAAAGTTGTATATATATTATGAATTGATATGGATCTCTGTGTGTCATAAATTTTACAGATATTAATTTAATTTGAACCATTATGCTTGAATCAAAGCATTCCTCTTGACCTTGTATTGTTTTCAGCATTGTGGTTCTGTTATTAAGAAGTATAATTAGATAATTAACAATAGCTTCAACATAATGAATCACTACATATATACCTACTACATCATATTATACATTATTGACAACTGACCTCCTAAGAATGGTGGTACACATTTACTTGCCATTGTTACAAACTTGATAAACCAAGATTGTGTTTAGAAAACTGGATGCCTACCCAAAAGGTGGTAAAGTAATATGAGTATGGTTGATTTATGTTTAGCCTGCATTTTAACTAATTTCATTCTATATTAGGGTATAAAATACACAAAAGATTAGCTTGAAACTTATAGTAAAACAAATATAGTAAACTTAAAAGAATTATAAAAATTCTTAATTTTGATAGGCTTGTCTGACTTTTTATCAGTGCAGTATTTTTATATTTTTATCAGTACAGTACTGCACACAATAAATAAAATAAAATGTACCAATTTATATAACACTTTGTTGCTCTTTTAGATTTTCACATTGTTTTGGAGAGGAGGCTATGGGGTAGTACTGTGTGGGTATGGCAAATAAAATAAGTGTGTTGTTTACAGTAACCAGTCATGTTAGACACTTACATCACAATTTTCACTGTTATTGCGTGCGCCATAAGGATGATACAAATGTCAAACAGTTTAGCTTGAGGTGGCACTGTGTGTACATAAGTAGCACAAAACAAAATATTATGGATCATAATCCAGGTGCTGTATTAATAATGGTGCAATTAAATATAATGACTGTTTATCTTATCAAAGAAATAACAAATAAATGAATGAGTAAATACACCTGTACTTTGACAAAGGATACATTGTTCATGTTGATTTTTTCTACAAGCATCTGCTGAAGGGGTCTGTGATATCTATATGTCAAATGAATCATAAAAGTTCTACTTATGTATGGTTTGTTAAAACACTCATTCTGGCTTTTTAATGCCTTTTTGCTAGTCCCTATAACTCAGTTTCACCAAGTCAACAAAAAAAAGCTTAGTCACTCATGAAAGTTACTATTTATATACTACTACTATTTATATATATAAATAAAGATTATAGTTGACAACTGTTATATTTTTTGATTTTCATAAATAATGAATTTTGTATTGTAGCCTTTTCAAAAATTGTTGCATTTCTTCCATTTGATTTGGTCATGAAACTTTAAAGTTATATAATGAATTTTGTAAACCAGGCTTTCACATACTAATATTACCAGGTTACATGAAAAAAAAAACAAGGAGGAAGCATTTCATTATATTTTACATATCACACACACCACAAAAGAAAATGAAACAATTAACACATTTCAGTTTAATTTTCCGTTCTGTCATTTATCCAGTTTTGCTATTTGAACCACACGTTTAAACAAGATCGCACTTTACTTCATTATGCGATTTCAGCGAATTCAAATCCCAATGTAACTAACAAAGAGATCCATAAAAATCTGGACATTAAAATTGTAATGGAGGAAATTCACATTGCCACTCAGAAATACTGAGGACGGCTATTAAGACATCCAAATTAACTTGCTGTAAAGCTAGCAACAAGAAGTTACAAAACTCTATAAAGAAAAGACCTATTATTGTAGACCCAAGGCAAACCTATCAGTAGTTGCCCTCACTGGAGGACACACTTGAACTGTCATAAAACACAACAGATCTGCTTATAGCATAATGCTGATTGTAGATGAAAATGTCAACAAAAAGAAAATCCCAACATGGGTGCTTGCTCAGTGTGATTATAACACTGGCATTCACATGTTGATAATACAAACATCATAGTTTGTTATTTTTAATATTACACCATTTTTGTCTTTCTGTGGCCTTTTTTAAACGTTGTTGACTAAAGAAGTCAGTGACATTTCTGTAGAGCTTACATTAATGAACACAAGAAGTAAGTCAATATTTTTATATAAAAAGATTTTCAACTCTTCTTGGTGAATTAATGGTATAAATTTGTTTAGGAAGTAAGTGGTTTGGATTCATGTTAATCAATATAATATTAACTGTAACTACAATATCCAATATATAGGCGCCTATTACACCATGTTTCCTTTCATAAGTTTTCCATTTCTTTTCCATAAGTGTAAGCGAAAACATATGGGTATGAACTTCAGGGAATTAAATAAGTGGAGACTCAGTTAACTGGACTAAGTTGTTGTCATAAGGCATTCAGTTAATTGAAAATTCAGAATAATAAAGTTATAAAGAGAAGCATCTTATAAAAAGTTTTCTACGGTTTAGTGGATCTTGAGAAAGCATTTGATAGGGTTGTGCGAAGGGAACTGTGGGTCATATTGCCGAGATATGGGATTGACGGTTCACTGCTCCGTGCTGTGCAGTCCATTTACAAGGATTGCTCAGCATGTGTGTGGATAGATGGTAGTATGTCACCTTAGTTTGATGTCAATTTTGGTGTCAAACAAGGTTGCATGCTATCTGATGGATTATTTATTTTGTATCTCACTAGTTGTCTGCAGAGAATAGGGTTAACAAATGTAGAATTGTGCATGGGTGACCTAGTGGTGAACTGTCTGCTGTATGCAAACGATGCCATAATATTAGCAGAAACACCATCTGGACTGCAAACACTGGTCACAATAATGAGAGATGATTGTATGGAGATAGGCTTATTATTGAATGCAAAGAAGACAAAGATATTTGAAAGAGATGAAACCACAACCAATGTAAGGATTACGGTTGATAATGAAGTGTTGGAATAAGTGGATGAGATTGTATATCTTGCATTGTATTCCCTTTCAGCAGGGATGGAAGGTACACTGCTAATGTGAAAAACGAGTGAGTGCTGGGAATAGTGTGAATAAAGCAAAACTTCTTGGCAGTAAAAACTTAAGCCAGAAGGCACAGTTCGCTGTACACAATGCAGTGCTTGTCCCAACACTCACTTATGGAAGCAAGAGCTGGGTATAGCAAAGTGAGCATGCAAGTAGGATCAATGCGGTCGAAATGCGAGCGTTGCGTAAAATTTGTTGCATAATGCTTGTAAATCGTATGCGCATTGATGTTAGATGCAGAGTGGGTCTGATAGAAAGCGTCGGTGTTAAAATAAAAAGTGGCATGCTCCGTTGGTTCGGACATGTGGAAAGAATACAGGAAGACAGAATTACGAAATAGATATACAAGGCAAAAGTGGAAGGATGTAGGTGCTGAGGAAGACCAAGATTTACCTACCATGACCAAATTGTTCTTGTTCTCTGTAGGAGGTGATTTTAGGAGCCTTAGAAACCGGCGAGCGTGCATGAGAAGAGCAATGAATGTTAAAGAAGTGAGTGATGTGTGTAAGGATCGAGCCATGTGGCGCTCGGTTCACTTTGCCTACCGCGCAAAGGATTTGGCGTGAAGTTATAGATAGATAGATAGACAAAGAGAAGCATTTATTAAAAACAACTAAAACAAAATATCAATTTTTAGGGTTCCGTACCCAAAAAAACGGAACCCTATTACTGAGACTTCGCTGTCCGTCCGTCCGTCCGTCTGTCACCGGGCTGTATCTCACGAACCGTGATAGTTAGACAGTTGAAATTTACAAATACTAAAAAATAGAATAACATAAATATTTAAGGGGGCTCCCATACAAAAAACCTGATTATTTTTGCTCGTTTTTGCTCGATATTGATAACGGCAACAGGTAGACGCTTGAAATATTCACAGAATATTTAGTTATATATTCACTTTAAGAATAAATAATTAAATTATAATAAAACTAATATTTAAGGAGGGCTCTCATGCAACAAACGTGATTTTTTTTTGCTGTTTTTATAGATAGTGGTACGGAACCCTTCGTGCGCGAGTCCGACTTGCACTTGGCCGATTTTTAAGTACAGTCGTCACAACATAACAGCGTAACAACTTTCTAACTAAAACCATAATGAAATGTGTAGAGCGGAGATCGCGCGCACAGATAGTATAGGTCGCGTCAAACTTCTAGTTAGGTCTGAACACAACATGCTTCATTCGCGCTGTAGTAAGATGTATGCAGTACACTTGCAGAGAGCAACCTCAGAATGAACTACTCGTAGATAATTGACGAAATCTGTTACAGTTTGAAATATCATGAGCATATACGGACATATCAGTACTGGTACTTTATACTATGTCTATACAGATAATCGTGAATCCTATAAGTAATTGAGTTCAGATCGAGCATAAATAATAAAAGACGCTATCAAACATTTATTATTGTAACATATAGTGACTAATCTAAAATTCCATTTCAGCCAGGAAATTTAATATAATATTAAAAATAAATTAAAACGCCGCATCAATTTAGAACTAGTTAAGTCTGGCCACTGCTCAAAAGCTTTGTCTAATGGGGGCGAACACTTATCTAAACAGGCCCATTCTATAAATCTGCTTGTATGCAATTCATACCTATATAACGTAGATAAACTCAATACTGTTTGTTATCACTTATCATTATCCAAACATGAACTTGACACTGAAAGCTAACTTCTTTTTGCAGGTTCCTTCACACTGAATGCTCTCTCTGGTAAAATAATGTTCAGGGACATAGTGTACATAAACTATGACTACACCCTGCGGATCCAAGATGGCTACCTGATATTCAGATGGTGGCGCTCCTATGTTCCCAAGGACGTCTCAGAAGGTAAAGTAAATATTGACCATAAGCTTAATAATAGTTTATAGACTGAAATGCGTCGATAGATGTTTTTAATTGAGGTAGGGCGCATCAAAGCATACGTAGTTGATGGTTCACTTCAGACGGCAGGGGTAGCAAGGCCATGACAGATTACTACATGTGTTGCAAGAGTCTAACTTGTAATACTTCCCTTCTGGGAAAATTCCTCCACGTCATAGAAAACACAGCCAAGTAACAAATCCCTGGAGGGTTGTCGTGTTACTGCATGTCAGTGAGGTTACCTAGAAGCTCCTAAGAAGTTGCTGTGTTAGCAGCAGGGCTGCTATTGCTTAAGCGATATTTAATGTTTTACAAGCGATCATAGATTATACATAGTATTCAATTAACGACAGGTGGGTCGTATGCTTGTATGCCTCCCGACGTTGTATAATAAAAGAATAGAATAGACTCTGGAGCTATTTTTCAAAACCCAAATTAATAATAAAAAAATAAATATTCTCGGACAAATTACACAGCGCCACCCAGCCCCAAAGTAAGCGAAGCTTGTGTTATGGGTGCTAAACAACAGATAAACATACGTGAATACATTTTTTTTTTGTAAATACATACTTATTATACATAGTAAATACCCAGACTAAGACAAACAGACATGTTCATGCACACAAATGTTTGTTCTGTGTGGGAATCGAACCCACGAGCGTTGGTGTCAAAGTAGCGTAACAGCGCGTTTCACCACTGCGCCACCGAGCTCGTCAAGTCAAAATTTCCAGGCAATTTTTTTTTGTTTTGTTTTTTTTTTGTTTTATCTAAACTATTTTGTGAGCTTCCCCTACTGATTAGTTCGTGTGAAATACTTTGATCTAGATGTAAAGCCATAGCCAATTGATTGGTTGCACAGACTATATTATCACTACTCAGCTGACACGCAGTCGTACATTTTACCTAAAGTGTAACATAGACTTTGGACTCTTGCAACGCATGTAGTAATCTCTCATGGCCTCATGGCTACCCCTGCTGTCTGATGTGAACCATTTGTCGTAGAGAATAGTTTACGCGGTGCCACAATCGCTGCTAACGTCTATTCTCCTTGAGTGATTCTTAGTACATTATTTAAATAGGCATTGAACAAAAACTTCTCGAAAGTTTGCAAACCCTTTATAAATGTTCACAATTGAGTTGTTGATTCACCACCTGATTAGCAGCCTCGATTGAAATGACTAACTTGTAAGTTAGATAAGAAAAAACACACTGATTTGCCGATTTGACGTCACAATTTGTGCGCATTTCTATAGCACATTACTTTCCTTTTGATAGTATATTATTTACTATATTTTGTCAAGCCTGCATTGTAATGTATACATACATGGGTCTTTTTTTTATACTACGTCGAGAGGCATACAAGCATACGGCCCACCTGATGTAACGCGGGTACCGTAGCCTATTAACGCTTGTAATATATTAAGTATCACTCGCGTGATGCCTCCTCTGCTGCTTACACAGCAACTCCTTGGGAGCTTAGTGGTGACCTCACTCACACGCAGGAACATAACAACCCTCTAGGTAGTTGTTATTTGGCTGCGGTTTTCTGTGAGGTGGAGATACTTCCCCAGACGGGCTGCTTTGATGCGCCCTACCTCTCTTAAAAAACGACGCGTCTGTACACTTTTGTCAATTTGATTTTCGTGTCGTATGGTTGTCTGGAAGAGATCGCTTTAGCGATAAGACCGCCTATTGTACATTTATTTTCTATTTACGTGTGTTTTGTATGCATTTGTTATTGGTGCAAATACTAAAAAACAGAATAAAATAAATATTTAAGGGGGTTCCCATACAACAAACGTGACTTTATTGCTCGTTTTTGATTTATTATTTATTGTGGATTATCCCTCCAGACCGTTGGGTCTGTGGGAGTATTTACGTTGCCTCGAAACACTGTATACGAATCAGAATCGAAAAGTTATCTGTCACAAAATGTATGGAACCTATCTATCTATAACTTCACGCCAAATCTCCTGCTGGATAGACTCGATCCTTACACACCTCGCTCTCTTCTTTAACATTCATAGCTCTTCTCATGCACGCTCGCCGGTTTCTAAGGCTCCTGACATCACCTTCTGATAAAACACGATCAATTTGGTCATAGTAGGCAAGACTTGGCCTTCCTCGGCTCCTACATCCTTCTACTTTCGCGTTGTATATCTATTTCACAATGATGATTTAGAAGCAGAGATGGTCTGAAAGAGAGTGTCGGGGTTAAAATAAGTAGAGTCATGCTCTGTCCGTTCCGATATGTAGAAAGAAGGAAGCAGATGTATGCAATCTAATTGAAAACTTTTCGAATCTGTTTCGAATATGGCTTTCTGTGGCAATGTGAATAGCCTCACTGCGAGACCGAGTTTCGCTTGGCGTTTGTATGTTCTTTTGTGTAGAATTGCATTTTTTCATTAATGGAATCCTATATAGATAAACTTGAAAAACAAAGCCTTATCTAAATACAAAATTTGATACAAATCGTTAGAGCCTTTTTCGAGATACACGATATATATATATATATATACAAAAATTGTTCATTTAAAGTAATAGGATAAGGTGGCAAGCCAGCATACGGGATTCTACTAGCTTATGCGATACATGATTTCGATGCAAGGACTTTTCCTCGCACGTCATTGCCTATGCAGCTAAAGCAATGGATCTTCCTGGTGGCATCACTCACTGGCAGAAACGCACTAACGCTATAGGAATTGTTATTTGGCTACAGTATTCTGTGAGTTTGGTGTGGTTTATTATTATATATTTATTATTAGATTATGCACTAATGAATAATACTTGTTACTGTAATGAATGAGACCTTTAAAAGGAAAGGTAAGAAATTTTTTTTTTATACAACTTCTGGAGTCATACAAGCATACGGCCCACCTGATGTAAAGCGGTTACCGTAGCCTATGAACGCTTGTAATACATTAAGTATCACTCGCGCGATGCCTCTCTGCTGCTAACACAGCAACTCCTTAGGAGCTTACTGGTGACCTCACTCACACGCGGGAACACATTAACCCTCTAGGGAGTAGATATTTGGCCGCGGTTTTCTGTGAGGTGGAGGTACTTCCCCAGACGGGGTGCTTTGATGCGCCCTACCTCTCTTAAATGTAATGATGGCGAAAGCGATAGTGATTGAAAGGAATAAAAATGTTACATAGTACCAGATGATGATCGGAGATGAAAAAGTAAATATAAATATATCGTCGGACAAATTACACAGCGCCACATAGTCCCAAAGTAAGCGAAGCTTGTGTTATGGGTACTAGACAACTGATAAACATACGTAAATACATTTTTTTTTTGTAAATACTTACTTATTATACATAGAAAATACCCAGACCAATACAAACAGACATGTTCATGCATACAAATGTTTGTACTGTGTGGGATACGAACCCACGAGCGTTGGTGTCAAAGTAGCGTAACAGCGCGTTTCACCACTGCGCCACCGAGCTCGTCAAAAGTGGAACAAGGGAATTAATTTGTTTATCTAGGTTCTATGTTTACGGGAGATGGAAAATGTGAACGCGATGTTGAAAGAAGAGTGAAAGCAGGAAACCGTATCAATGGTGCGTTGTACTCCGCGGTAACAAGCGATAACATATCAGTCAAAGCTCGCCTTGCTATCATTCAGGGTGTACTAACGCCAACATTGATGTACGGGAGTGAAACTGGGTATGGCAGAGGAAGCTTGAATGTAGGGTGAACGCCGTGGAAATGAGAGCGCTGAGGGGTATATTTGGAGTTAGATTGATTGATAGAGTAAGAAATAGCATGACACGAGAACGATGATGTAGAGACAAAACTTTTTAGGGTTCCGTAGTAAATAGTTTATAGTTTCCCCTTATAATTTCGCCATGTCCGTCTGTCTGTCTGTCCGTCCGTCCGTTCGTTCGTCTGTCTGTGGCCTAGCTCAGAGATGCTTGATACTAGAATGTTGTAGTTTGGCACGATATACATATTAACTATGTTGATAAAGTGGTAGAATAAAATCTTGACCCACCCCATGGTGTAGGGTGTCGATAGATAGGTTTTTTAAAAACATTTAGAGTGTGGGAAGATCACTTTTCTATGTAGTGATCCGTTTGCGAAATATTTGTTTAAAAAGTGTACATTTTGTTAGATTCAAGTATCCCCCCGCCCATGCCTGTTGTATTTGGAAATTTTAAAAAATCATGGTAGTAGTCGATATAGTGAATTTAAAAGGAAAACTACGAGTATAACGGCCACGCAGGCTTTACAGGTTAGCGAGTAACAGTCGACGAACTTATAAAATGTATTTTCTTTCATGAAAACGTACGAATGTCATAGAATATTGACATTGCACTTATCTGCACTAAACGTTTTGCTTCCTAGTTTCTAATTTGAACGGCCAAGTAGTCGAAGTCGTCCAAATGCGATACATTTTTCCATCCCACTTTGTAACATTATTTAAATAGGTATGGTTATAAGTAGTAAAAGTTTGGTTTTGAATGTTAAAAAAAATCCAATACGCTCGATTTCTATTATTTCAGACAACTATCTAATTTTTTCACAAGCTAGCAAAGCGAAGCAAATACGGAACTCTACACTGTGCGTGGTCCGACATGCACTTTATTATGATGTAAAGTGGTTACAACCTTTTTTTTACACAATGTCTGGAGGTCACCACGCATACGGCACACCTGATGTAAAGCGGTTACCCTAGCCTGTGAACGCTTGCAATACATTAATATCACTCGCGCGACGCCACCTCTGCCTAACAACAGCTACTACTCCTTAGGAGATTACGGTGGCCTCACTCACACGCAGGAACACAACAACCATCCACGAGGTAGCTATTTAAGGCGCCCTGGCTCGCTTAAACATACTCGTATCACCAGAGATTTGCCAGCCCAGTCGCCTACCTCTCTTTCGCCAGAGTCTTGCTTGTTATATAAGTCACCTATTTAAGGTTTATATATAATAGTTAATAGATTCAGGCGTTATTTTGCGAAAGTCAAATTTACATGCAATTTGATCTAACCTGCTCTGTGTGCTTCTGCCACCAATTAGTTCATGCGACATGGTCACTTGTAGCATGTTATTCTTACGATTAACGTCTACAACGCCTGATGATGCCTCGTGGAGAGGCGAAACACGTGTCGCAGCGACGACCAGGCCAGTCGTGGCAGCGACGGTGGTGGTGGGGGCATGCGGATTCTGTTCCAGATG
Organism: Pyralis farinalis; assembly: GCA_947507595.1. Lineage (NCBI taxonomy): Eukaryota > Metazoa > Arthropoda > Insecta > Lepidoptera > Pyralidae > Pyralis > Pyralis farinalis. Next base: position 3,292,745 of record OX382262.1, on the reverse strand, counting down.
GCGGACGACACCGGAGCAGCCATGGCAGCGTCGGCATGTTGCATTTACTAACAGTAGTGGGTGGGTGCCGGCCGGCGCTTGGCCGCATGAACTAATTGGTGGCGGAAGCACACAAAGCAGGTTAGATCAAATTGCATGTTTATATATAACGAGAAGGTTGCGTGTTCACATCATGTCGGGGTCACCAATGTTAAGGAGTGTAGATGTTGGTGGGTTGTGCTCGTGGCGATGATAAAATATGTTCACTGTATAAGATTGACTTCAATAGTTAAAGACAGTACACATCAGAACGTTGTAGAGAAGTGATCGGGGCTGGTGTCGCGCGGTGACTGTCGCTTCATACATACATCTAGTCTAAGTTGCGAATTGATGATTCAACACTATAGGGTCGCTACAAGTAGCAGGGTACACCACGAGCATATTGAGGTTGGTTTTGCATCAAAACGATACTCAGCCACTCGCATCCCAAACTACAGTGTAATGATTACTATTGGACCATTACACTCGCATAAAAAATAATTATCAGTGTAAATTGTTGCAGATAAAAGAATATCAGTCATATAATTAATAGCGCGATACGCCAGGACGTCACTGTCAGTTCATTCAATGACAATGATGAATGATATTTTTTCAGTCAAAGTATAATTATACTAGACATTTTAAGAGAGGTAGGGTACATCAAAGAAGCCTGTCTGGGGATGTCCACCTCCACCTAACAGAAAACCGCAGCCAAATACTCTCTGGCTACTGGGTTGTTGTGTTCCCGCGAGTCAGTGAGGTCACCAGTATGCTCCTAAGGAGCTGCTGTGTTAGCATCGGAGGTGGCATCGTGTGAGTAATACTTAATCTGTTGCAAATTGCAAGCGTACATAGGCTACGGTAACCGCTTTACAACACGTGGAACGTGTGCTGGTACGCCTCGCGACGTAGTGTTAAAAAAAAGTAGGTAAGTTGAACGGGTTAACTTTGGTCCAGAGGGGAAAACAGCCCGACTAAAGAAGTACCTCCATGTGACAGAGAACTGCAGCCAAATAACAACTCCTAAAAACTATACTCGTCAATTGGTTGGACCCATTTTTTTCAATGCAGTGTTGGGATGCATACAAGGATACGGCCCATTAAGTATCATTTGCGCGATGCCATCTCTGCTTAGGACACAGACAACTCCCCTCTAGGGAGTTGTTATTTGGTGAAGCTTCTTTCCAGATCGGCTGCTCTGATAATCGCTACCTCTCTTAAAAACATCTAGATTAAAAGATACAGACGTGTTCATTCACACAAATGTTTATCCTGTGTGGGAATCGAACGCGCGAGCGTTGGTGTCAAAATAGCGTTACTAACCACTGCGCCATAGGGCTCGTCAAATCAATGCCTTGTTTCACTTTCGATATGTCTAAAGGATAAGTTCGGCACCATAGCTACTCGAAAGCAAAAGACATTTCAACCAAATATATTTGTAGAAAGCCACTGCCAGCGCCTAGTCTATGATGTTCTCGTCTATATCTTGAATGTATACAAATATCTTAATTTCTTTAATATTTTCAGGAACACCGTTCCTATATGAAATCTATATGTTTGTCTGTGAGTTTGTCTGTCGCTTTTTTTTCGAATATTCGAACTTTGACTTCAGATTCGGATTCAGCATAAAAAAGTAGAATAGGAATTCAGGAACACCGTTCCTATCTCTTAAGGAACATGGTCAAAATGGCCGACAAATTAAAAAAAAAAATGAATTGTTATATAATTGACGAGCCAGGTGTTCCTCTGGCAATGCAAGCTTGCGCATTCTCAACTGGTTTATATTAGGTTTGCTAGACAATTTAATTAAAAGCACAAGAAACCGAAGAGCATGCATGAAGAGGTTGATGAGTGTGGAAGAAGCGAGAGAGGTATGTTTGAATCAGTGCACCTGGCATTCCATAGTCTCTGCCTGCCTCATTGGGAGATAGGCGTAATTATATGTATGTTTGTATGTATGTATGGATTTCCTGTTAGATGCAATTTGATCTAACCTGCTTTGTATGCTTACGCCACCAATTAGTTCATGCGGCCTAGTTTTTTTTTTTGCTACCATTGAATAGTTAATAGATTCAGGCGTTATATTACGAAAAACAATTTACATGAAATTGTGAGCTCAGCAGAAGATGAGGAGTTAGTTGCTGTGTTGACAGCGGGGGTGGCAACGCGCTTGCGACATTCTTTTTGTTGCTAGCTTTATGCTTGTTTGTTATTCGTCGTAGTATAAAAAAAATATCTAACCTGCTTTATGTGTTTCCGCCACCAATTAGTTCATGCGGCCTAACCTAGATTTCCTTTTAAGTATAAAATGCCAGTGTTAGGAGACCCGGCTTCTCCTTAATCGTTCGTTTATTATTATTTTATGCACTCACATATGTTTATTCATTTTTATTTTATATCACTTGAGCTTGCTCATATATGTAGGTATATGTAGGAAATTAAGTGATAGCCTAGTGGATGAAGACCCTGCCTATTGATCAACTGGTCGCCGGTTCGAATCCTGTCATGTACCACTAAATTCGTGTTTCCGGATTTATGTACATATTTGTAATTATCACTTGCTCGGCGGTGAAAGAAAAGAACGCGAGGAAACCCTCACATCCAGGAAATTATGTTTTCGAAAGACGGGTGACCTTACCTATGTAAGGCTAGTTTTCCCCCTGGTTGTGGAAGTCGGATGGCAGTCGCTCCGTGTAAAAATCAGTATCATCGCCAAATCCTTAAGCTTAGGTAGCGGGCCCTGCCAACCCTAATGGATTAGGGAACGGGATAACGCTAAAAAGATGTAGGAATGAAGTATATATGAGTGAGGTAAGTGTGTATGTGTGTGTATATGCGAGCTCGGTGGCGCAGTGGTGAAAAGCGTTGTCACGCTACTTTGACACCAACGCTCGTGGGTTCGATTCCCACACAATACAAACATTTGTGTGCATGAACATGTCTGTTTGTCTTGGTCTGGGTATTTTCTATGTAAAATAAGTATGTATTTACAAAAAAAATGTATTTACGTATGTTTATCAGTTGTCTAGTACCCATAACACAAGCTTCGCTTACTTTGGGGCTGGATGGCGCCGTGTAATTTGTCCGACAATATTTATTTATTTATTATTTATTATATAGAGATTTTGCTTTATAAATTTATCTGTATAGGTGTATTTCCTGAATAATGCGATTTAAAAAAAAAACAAAACGTCGAGCGAATCTCGTATCTATTGTATGTAAATTATGTTATTATTATACGCTGCGCATACATTATGCACAGCGTCCTTTCTAATTAGTATCACCATACTTCTACTTTAAAAATGTAATAACAATGGTGTAATGGTAGTTGAGCTGAAAGAGAGTGTCGGTGTTAAGATAAGAAAAGATATGCTCCGTTGTTTCGGACATGTAGAAAGAATGCAGGATGAAAGAATGACGAAACAGATATACAATGCAAAAGTCGAAGGATGTAGGAGCCGATGAAGGATTGAGGGGGTCGAATTCAACCCCATGAAGACACAACTTTGCGCGTTTACCTCTAAGAAAACCCCATTTGCTGTGGTCCCTCAATTCCAGAATCCACAACTTACCATCGCCAAGAACATTGGGATTCTCGGTGTCGAGATCTCCAGCGATGTTCAATATCGAATTCACCTTGACGAAAAGCTCAAACTGGTGTCCAAGAAACTTGGCATGCACAACAGAGCAAAGCAGTACTTCAGCGCGGAGCAAAGACTTATGTTATACTAGTCACAATTCAGACCATACATGAAGTACTGTAGTCACCTTTAGGCGGGCGCACTTGGATACCAGCTAGGACCTGGTGATTTGGTTCAGCGAAGACCTGTGAGAATTATCGGCTATCCTAAACTTGCAGACGGTATTGAAGTCTTTATATTTAAAACGAGATTTAGCCTCCCTTTGTGTGTTCTACCGATTGTACAACGGGTTGTGTTCTCAAGAATTGTTTGATATGATGCCGACAGCTTCTTTTTACAACCGGACCGCTCACCGATGGCGGGGTGCTCACCCTCACACACTGGAACCGCAATGGTTGCGTACTGTGCGGTTCCAGCGAAGTTTTCTTCCGAGAACTTTCAATTTGTGGAATGAACTCCCAGCCGAGGTTTTCCCTACTACAGCATGGGTTCTTCAAGAAATGTGTGAAGAGGATTTTACAGGGTCGACAACGCATGAGTGAGACCCCTGGTGTTGCAAATGTCCATAGGTTACGGAACTGCTTGCCATCATGCAGGCCGTACGCTTAATTTCCACCTTAGTGATATAAAAAAAAAATAACCTATGGAGAATTAATGAGAGAATAATAAAGGCGCGGCTCTTATTGGCTAGTTTGTGGCATCGCAACACTTATCTGCTTATTGCTTAAAATAACCTCCCATTGGTCAGTAGACTCGAATCGCGAAGATTTAAGCGCTAAAACACAACATTTTTGTGAACCTGAGGGTGCCTTCATGCGCAGTCAAGTAGTTTTTAGGTTTATGCATCAAACATCTTTAAATGTGTAAACGTTGTAGTGCAATCGAATTTGTACATTGTTTTTTTTTTTGGAATAATTATTATATCTTATGTAAATTATTTATTTGTAATATTACTAGCTGATGCCAATTTGTATGCGGTTCAATTTGTATTGTATGGAAATGAGGCCATGTTTGGACGAGGCAAAGTCATGTAATTTATTCATGATTCATGTATTTGTTGTTGTTTAGGGTTCCGTTCCCAAAGAGTAAAACGGAACCCTATTACTGAGACTCCGCTTTCCGTCCGTACGTCCGTCTGTCACCAGGCTGTATCTCATGAACCGTGATAGTTAGAGAGTTGAAATTTTCACAAATGATGTATTTCTGTTGCCGCTATAATAACAAATACTAAACAATAGAATAAAATAAATATTTAAGGGGGCTCCCATACAACAAACGTGATTTTTAGGGTTCCGTACCTAATTGATAACGGCAACAGGCTTGAAATATTCACAGAATATTTAGTTACATATTCACTTTAAGAATAAATAATTAAATTAAAATAAAACAAATATTTAAGGGGGCTCCCATCCAACAAACGGGATTTCTTTTGCCGTTTTTATAGATAATGGTACGGAACCCTTTCTGCGCGGGTCCGACTCGCACTTGACCTATTTTTATAACTCTACGTGGCAATTTAGCATGTAGCCTGCCAGGTGGTAAGCATCGAACCCTCGGCAGGGAGTTAATTCCAAAACCTAATAACAGTTCCCGGAGTCACTCTGGAACGTCATACTAATCACTGCTGACAACCATTTGTCTATCAAAAAATGAGGTCTACACTTTACCCTAGTTGCAATATACATAATGATGATCAAAAGTGCGCTCAGAATGCAGAATCTAGAGGACATTCCTCCCTAGTGTATCGCAGTCTTATGCACCTAGCATTCCTTGTCTAAGATAACTTATAACTTTGTCTTGGTCTGGGTGTTTTTAAGAGAGGTTGGACACATCTTAAGGAACCTATCTGGGAAAGTATCCAACTCACAAAAAACCGCAGTCAAATAACAAGTCTCTGGAGGGATGTTGTGTTCCTGCGAGTGAGTGAGGTTATCAGTAAGCGCCCGAGGAGAGTGTAGCTGTGTTAGCAGCAGCGGTGGCATCGCGTGAGTATTATTTAATGTGCTGCAAGCGTTCAAAGGCTACGATAACCGCGTTACATCAGGTGGTCCGTTTGCTTGTTTGCCTTCCGACGTTGTATATATAAAAAAAACGAGTGTGCTTTAGACCACACGACTGAAGTAAAACTTCTTTAGCTCCATAGTGTGATACTGACAATAGGCCTGCACTGTGTCTTACATATACGAAACTTAACTCGCTATGAGAGAAAGAGAGAAAGAAAACGTGTGCTCGCACCTCTCTCTTGCCCCTACAGTAATATATGAAACATAACTCTGTCTCTTTCTATCTTCACTAACTTATATCTCCCTCTCAACTTCCGTTCGCCTCGCCGGATCACACTTTTCGTAACGCTCTCGTCACGCATTCACCAGCTTACTCCCCAAGTCAAGCGTGCGTAAACATGTTTTACTTCAAAAAGTATACTTATGCGTCAAACTGCAAATCACATCATACATAAGCTATACAAAATCACGCAAATTTCGCTTTTACTGCTACGATACAAGATGCACGGGTGCATAGTTTGGTCTGTCGTTGTCTTTATTGTTTATACCATTTTCTGCTTCCGCTGGAGGAGGAAGGAAGGAAGGAGGAGCTGTGTTGACAGCAGGGGTGTCATCGCGCGAGTGATACTTAATGTATTGCAAGCGTCCATAGGCTATAGTAACCACTTTACATCAGGTGGGCCATATACCTGCATGCCTCCGGACGTTCTATAAAAAAAGAAAAGAAAATTGTGTCTCGCCAAAGTGGTCTATCTTACCCAATGAAATTTTGAGTTATGTGATGTTTTTCAGGTACACCGTTCCTATATGAAATCTATATGTTTGTCTGTGTATTTGTCTGTTTTTTCGAATATTCGAATTTTGACTTCAGATTTGGATTCAGCATAAAAGTCTACGTAAACGGTGTTCCTGAACATTCTTATTCTAATAGGAATGTTCAGGAATACCGTTCCTATCTATTAAAGGAAATGGTCAAAATGGCCCACAAATAAAAAAAAAATAATTTAAATAATAATTGTTATATAATTGACGAGCCAGGTGTTTCTCTGGCAATGCAAGCTTGCGCATTCCTAACTGGTTATAATTTCGGTTTTTATTTGCGCTTACATTTTTTTTAGCATGAACGTTGTATAGACATTTATTATTATTTAGAGATACAGAATGTTTATTATATTAATATTTTTTTAATATAATTATTGCTTTAAATCCCCCGTGAAATATCCTCGTGGGTCTTTAAGGTTACGTGTGACTGCTGCCATAACAAATGACCGCGTGGTCGCTTGAAGGTTGAGCATGGCATAAGTACGGTACAGAGGTCAAGGAGTCAAGCTTGACTTGTATCTACTAACGGTAGTAGGTGACTACGGGTTGGTAGCGCTGATGAACTTGTGGCGGGAAGCACACAACCTTGGTGTATATGAGATAAATAAATAAATATACTTGGACAAATTACACGCAATTAGGGTGTTTTTAAGAGAGGTAGGGCGCATCAAAGCAGCCCGCCTTGGGAAGTACCTTCACCTCACAGAATATCGCAGACAAATAACAACTCTCCGGTGGGTTGTTGAGTTCCTGCATGTGAGTGAGGTCACCAGTAAGCTCTTAAGGAGTTGCTATGTTAGCAACAGAGGTGGCATCGCGCGCACTTAATGTATTACGAGCGTTCATACAGTAACCGCGTTGCATCAGGTGGACCATATGCATTGTATGCCCCCCGACGTTGTATAAAAAAAAAAAAACAACGCCATATAGCCCCAAGTAAGCGAAGCTTGTGTTACGGGTACAAGACAACGATAGATACGTAAATACATTTCTTTTTATAAATACATAATTACGATACAATACCCATAGTAAAACACCCAGACCAAGACAAACAGACATGTTCATGCACACAAATGTTTGTCCGTTGTAGGATTATTGACCACTGTGCCACTGAGCTCGTCAAGATAAGAGAGGAGTCTGTAAATTTGCCTTGCATAAAACAGAAACTGAATCTATTGACTATTTTACCAATTTACAATGCTATCGCGAGTCATGATTGATGTTCATTTGACCTTAATTAACAGTACTATGTCTACAGATAACTTCTGAACTGTAATAGTCAAAATTCTTAGTTCATTAGTCTCGTTCTCTATCATATTATTCCTTATCATTATCGCATTTCATTTCGTTAATAGTTGTTTCTGATAAGGTGGTCGGGCATTTGTATTGATAAGGGATAAAGATAAATAAATATTTTTCAATGACTCTCAAAATAATGGTACTATTAGAGAGCGTGCATACATATCATCACGCCTGTCTCGCATTGGGGTAGGCAGAGATTGTGGAACGCCAATGGTAAATTTTTAAATCAGTCTGTGACGAATTGGCAAGGAAATATGCAGTACTATACGATTTATAAGTTATATGTCAGTGTTCTGATGGATGTATAGGGGGTCGATCTCAGGATCGGGGCGAGTGAGTCTCTAGAGGGGAGGCGTTTGATGATAATGAATTGTTCCGATAACAAATGGCAGATAAAATTTGTCTGTAATAAATTCGTGGGAGGTTCGAGATTGACACTTCAAGCTAGGCTGTTTAGACCTTTGTACCGTTATTATGGTGCATGCAATAGGAGTATAACGGTTCTGCATTTGACATGACTTGTCGTATCGTTCGTACATACAGTGACAATGAAATTTTATTTTTAAATATTATCCATATGTCGCCAGTTCTGATCCGGCTCGAAGGACCAAAAAATGTAAGGGATGTGTGATAAGAGTCCTTACATTTGTGATAAATAATGATGCGATACATCATTATGGGGTTGGCTGATATGGTAATGATATATGGAATGATAATTATACCGCCCGAGTCGAGTGCTTAAAAAGACTGATTTACTTTGTTTGATATTGCTTAAAACGATCGCTGTACCTAATTTCATTATCATTTTGGATTATGTCGAAATGCTGTGTCGACAGACATATATACGAATGGCTATCTGACGAGCTCGGTGGCGCCGCGGTTATTGAGCAGTCAGAACCCGTTATATACGTTTTCCCATACATTTCGCGGTCATATACGACCACCCGGGTTTCGAAGGGTTAATGCGACTTTGACACCAATGCTCGTGCGTTCGATTCCCACGCAGGACAAATATTTGTGTGCATGAACATGTCTGTTGGCCTTGGTCTGGGTGTTTTTTTAAGAGAGAAAAATAGCAGGAAGCACCTCTACGTCACAGGAAACCACGCAGAAATAACAATGTCTCTGGAGGGTTGTTGTGTTTCTACGTGTAAGTGACGTTACCAGTAAGCTGCTAAGAAAAAAAAACTATTGCTAGCTCCTACAGATGCAGATCACCTCTACAAAGCCAAAACAGTATTATTTTTTAATATATCCTTTGTTGGTCGTACGTATGCATACAATATGGCCCACCTGATGTAAAGCCATTACCGTAGCCTATGAACACTTGCAGCACATCAAGTATCACTCGCGCCATACCACCTCAGCTGCTACCACAGTAACTACTTAGGAGCTTACGGATGACCTCACTCACTCGCAGGAATACAACAACTTTCCAGGGAGTTATTTGGCTGCGGTTTTCTGTGCGACGGTGGTATTTCTCCAGGCGGGCTGCTTTGATGTACCCTACCCTAACTCTCTTAAAAACACCCAGATCAAAATAACAGACATGTTCATGCACACAAATGTTTGTCATTGTGAGAATCAAACCCACAAGCCTTGACGCCTATATAAATATATTTTTCACTTGAACTCATATTTCTCCACCTCGTAGATCAATCCTTTACGCCCTTAGATATGTGTGTGGCGTGTAGTCACCGTGGACGAAATTAACAGCGAAGTAATGCTATCTACTAATGCCACAAATCTAGATATAATATTTTGTCTAGATCACTACTATCACGCGATTTAGCACAAGAGTTCACAGCATATACTTTTACTAAAGTTAATTGTAATAGATGTCGCTGTTGTTTTTGTCACGCCTGTATACTTATCTCCTTCCTCTATACTGTACTACTTATGTTTCGTAAATTTATTTAGAGGAATATGTTGATAAAACTGGTGCATTACAGTTTTGACATCCAAGCTTGTACTGAGCGTATTGTATATTTTTGCAGATTTATCACATTCCGACACACGTGTATCGATCATGCTGAATGGTTTCGAATTGCATTTTTATAATCGATGCGATCTTTACAACGAACTGGAAAAAACTTTCGGCCTTGACCCTGTCATCAAACAACAGAATGACGATGACTCAACCGACAGAGATAAGGCCATGAACGATGCCAATGAGAAGAGAAGAAGGGCGCAAGACACTGTTCGGTCGGAGGCGGCCATGGCGAGGACCTGGCGAGACCTAATACCAGTAATAAAAATAGACGTCTGCTCAGGACGAGTCGTCTTCGGTAACCGCCTAGTTCCTACAACATTGTCCATCAGCGTCGAAGAATCCCATCTGGTCTATAGTACAAAACCTCCAGCCTCCAGCCTAGACCACCTCATGCATTTCGTGAAAGCCAAAGCCGAAAATTGTAAGGTTATATTAGCACCGAGTCCTAATTACACAGCCATGGTTGACGAACCACCCCGATATATGGGAGAAGGCTTCGTCGTTATGAGTTCCAATTACATCGAGGTGTATTTCTACATGGACGAGCCAGGGTTGGTACCCGAACAACCAGTCCTTCTGCAGCTAGCCAACGGAGACATCGTAGAATCTGCTCCTCCTATCTGGGGTGTAGATATTAAATGTGGCAAAGGAACTGACTTCAGTTATGGGCCTTGGGCTGACAGACAAAGAGACCATCTATTCAAATTTTTCTTCCCACCGAACTACAAAAATCTTGAGGTGACACCACAACCAAAACCAGGAGACAGAAGACAAATGCAGTCATTCGATATACGATTATCGACACTGAACGAGGCTACCATAGATATCCTGTTCACCAAAAATAAAGAAACAAATGCTGTGCATATAAACATTGGCGCGGGATCATATTTAGAGATGACACTACCATGGATCGTGTTGCAGGATGGCTATACTACAAAAATCACCGGACAGCTACTTCACCTGGAAGCGACAACCAGTCTACAGTACAGAAGTCTGGCAGAGAGTGAAACACTGGAATATACAGTCAAGTGCCATTATCCACTCGTGTGGAATCATCACCAATGTTGGCACCTAGGTTTTACAGGATGTAAAGCGACCGTTCATCTTGTTTATACACACATTGACTTCTTTCAAGATCTGATCAACGATTGGTCGAATAAAGCCCGACCAGATATCCTACATTTTGTACCATATACCTGGAAGATATCCTTACTGCTAAAGGAGTGCGAAGTCGTGACAGTCAGCAACCAGTATAATTGGATCGACTGCAGTTCTACCAACCAAGAGAACAATCACGTTGCTTTCTGCGGCGACCTCCTGGATGTGTCATTTGATTTGCCATTTGTCGACTTCTTGCCGGACGTCATACCTTTAAAAATTTGGATCCAAGGAGAAGCCGTCGATATGAGCCTTTATCTGCCAGAAGTTAACACATCGAGGCTACTTTTATTATCCCTCGACAAAAATATGAAACTAGTACCGTGCAGACTGAAAGCATCAAAGTGGAGGAGAAAATGCGTAAAATCGCAGGGTTGGGTAGACTGCTGGTCGGTCCCCATAGTCGCCTTGAGCGTTAGGTACAATTACCACCCTATTCCCCCTCTAGGCCCGGAGCCACAAGCCGATATTACTACACCAGAAAAAGAAGAGATTTTATTATCTCCAATGAGAATACCGAGGATGAGGAAGCAACCGCAGATAAATTGGAGCATGGACGGTAACAAGTTTGATCGCACATCGCTCGCTCCTGATAAAGTGAGCGTCGAGCTGGAAGTTGGACCTTCGATCCTACTCGCGTATGGCACAATTATAACGAGTTTTATGAATTTACTCGAAAATATTTTTGGAGAAGACCAAACTTTCACGGACATGCAAAAGACGCCCACGGGCGAAAATTTTGTAAAAGTGACTGATAAAAGTAGTATCAATCAGCAAACTGAAGTATCAATCGATGACTCTACCGATACAAGCAAGAGTCCTTTCGATCCTCGACGGTGCAGGCCGCTAGATGTGACAGTGTCGATCATACTGCATGATATCCAGGCTCATCTGGTCAAAAATTGTAGTGAAAATGAACCTCCTTGCCCGGTGGTTTTAATCGAGAGATTTGGCTTCGAAATGGACAAAAGTTTCAGAGAGAACAAACTCCAGCTCTTACTTAGTCCTTCAATTTTAGTGTCGTCCAATAATTTGTCAAGACCTAATGCGAATAGCTCTGGAGCACTTTATCAAGGACATCTAATGCTCTCGTCATTCCAGTTAAGAGGCAATGGCTTCTTCAGCGATACGAACCGAAATGTTGAAGAAGAGACTGTGGAATATGCCTGGATGATGGAACTTCAACTGGGTCAGCTGACTGGCCGCTTGACGCTGCCTCAGCTTTATCAGATCATTTCGTCTTTGGAAACATTTTTGTTGCTTATATGCGACAGTGAAAACGAGTTGGTACCACCAGTGTCCGCCAAGCAGTGCCATCACGGCTTGAACAACATTATGTGTCCAGAAACAGACCTCACATTGAAATACCGATGTCCCACCCCAAACGACATAAAATATAAAATGATAAGAGTGGCGATGGACCTTGTGGATATCTACATCGCAGACACGAACACGACACTTCAATCGTGGATTTCACCGATACGCTTGAGTTTCTGTAACCTACACGGCGCTGGGTTCGGGACTGGCATTACCGGTCTGCTACCCAATATAAAGCTAGCGTTATACACGCAAACTAACATGCAGACAACTGCCCATCACCATTCCAATGGCAGCAGCAGTAGCCAGCAAAGTAAATTGGGTGAAAGTGAAAATTGGGTTGGCGTAGGCTCCGTAGCTTTTGGGCCTGTATTGATTGAAGCTGCCTCGAGCTTACCACAAAGTCCAAAAAACTTGCACTTAGTGCAACAGAAGTTCTTGAAGCTTCATGACGAAAAGACAAAAAGGCTATGGTTCTTGTGGCCAAACGAAGGAAAAAGCTCGCAGTGTGGCTGTACTGGAGGATGCGCATTTTTTGGCTCTAACAGAAATGGGCCTAATTTCTTAAAACCGTGTCCTACTGATCTAAATGATGGGATTAATGTTGCCATATTTAACGTTATAGAAAATACTGCTGGCGAATACGGTTACGGCCAGAGTTTATTACATCCGGGACAGCTGGTATTTCATACTCCGCCTTATAACAGTCTGAACGTATGCCTCCAGCCGACAAACGTCGCTACGTTGATACCGTCGCCATTACCTCAGAACCTTAACAAATCTCCACTGAGTGCCGATCGTCGTAGTTTGACCAGAAGATTCTCCTACACGAGTATGAGTAAAGGCAGTAACAACGTATTGGTTTCGAGTACAAAAAGTGATGTTCCGTACGCTCGTCTCGTGGACTCGACCATTCCACTGGGTACCTCCAAAATTGATAGCGACTCCAAGCTTAACAAAAGTATACTGAATGTACCTCAAATGGAAAGTAGTGTGTCAGACTCTAAATTGGCTTTAAGCTGTGGCGTCAAAGATATCTCACATGGAACAAGCAAGAAATCGCAGCCAGATAACGAGACCTTCGTGGTTCCCAAAATCCCTGCAAGAGGCGTTGGCGTTTCAGAGTCTCATTACTCCCTGAATTCTCAGGCACCACCAGAGGATGCAAAACCGCTGGAAGTACAGCGAACTATGTCAATAACAAGTGAAAATCATTCGGAAGCGTTTTTCTCTGCTGATGAGGACATGTTTCCGAGTCGCTCCTCTAGTCTGAAACATTCCTTCGGCAGCCGACATAGCAATCCGAAAGATAAGAGTTCATTCGGCATTAATGATATTACAAATGAGAAATGGACGAACTCCATACCTAGATCAGAAGTAGTGGATGGGCCGGACACAATAAGCAACTTAAGTACAGGAGTGCAACCCGACTCTGAAAGTGGTTCGGTGTCGTCAACTTCATTTATTTCTGCAATTTCGTCACAAGAAGATATGACGCTTGTCAATCTACACATGCAAACCAACAAGCCCATAGTGGATTCTCCATTACTAATGGCCAGTTACATGCACAACTTGCCTCAATACAAGTGTTCTAACTGGAACACATGTTCACTACCGAGCGGTAGTGATGTGTTCACTTTGCCACTATTTAAAAGAGCAGATGACGGCACGTTAGTTTACGTCGGTCAGAAGTACTTGCCTAAGTTCGAATCAACAGGAAAAGTAAATATTTTGAAATTGATCTCAAAGAAAGATGGTCATAACAGTCAGAATCAACACGGTCCATATTCAAACTTGACGCCTCATTTTAACTCTCAAATCAAGGCGCATCCGTATCCACACGCGTGGTGGGACGTGCAGCAGAGCGTGCAAGATAACCAGGAGAACACCACCGATAAAAGTTCAATGTCTACAGCGACAACTACTAGTGACAGCAAAAGCGGTATATACATAAAACTCCGCGGAGAAATTGACATTATGCTGACTCCGCTAGTTCTAGAAAGCATACAGAAATTCGTGGAATCTTTAACGCCAGTTTTGGCAAACGTCCATCCTATAACAGTGATCAATCATCTACGACTTCTCTGCATATCGTCCGTGGAAAGCGCTAATATATTGAAACAAAAGCAGTACGTAATGAACTGGCAGCCTCAGATGGAAGCGCAAAACCAAACAAACGTTATGGACAAAGATGATAAATGCAAAATCTCAACCATATCACAATCAAATGTGTATGAAGAAACAATATGCGACCAACTCCAAGCGACTGTAACAATTCCAAAAGTGAATATGATCTTCATTCAGTCTTCTGTCGTCGAAGACATGATATCGTTCTCTGCTTTGGACAATATCCAGGATTTGACATGCGTATCGCTGTTCGGAGCGTCTGTGGAAAATATCACAGCTAAATATGTCAGCTCTAAAAAGACTCTGGAGTCTGTACAATTGTACTACAGGCCTACGTTAAGGGCATTGGGAAGCAAGAAGTCGTTTGGTATCATGAAAGGTCCTCGTGCACTGATTTCAACACATTCCGGTGGATCTGGGAGGAAAAGAGGACCAGAAAAGGGGGATCCTGTCTATATAGAAGCTTCACAGCACCAATGTGATGATACGACAATTACTTTGAATGTTGGTGAGTGAACTTTTAAAGGATAGATTGGCATTATAATGTTCCGGTTTTGTTGTTTTTTGGTTTTATAATTAATGAAATGTATCTTTTAGGTAAAGTTCACGGCCAACTGAGGCGTATACGCAACGAATCGTCTCAGTTGAAAGATGCCACTATTACCGGTATACCGTGCCAACACTCGAAGGTGGCATTCAAGTTCATCAGAGTCGATTCCTGTACAAAAGGATGCGAATCTATGGTAAGAAACTTAAAGATAGTGACATAAGTACTATACTTAAGACATATTACTACTGTCTAAATTGGCACCATAGTGATATATATATAAAATAATAAATATTACATTATGTTCCTGCAACGGGAATAATCCCATGCAAATGTAGGATTCTACAACTCAATTACACGCGTAGACTTGCTACGCGTTTTTATATATATGTCAATTCAGTATATTGGGGAATTCAAAAGCGCGCGAAACCAATCACTGCTTTGTTTTCATGCGACGCAGAGGGTTATATGAGACGCTAGTAAATGCATTAGAATAATATAGTAACCGAAGTTAAAGCTTATATGCGGGATTGATATTTAATGCGTGCGATGACAAAATGTTTAGTTTTTTTTGGAGTCTCAGTATTGTTATTGCACATGGCGACATTTTTAGAAACTTATTGGCAATAATCAACAGTTTATTTATAATTGTGTTCAGAAGGTTGATTCCCTAAAGTGGGCAGCGCCAGTTCCGGTCTTACAGCTCTCGCTGTGAGCAGGCGTCGAGTTTGTTTATTCCTTACCTGGGCCGACTCCTAGGGCTTTTAACCCTTGGGTAATTTTAAAATCCGCTATTCGCGGTGTGGGCAGCGCGGAATGGGGTTCAATCAATCCCGTATTCCGGCAATACGTCCTCGAGACATGTTGCACAACCACACAGTAGTAGCAAAAGTGAAGGAGAAAATTTAATCAGTACATTCCCATACACTCTTCCCTGTGCTACGCCCCAGCGTTCCATCAAATTTACCTTTACTTCTCTTCTCAAATATATTCCTCTACACTTTTGCTAGTAAGCCCATCAAATTGATGATAAATCTTTGTAAGTCTAAAATAAATATATTGTTCAATGTGCAGCAAAAGTGCAGCTAAAGCTGTCAGCTCTCACGAAAGGATAGAACGGTACAAAGGTCAAAATGTACGTTGACCTTTATACCGTTCTTTCCTTTCGAGAGAAGAATTACAACCGCACTTCGAGTGATCTGCTATTAGCTATACAAACGTCGCATTTTTTACATTTAAACATATTATAGATACCATCTAAAAAGTTATGCAATATTAATAATATTTTGTTAGTTAATAGCGATAGTTTGAATAAAGTGAGATGTGAACATTGTTAACTAAAAATCTAAAAACTAGAATGTCTTTGTGTATTTACATAAAATTACAGAGTGGCCAGAATGGCGGCTCAGACAGTCAAAAGGACAGCGCCATTGGCTACATAATGTTCGAATGTGGGATTGAAGGCGTATCCATCAAAGTTTCAAAGCATTCGCAGTCTCACAAGTCGAACGAGGACAAAAAGACACGAACGGATAGCGAGAGTTGCAGGGAGTCCGTCAAGTCTGCCGAAGAACTGAAACCTGACAAGGAGAAGTCCAAGGGACGGACTTCGGGGATAGAAGATTTGTTCAGAAAAAGAGAGTCGACCTCGAAACCTAGTACACCTAATTTGGGGGCGTCTCAGCCACCTCCCGTGCCGCCGGAGCCGTCCACGCCTGGCCCTGAGGAGCCTTCGAACAATGATGCCAACACTATGATAGTACCGGTCAAAGACAACGGAAATATGTCGTCATGTGCCATAGATTTGAAAATGGTCTGGTTTAACTTTGCGGCGCCACCGCGCACGCCTATCACCAAGAAGATTGATTTCACAAGGTATTCTTTTATGAAAAGTAATTGGAGTAATTCGGAGGTGACAATACTTCAATGGCGCAGCATTGAAGTATTATCAACTCCCCTTGTCATGAGTACCAATAGCTCATCACTTTTTTTTTAAATTTGAAAGATTTAATAGTGATGTTGCGTGTATTACAGACTGGACTGGAACCTACTGAGCACAGCATCACCGGCTATAAACGCGTGGATGAACCCGTGCAACCGGCTCGGCATCCGAGTGGTGTCGCTGTACCGCGCGCACGCGCGCCGCCTTACCGCCACCGCCGCTAGCCTCATGGCCGCCGCATTGGACCTTGCGCCACATCATTCATTACCCAAGGTAACAACCACGGCCACTGCTACCAATCTCTTAGCTGCCCCGTTGGATCTCGCAGTACAGCAAACATTGCTCGAGATGACAACATCACCCCCTCCGCTAGCTTTATAGTTGATGCTCCATTCCATTCCCTGCCTAAAGTAACTGGCACCGTTATCAGCTTCATTGTTGCCGCGATGGACCATGTAACAATAACTGCCACCAGTTTGATTAGGGTTCTGGATTTTTCATTATTCAGTACTTTTTTTTTATACTACGTCGGGAGGCATACAAGCATACGGCCCACCTGATGTAAAGCAGGTATCGTAGCCTATTAACGCTTGAAATTCATTAAGTATCACTACGCGATGCCTCCTCTGCTTCTTAC
Source organism: Pyralis farinalis (assembly GCA_947507595.1). Classification (NCBI taxonomy): domain Eukaryota; kingdom Metazoa; phylum Arthropoda; class Insecta; order Lepidoptera; family Pyralidae; genus Pyralis; species Pyralis farinalis. The sequence goes on along the minus strand of OX382262.1, from coordinate 3,275,238 downwards.
ACAGCAACTTGCTTGCACACATGACCTCACTCACACGCAAAAACACAACAGGAGTTCTCACACGGAGAACCCTCTGGGGAGTTATTATTTGGCTGCGTTTTCTGTGAGGTGGAGGTACTTCCCCAGACGGGCTGCTTTGATGCACCCTACCTCTCTTAAAACATCCAGAGCAAGACAAACAGACATGTTCATTCACACAAATGTTTGCCTTGTGTGAGAATCGAACCCTCGAGCGTTGGTGTCAAAGTCGCGTCATTCACGACTGTGCCACCGAGCTCGTCAAAAAGTACTTAAGGTACTGCCATGCAATTCTCTAAGCGACTCGTAATGGCTGTGTGCGTCGCTGTGATCACAGATGTCACAGCTTTGACATCGTCTACTGCGATCACGGCTAAATTATTTGGTATTCTATAAGGCTGTAAGCGTACGCGAGGCTGTTTGCCTTGTAGAATTCCAATTCCAAACGCAGCCTTGCGGCGCTAGTGTCGCACAACCATGAAAAGCGACACCAAAGAATTGCAATTTTGTGTTGAAGGCTGTAACAGCCGATGTTTCCGAGGATGTAAGAATGTTTGCTCTTACAGAATTGCATGGCTGTAACCGTCATCTATTTCACAGCTATCTAACTGGATCTCGCCGCTCACTATGTACTAACCAAGACCCATTGCCACTAGCCTCATAGTCGCTTTAAAAACCTTGCACTGTATAGACCCAGAGACCACGGTTATAAGTCTGGTCCTACATGGTGTTTTAACGTTAACTGTCCGAGATAACCACCACTCCCACCATCTCGTCATCCCTATGATATATCCATCACATCTAAAACAATGCGATTTTTCGTGTTCGCAGAGTCGCTACGGGCGGCACACGCCGATGGCGCGGCAGCTACGGTCAGAGCCAGCGCTGCAGCTTTGCGGTGTGCTGCTGCGGCATGCACTGCAGGCGGACGCAGCAGCAGTGCAGGCCGACCTCGCCGATCGCCACCTGCCCTCGCTGTCCACACTGCGCCAGGTCTGTACTGTAACAAACAGTATGACTACAAAGCAAAATTACTTATTGTATAGCAGTTTGTATCGATAGATGTATAAGGAAAACGAGTATAAAGTTTATCACCATTAAAAGGTCTCAGCTCGGCTTATACTCTATACAATAGTACGAAGCCGAACGAAGTACAAACGTCATGCTGTACCACCAGTACCAGTGTTTCGCAAAGTGTGTACCGCGGAAAATAGAAAATTTTAATATAAAGTTACCATCTGACGGGCTCGGTGGCGCAGTGGTTAAAAACGCGCGACTTTGTCACCGACGCTCGTGAATTCGATTCCCACACAGGACTAACATTTGTAGGCATGACAATGTTTGTTTGTCTTGGTCTGGGTGCTTTTAATAGAGGCAGCGCGCATCATAGCAGCCCGCCTTGGGAAGTACCTCCACCTCACTTAAAACCGCAGCCAAATAACAACTTTCTGTAGGGTTGTTGTGTTTCTGCGTGTGAGTGAGGTCACCGGTAAGCTCTTAAGGAGTTGCTGTGTTAGCAGCAGAGGTGGCATCGAGCGAGTGATACTTAATGTATTACGAGCGTTCATAGGCTACGGTAACAGCTTTACATCAGGTGGGCCGTATGCTTGTATGCCTCCCGACGTTGTATAAAAAAAATGATAATTACACATAGGTGAAAGTTATGCCAATGTGGCACGTTGTTGGGCGAAGAGCAAAATGAAATCACTACGAACTAGCCACCAGCTTATAGATTGTTGTTAAAATAAACACCAGATTTTTCTATATATATAAAATTTCTTAATTTGGTAGGTGTATCTTAAACACACTGAATTCCTAAACGGGGCAAGGGCGGGGCCTGCCCTACACTGCTAGCGGTCTTGTTAACAAAAGTGTACACGTAATTATCTAAGGTTTCCGCCCGCTTCCATCCCACTAAACCATAAACTCGTTCTCTTCCTATCGTCCTACGTTATTACAATGTAAATTCTCGTGCCCAATTTCTCTGGTAGTCGCAGTAAATGTCTGACGGCTCGTCTGAGACTTCGATAAGACGCATCGCTGCGTCCACACCGTATGCTCGTAGCGTTTCTGCACCGGGCCTGCCGCTCTTGCTGTATTGCAGCAGCGTGACGTCACATTTGACCTATTTAAGTTTTGAGAAACACTGCTTTACCATAGCCGTTCTAATGTTGCATATATTTTTGAACGCGGTAGTAAATTTATAAAACGGATAATTTGTATAATAAATAATAGGAATGACTAGCTCCGTGGCGCAGTGGTGAAACGCGTTGTTACACTACTTTGACACCAACGCTCGTGGGTTCGATTCCCACACAGTACAAACATTTGTGTGCATGAACATGTCTGTTTGTCTTGGTCTGGGTATTTTCTATGTATAATAAGTATGTATTTACAAAAAAAATGTATTTACGTATGTTTATCAGTAGTCTAGTACCCATAACACAAGCTTCGCTTACTTTGGGGCTAGATGGCGCTGTGTAATTTGTCCGACAATTAAAAAAAAATAAAAAAAATAACGCAATAACAAATATGTATTCACAAACATAACATTAATCACTAAGTGTATGTATACACTCTAAATGTTTTTAAAACAGTGATGGTGGTGATTTTTTCATTATCAATATCACTGTAAACCCGCGGTACAGCGTTATCTAAGTTCTAAGTAATGTACTAATAAACGGGCATGATATAAAAATAACAACAAAAGCAAATCGCGCTAAGGTAACTTTGATGTCAATTGCATAAACACTACGTTAGGTTCGGTGATTAAAGATAATTCGTCGGCTATTTAAGAGCTTCGGGCTACTAAAATTTGTAAGTTAAAAAAGATCCATTACTGCTTAGATAAAAAAAATGCTTGGCCCATATTCAACGCATTCATATACGGGGTATACTTAAAAATGGACCAAACAAGAAAGCTTGTTCACATGTGTCCTAAAATATGGTGTCGCGCGGTATTATATAAAAATAATCTTGTATCTCCGATAATTTTATCCACACTTATTTTTTAGAGTTATGTGTCCCAGGAATATTCCAACCAATTTGTTGTTTAGAATATTTGTAGCAACTGTTCATCTTTTACAGGGTGTAATAGTCCTCAGCCGACAATGGAAGAATATCCTGTACACGCCGCTGCTTCTGGAACACAACTACAAGAGCAAAGTGATGAAACCCCTCAACGTGACGTTTGCGCTTCCAGATCTCCTCGAGGTAACATAGATCACGTGTACCACGCATTCATTTGATATGCGATCTGGCTAAACCTATAAAGGTGGTTTTTCGCATAACTAATATTGTCTGTATCATTAACAAATTGATTTATGCGGTCAGGATTTGATTTTGATGGTTTCTAAAAATAACTATGCTAGTTGGAAACGTTCTGTTTTTTATGTATTATATATCTCCAATATATTATTTTATCAACTGTAATAATTTCACATGTTTACCGTTGCAAATAATATACAATAAAATGCACATTATACGTAATATTAATTTTTAAAATTAGATAAATACTGCTAGTTAAACGGAATTTAACAGGAAAATCATGTATATGTATAACCCTTTATCAACAGTAATTGATTCTCTTCATAAACTTTGGAGGGGATAGTGACAATTATGTGTCTATCAGATAGTAATAGATACATGATTGGTCAGAGCACTCATACTGTTTGTATATATGACAATATTGAATGTTCACATTAATACAATGAGCATTGATGCCAATGTTAAAATAAAAAAAAACCTATTTTATAGGATTCTGTGGAGGGTTGGCAAGAGTACCAAATAGATAGCGAAGTTTTGGATGAAAATTGTCTTCTACTCAACATGGAGGCTGACAAGTTAAACCTACCAGGTAGGTCTCAAATTAACTATTATTTTATTTTATCTGCATTTTACCAAGGAATAGTCAAGAGGAGATCTAAGCTACCGATAAGTGGAATGGATGTAGCTTTCCACTAATGCGCATGCACATGATGCATTCTGCCAATTAGCGTTCGAGCATTTTTATTTTTACTGAAATCTCCTTAGATGTCATGGCGAATCCCCACGGTAGATCAAGCGGTATTTCTCTTAATACGTTGCTGCCTGACTGAGAAAACAGCTAGTCCTTACTGTTTGCAACGCTCTCAGCTTGGAGAGTGTTTATACACGAATATCTTTTTAATTAAAGCGAACGCTATAAATGAATAAAACGAGATATACTATAGATAAGCCCTATTTTGATTTATATCCTTATGAACATTGAGGTTTCGAATGCAATTCATAAACATTTGCCACGGTTATACAACATAATAGTAATGTTATCCGGTGTTATGTGCCAAGCAGCGGCGGCGGCGGTAAGCCCTCGGCCGCACTCCTTCCCATCCACGCCGCCCTCCGGTTCGTACACTGGTAAACTACCTGAGCGATGGGGATTGTGAAAATATATGTTCTAATTGTTGCGGTTCAAAATACTTTTTTACGATGATACTTATATATGTACTGAATTTTGTAATCACATACAATGGATTGACTGTACACAATATATAATTTATGTAAGTTCACCAAAAGACAGCGAGTTCACACGTTGGTAATATAATTACGCCACTTACTCCATACTTTAGATTTTTTTTTGTGTATAAATTCAAACTAATATTTAAATTAGAATTGTTAGTGAAATCAAGTAAAGTCTTATGGCGCTCGGTTCTCGGCCTACCCCGCAAGGGACTTGACGTGAAATATACATACATACATAAAAGCAAAGTGCAATTAAGTTTACTAATGTTTGTTATTTAAATACTTGTCGTTTTAGTATTTGAAGTATACATTCACAAACTCCACCGCCTTGGGTTGCAGTCGTTAAAAAAGAAATACTTATGTTCTTAAATACGAATGTGTTATGAAGCAAATAGTGAAGTAAACTGTAACTAATTTGTACATATATACCGAAAATATAAATATTTCTTTTTAAACGTCAACCGTCTTCGTGTCTTGCGTTTGTGTATTTCGAAATTCTAGACTGTCTTGGAAGCATGGCTCATGTGCTCCTAAAAGTTACCTACAACTGTTACCTACTCATATACTCTGCTATGTTATAATATGCTTAATTATCTTTATATTAGAGTATAGAACCCTTCTTGCTTACGATGTCAATCAACTGCTCATTGATCCACGATTTTATTACTGCTTCGTGAACTATCAAACTCCTATGCATTGTAAAAAGCCTATGTCTACCAAGAAAATCATATCTTCCCCCAGTCGTTTCTTATTTTTAATATTGATGTAACTTCTTTTCTCATATCGCTACATATATATCGTAATATTGTAACTGAACAATACAGTGTCAGATACAATATTTACTGTATCATTATTTGTATCCAGAATTGAACATGTGTAATAATGCTCTTTTATCTATATTTAAATTGATTAAAAAACAAAATGAATGTCTATGCATTAAGCTATGTATATACAATAAATTCAATTGCTACAAATGTGTGCATACGGTTCAATTTGACGTGCAAAGCTCTGGTAGTTGTAGTAAGGTGTGGGTAGTTTGCCAATAACATTCCCGTGTGACAGTGCGCGGCGCGCAGGGCGGCCGTGCGAGCCTAGTGTTCCCCTCGCTGCCTTTCTCCACGAGAAAGACCGCCTTCCAGGACGATGCTATCACCAGTGAGTAACTACCCTTAGAATCCTACTAATATTTTGTTTTAGTTTGTCTATGTTTCTACATTTAGTTTTAAGGTATATATATATATTGAGTTATTGTTGCTATGAGTGGGCGTGAACCGATGTATTAATTATAAACAAACATTATTTTTTTATACGTATATATCGCAGTAATATATTTTATATATATTTGTTCGCCAAACTGTTATAGCAGTTTGTTGGCAGTGCTACTAAAATAATTATGAGTTATAGATTACTTGCTGTTTGACTGCCACATCCTTTGCCTTTTTTGTCAATCTGTTTCTTGACTTTTAACATGAAAGAGGTAGGTGTCAGGTAGACACTGCCTATTTTTTTTTGGAACCTAGAACAGCAGTCATTTCTCGATCTCTGTATTATATAATATATAACTGACTAAAGTTCTTTTCTAATTACGCCCTAATGGTAACGGTTTGTCTAACGGAACTAAATAAATACTGTAATAGCGTACTGATTTCTGAGCTTACTAGCATCAACAGCAGGTTCGTTTACTTTCCACGTTTGTCGGCCGTGTCACTAATACTCTTAATCGTAATACTAGATTACTATTGAAATAGGCTCACAATGTATTCTACGAATTTATTTCCAATTTTTTTATTGGTGTAAAGGCAACAGTGGAGAATGGATTTGTATAAATACCAAAATTACCGTCATAAATATTAAATTTTCATCACACGATCCTTTTACACCCCCGGTTATCACTCAAACCAACGCATCATTTTATTTCTGTAAATTCTGAGGAGTGAGGTTAGTCCAGGAAATTATATTTCAAAAGCCTTGTGATCATAAACCACTTGACTACGCATGGAAACCTCTCTCACTGTCCAAAACGTAGCGTTTTAGCGTCCAAATATCTCAGCGATTCGAGCCTACTTATCAATGGGAGGTTGTTTTAACCAATAAGCCGATAAGTGACGCGCTGTTGATCTGTGAAATAGCCAATAAGAGCTGCGTGTTCTACTCGTAGCGGTGACTTTATTTATTACGTGGAACTGTGTCATTCATTAGTCTCCATAGATTATTTTATCGGACCGCGACAATCCTAATGGACTAGAAAAGGGGATCACGTTAAGAAAAAGAAGAGAGAAGTGAAGCTAATGGCAATATTAATATGGCTTGCTTCTCTGTTTCTTACATCGGATGTTTTGGTCTATGAGTTAAATTACAATAATTACTCTCTTGTTGAATGAGATGGCAATAAATTGGATTACTTTATTTTTTATAATGTCATTGATAAATATTAATAATGTTTGTTTAAAAATATTATAAACGCATGCATAGATTACGGCACGCTCAAAGAGGAAGTCCCGACAGTGGGATCGAACCCGTCGCTGTACTCGCCGCACGGCAGCGATGACAACATCCGTAACGACCGTGCCAGGGAGGATCTCTACCAGTGGATGGCCAAACAGGAGCCTATCAAAGTGGTTTGTCTATTTATACTGAACTTTTGTACATATCTTCCCTTAAATTGATTTTGTTCATATGAGAATACATTTTTATTGGGCCATCGTGGGTTTTCCTTTGCTTATTTATAATGATCAGATAAAGACAAAAAAAAACAATATTTGCCGTTGGGCCCTTGCGGTACTTAGACGTCTTAAATTTTTTAACTAACATCTTCTATCTATAATATCACGCCAATGCCTTGCGGGGTAAGCAGAGGGAACCGAGCACCACATTCTCGGTCCTTACCCATCTCACTCGCTTCTTTAGCACAGCTTTATAGTATCTTATTTGTTTTTCATACTTTTAATTTTGGTGAGCTTTAATTTTTCTTTTTTAATGTACCGGCTTTACAGATAGATAGATATTGTCCTTAGATTTCCCTGACTTAAAAATGTACGTGTCCCAGGAGCCCAAGGGCAAGAAACCAATAATTCCGGCGTCAAAGATGAACCCCCGTGCGATGGCAGCGGCCATGCCGGCGTGCAGTCTGTACCCACTGCAAGGTTCGCTGATGTTGCTCGACGCGCACCTCGTGTTCCAGCCTTTCCTGGCTGCGCTGGGCGTGTCCCCACACCAGGTGGCACAAGGTGAGTAACAATCTACACCTGTAGTTCAATGAGCCCTGAAGGCCGATTCTACTAAAAAAAACTGCAACTGCACTGCAGCGCGGCGTGTGTCAAAATGCGTACATTTTGACGTTTCGTTAAACGTCGCTGCTGTCCGATCGCTTAACGAAACATCAAAATGTACACATTTTGACACACGCCGCGCTGCAGTGCAGTTGCAGTTTTTTAGTAGAACCGCCCCTACTGTCTATGTAATGCACATTTTTTTAAAGAGAATGTGACATCCATTTTCTTAGGCGATAATGGGACACCGGATTTCAAAAATGTAATCCATATCGACACTGACATTTTGATACTTTCTGTAGGCGTCTTCAAAATAGTGTTTTCTTTTTATTACTTACAAGATTTTTTAGGTGGTCATCGAATATATTCGCGGACGAAGTCGCGGCCACGAACAAAAAATGTATAATACATTATCTGCATCATATAACACAGTAAAATATTATATTTATAAAGTACAAAATGCGGATTTGTATTTATGACTTTTTATTGGTGAAACATCGTTTAAAAATGTTTCATGTTACTCTTACAGGCGAATCGAAGAAGAGTGGGGTCGCGACAGGTGACGGTCCGGGCAGCGCGGCGCCGGCGCTAGAGTCGCTGGGTTCGAAGCTGTCGCTGCTCGCTTGGGTGGACACGGTCCGCATTGATATCGTCGTCGGCGAGCTGGCCAGGGACCGGCGACACGCCAAGGGGAAAGGTACTACTTCACAGGTCCTAGCGATAATAAGGCTTCCCATGATAAACAATTGAACATTAATAACTCAAGAGGATCACTGGGGAATGTCTATTAAAGTATCTATCGAGGCAATAGCTCCACACTTACACATATTTTTAATGTATATGTAGATATGGGTGTGTTCCCAGACTTGATGAAATTTAGTAAACGAGCTGGGGAATTACAGACATATCTATACTGCCAGTTTTGAGTAAAATATTCGAAAGGATAATGCTTGATCAATTGCAATATCGGTGTGCCTCAGGGTTCCATTTTGGGTACCTTTTTATTTTTAGTATGTAGTATATGCGAATTCTCTCGTACATGGTGCAGAAAATGGGGGATATAATACTATTTGCTGATGATACCTCTCTAATTTTTAATGTGGCCCGCCGATGTAAAAATATTGACAACATAAGTGGTGTTATGTCTGCTATTTTAAACTGGTTCCCATGTAATAATCTTTTGCTAAACTCAGCTAAAACAAAATGCATTAAATTTAGTCTTTCGAATGTGACTTCTGCCAATACAGAAGTTCTCATTGGGAATAATGAATTAGAATTTGTTAAGAATACTGTGTTTCTTGGAATTATAGTAAACTCCAAATTACAATAGGGCCACCACATAAATAAACTTGCCGGTAAGCTCAGCTCCGCTGCATATGCAGTTATTAGAATCAGATAATTGACGGATGTGGCTACTGCGCGCTTAGTCTATTTCAACTACTTTCTCAGCATTATGTCGTATGGTATACTGCTGTGGGGAACGGCGGCTGACATTGAGACAATTTTTATCATACAAAAAAGAACCATTCACTCATATAACTTGGGCTCCAGAATCACTCTGGGAATTGTTCAAACAAATAAATATCCTCACTGTTCTCAATATATATCTGTCCATGTAACAGAAACCATTAATCATCAGACGGACTGTATACTTGTCGGGCATGTATAAGTAAATCGATCCTTTGCAGGCAATCCATCCCACGCCGACATTGCAACGGAGACTCCTGCGTTCCTTTGCGAGAAGGTGTCAATCGACGTGGACCTCAAGAAAGTAGCCGACATGGCCGTGGACGACCTCATCCAGCGGCAGAACGTGCTGTACATCTCGCGGGGACAGCTCAAGAAGCATATCAGTACAATGCTCAATTTCAACATCAGCATACGTTTCATTTCGCAACAGGTACGAAAAATATTTTTATATACACGCGATTACTACAACAGGAAATTGCTATAACGCTGCGGTTTTTAAGATGGCGATACCATCCCAGCTAGGATTATTTTTATCAATAATATTAATAGGTAGCATGTCAGTCATATAATTAATGGCGCAATATGCGCGAAAGTCACTGTCAGTTTATTGTCATTCATATTTTTACAGTCAAAGTACAACTATACTAATCGATTTGATTGACTTAGTTTTTTTTATACAACGTCGGGAGGCATACAAGCCCACCTGATGTAAAGCGGTTACCGTAGCCTTTGAACTCTTGTAATACAAAAAGCATCACTCGCGCGATGCCACCTCTGCTGTTAATACAGCAACTCCTTAGGAGCTTACTGGTGACCTCACTCACAGGCATGAACACAACAACCCTCCAGGGAGTTGTTATTCGGCTAGGGTTTTCTGTGAGGTGGAGGTACTTCCCCAGACGGGCTGCTTTGACGCGCCCTACCTCTTTTAAAACATCCAGACCAAGACAAACAGACATGTTCATACACACAAATGATTGCCTTGTGTGGGAATCGAACCCACGAGCTCATGTCTCGTGGGTTCGGTCACAAACATTTGTGTGCATGAACATGTCTGTTTGTCTTGGTCTGGGTGTTTTCTATGTATCATAAGTATGTATTAAAAATATATTTACTTATTTATCAGTTGTACCATAACACATTTGACGAGCTCGGTGGCTCAGTCGTGAAAGACGCGACTTTGACACCAACGCTCGTGGGTTCGATTCCCACACAAGACATGTCTATGAACATGTCTGTTTGTCTTGGTCTGGATGTTTTAAGAGAGGTAGGGCGCATCAAAGCAGCCCGTCTGGGGAAGTACCTCCACCTCACAGAAAACCGCAGCCAAACAACAACTCCCTAGAGGGTTGTTGTGTTCCTGCGTGTGAGTGAGGTCACCAGTTAGCTCCTAAGGAGTTGCTGTTTAAGCACAGAGGAGGCATCGCGCGAGTGATACTTAATATATCGCAAGCGTTAATAGGCTACGGTAACTGCTTTACATCAGGTGGACCGTATGCTTGTATGCCACCCGACGTTGTATAAAAAAAAATACAAGCTTCGCTTACTTTGGGGCTAGTTGGCGCTGTGTAATTTGTCCGACATCATTATTTATATACAATCCAAGGTGGATATTGTGTTTAATATGTAGTTAATTGTAGGTGAACATGCCTCTACTCCGACTGCTGCACCAGATCAGCAACATGTATCAGAACGTCAAGGACACGCAGACCGAGCTGCGGGCGCAGACCAAGATATCGCAGCGGCAGAACAAACACACTTCCTCATCAGGTGATGTATCATATAAATGAGAAGTCTAAGTGTGTTCGCGATTTGTTGTTTTGAATACCACACTCACCCAAGTAGACTTTTACATCGGTTTTTGGCAGTTGCACGCATTTCTACCAGATGGCGTTTTCTGGTACGTCTTTATTACAGCACTTGTAGAGTTTTTGAATGCTGAAGAATTCTTGGCCTCCTGTCCTGATCCTTATTCGATAGGTCTGTTGGTGACTTTGTCTAATGAATTGTTACTTATTCATGAGTCTTTATCATTAAAAGAAATTTTGAACACATTTCTCTCCAGCGTACGTTGTGTAAGCCCCTTTCGTTTTAGGCCCATGGCAAAGTAACAGCCCACATTTCTAGCCGGCCGGCAACACACACTGGTCGAAAAGTTTCATCTCGAGATATTGTCCTATGTTGGAAGAGAAGATACTTTGCAGCGTCCATGCTATCCATCTTAGTAGGATTCTATGGGACGCTTCTTGGTGGTCGTCTTAATTGGACTTTTTCTCCCGAAAGATGTTCGGTATCCAAAAAACTCTCATTTGTAAATGAAGTAGATGGCATTCGACGTAATCTTTATTTCATAATGACAATCTGAAGAGGTATTTACATTGACAAGGAAAATCCTCAGTTGTTACACTGAATCGGAGTTGTCTTCTGTGAAATGTATTTCATTTTCTTTCACATTGACACTGGACGCCATATTCGTCGCGAAATCGAAATTTTCTTAATTCGTTAAATTACGCATTTTGACTCTAAATATTCTCGATAGCTTGTAGGCTCGTGAAATTTTTCCGACGTGCATATTTATTATATGTAAATTGCAAAAAATAAGTAATTTTAATGATTGTGGGTTTTGGATTGCGTCTATTTAGATTATAATTTAAATAATAAAAATCATGAAGATGAAATTGTTATATACACTATCGTTTTACTGGTGGTATTGAAACTTCAGGATTTTGTCTGAGAACCATTCCTTTTCAGCAGAAAAGCTGAAGTTCCAGCTTCAGAAATTCTGCTAACATCTGGAATTGAGAAAATTTTGAAACGGTTCTACACTTAAGGCTTTAAAGGCATAGACCCTTTGCCTGTTCCCCTCTGGACTAAAAGGTACAAAGAAAAAAAGTATTTTGCATCACTCGGTGGGACGACTTTTCGATTCGAATGAATTCGGTGTCTTTTTGTATTTTTATTTTTTTATATACTACGTCGGAAGACATACAAGCGTACGGTCCACCTGATGTAAAGCGGGTACCGTAGCCTATTAACGCTTGCGATATATAATCACTCGCGCGAGGCCTCCTCTGCTGCTTACACAGCAACTCATTGGGAGCGTACTGGTGACCTCACTCACACGCAGGAACACAACAACCCACTAGGGAGTTGTTATTTGGCTGCGGTTTTCTGTGAGGTGGAGGTACTTCCCCAGAGGGGCTGCTTTGATGCGCCCTACCTCTCTAAAAACATCCAGACCAAGACAAACAGACATGTTCATGCATACAAATGTTTGCCTTGTGTGGGAATCGAACCCACGAGCGTTGGTGTCAAAGTCGCGTCATTCACGACTGAGCCACCGAGCTGTTTGCCTACGTTAATACCTCTCCTAGAGATCTGGATTTATTGCAATATATCCAAATCTTTTAGCTTTTATTTGGATATAATGTATAACCACTATTTCATTAGCAAATTTAATTATTGATATACTACTCGATTTTAACATCATGTCGTATACTGCTAGTTCATAATATATGTCGTCGTAATATTATTCTAAATTGATTCTAACGTTATATTATATATGGAATATAAATTGAGTTGTAATTTTTATTTTGATTTATTTTGTGTGGCAAAAACACCATCGGTTAATTCCAGTCTCGTCGTGGGGGATAAAGCAACAGAGGCTTCGTGTATCTTGTCCTGCTTTTTCATCCATTAACAATAGTGGCTACATGCCGCTCGGGGTTAGTTCTAGGGGATTATTATTTCCAATGTTCTTCATTGACCACCCGTAATCATCCCACTGGGATAAGGATATTTCTGTGATTGAAATTGAGGAGTTACGATGGTATTGTACAATACCATCAGACTGGTGAAGCATGGCTAACCGGTGCCTGTCTCTGGATCCGTTTTCCTATGTTTAGAAGGTCAGGGTCTTACCACGGAGTAACGTAGCTGTGTCCTAGCCCTGGACTAAGTATAAATCGACGATAATGATATGTTTTTAAATAAATTTCGAAAATGAAATGCTGACTTAATAATATAAGTGATGGTAATAAAATAATATAACATTTCTTTATCTCTTCACGAACAGTATCAGACTTTCGGGAAAACTTGGTGAGCGTGTCGTCATTAGAAAAAGATCCACCGTATTCGAGCTCTGACCACAAGTGGGATTCGCTGAGTGCGAGCATGGGCATGGGGCCGGCGGTGTACTCGCTTCCTCGACCGAGCCTGCCGCACACCAAGGTGTCACAGCCCACGAGACCGCGACCGCAGTCTTTCGCACAAAAGTTACGCTCTACTGGTAAAAGCGTCAAAGGAAAATTGGGTAAGCTAATCTAAAGATCTTTCTTTCTCAGAGATAGTAAGAAAAATAATAGATCATTTTTTGTAAAAAATGTCTTATAAAGCTGGATAAAGAAGCAGCCTATTAACTAAATTAAACGCTGAATAAAAAACTAAATTGGTTCGAATCTTGGCATAGCCATCTTATCTATCATATATAACTTAACGCCAAATCCCATGTGGGGTAGGCAGACAGAACCGAGACAGCATAGCCATGTACCACTAAATTCGTGTTTTTGGATTTATGTACATATTTGTAATTGTTGTTCGGCGATGAAGGAAAACATCGTGACCCGGAAACCCGCACGTCCTGGAAATTGTATTTCGGAAGATGTTGTGTGGTTTAGTTTTTCCTTTGTAGAGTTTGGAGGTCTGACGGCAATCAAAACCAGTATCCACGCCAAATCCTTAGCTTAGGTAGCAGAGCCCACCAATCCTAATGGATTAGGAAACGGGATAATGCTACGAAGAAGCCTTTTCTTACCCTCTCTGTCAAATTCACGCGTGCGAAAATGCTCGTTGTGTACCCAGAGCGTGATTTCACGCCTAGGACTCGACACCGCTTTAAGCTTTATTCGTAGAGTAATAGTGTTGCGTATTGCTTATTACTTGATTTCCGAATGGAGTCTGTACTTCAATGATGCCAATATCGCAATAAAAACATGCAGTTCAAAAGAAAAAAAAACACAATGTTAAAGGCGACCGCTCCAAGAAACGAACGTCTCATTTTATGTGTAGTGGTTTTGTAGTGTTTTTGTATAATTAGGTATGTTTGTTTTTTAATATTAGTTTATATTGTTTATGATATGAAATAGTGTGTCTTAGTGTGTTTATTTATTGAAAAAATATTATTTGAAAGCAAGGTGGCGCGACGTACACGTACGTGCGACGTACTTTCGATCACGTATTTCCTTCGTAAATATTTCGTGTAATTTTAGACATATTTTACTATTGTCACAAAAAAATATATTATTGTTGCTGAATAGATTATTTAAAAGATGAGATAAAATATAGGATACAGCTCTACTATTTACAGGAAATGTTCGAAAATTAGATCGTCATGTCGCACGAAAATCGAGCGTCGCCGATTCCCAAACCCAATTATCATATGCGAAAATGTTGATTTTACTTATGAATATGTCCCATTATTTTTCTATTTATGTAACGTATACTGTAAAAAACAAATCATAAATCACATTTCTTTCTTAAAATATATAAAATTTATTTGAAAACGGTACAAATATGCACACATTACTGTGCGGCAATAAAACTCGTTCCGGGAACAAGTGTTTTAATACCACGGGTGCCCCGGTACCTCAAGAGTTACAATAAGATTGCGTACGAGTTTTGTTTTCGGATTATTCAAAGGTTTTGGGTGATGGTTGACAGGTTACAGCTCTCTGAACGAAGGCGCGCACACTCCAATGTTCGCGACGACGTCTGCTCCCGCCGGCGCCGGCCTGCCGCCGCCTTCGCCCGCCCCGCTGTCCCCGCCCGCCGACGGCAAGCTGGCGCCGCGCTGCTGGCGAACCGTGTACCAGCTGCTGGAGCTGTACGCTAACATGCCCGATGCAGAAACCATCACGCACAGGTAACAATTTCTAGAGCTAGGTTCAGTCCATTTC
The DNA here is from genome assembly GCA_947507595.1 of Pyralis farinalis. Taxonomy (NCBI): domain Eukaryota; kingdom Metazoa; phylum Arthropoda; class Insecta; order Lepidoptera; family Pyralidae; genus Pyralis; species Pyralis farinalis. Next base: position 3,260,027 of record OX382262.1, on the reverse strand, counting down.
TTACCCGACTACGACGAAGCCAAAAGGAGGATTATGATTTTAGCAAGATATCTCATGGGGATTCATGGTGGGCCCAAAGCAAGGTGTAAGGATTCCTTAATTTTTGCAATGTACAGCAGATGCAGTACCCAAGGCCGTCAGCGGCCGAAACTACTACAAGCTTCAATGTGGTTGCAGGATTACAAAGGCTCAACACTTAATCCTTACCACCTGGTGACGCTGTGGCCTCGAACATACAGTAGAAGACTCCTTGGTACATGTTCTCGCTGACGACATTGTGCTAGTTGCTAGTTTTTCCCTAGAAAGAAAGGAAGAAGTTCCCCCTCCATTACCCTAAATGATCTTCGTGCAATGGAGAGAGTTCGAAATTTCTCTGAAAGACGGACCTATGAAGATGTACATCTGTAGTAGACCTAAACTTACCGACAGAGCTACCGACCGACTAAGGATCAGGGAGTTGAAGACACCCTGAACAGGACAAAAACTCGCAGAAATTACCACCAATGCTGTAAAGAGGTTCTGTAATGAAGACGTATCAGAACACGCTGCTTCATCTTCCTAACATTATCCCGTTTCCCAAAATATTAGGATTGACGGTTTTGGCTACGTAATTTGGATTTTAGGTTTTGGCGAAGGTACTGATTTTGACATGGTGCGACTTACGTCATATCTTCGCCACCCATAAAGAAAACCAGACCTTGCTTAGGCACTTGCTTAGCGATCTTAATCGCTCGTCTTTCGAAATATAATTCCTTGCACGTGCGGGTTTCCGAATTACAAATATGTTAATAAATTCGAAAACACGAATTTAATGTTAATAATGCCCACATCAGCACGACAGAGACTGGAGAACGTTGGCTTAAAAATCAGCAGAAACAAAACAACGTATTATCCGTTTTGTTACTTCGGTAGTCCCTCTAATCTTTCAGCTCAAATTGGATCAAATGTTATATTTTTGAACTGTATCCTCTAATTTGATCCAATTTTCTGCACCGGTTTCAGATTTAATTGAACAGGAGCTCTAAATACGAGCGAGTGTGCAAGCTATGCTTGTTAAAGAAGCGAGTGAGGTGTATAATGATTGAGTCATGTGACGCTCGGTTCTCTATGTCTGATTTTCATCCTATATCCCTGGTGAAATTAGAGAAGTAGGCTTGATTTTCTGTCGGATGTCATTTCTTACTATCATAATATTAATTAAGTCATCATCTCCATCAGGTTCTCAGTGAGCACGGACCTGCCGGAGCAGTACCGGCACGGTCGCGCCGCGCGGCCCAGCTCCCGAGAACAAAACACCAGCAACTCATCGTCCAGCGCTGCACACATGGGCATCGTCGTCGTCGGCGTCGCCAGGTACAAGACGATATACCAAAGCAAATGTGCTTCTGACTATGAGCAAATTATGATACGTAATTAATTCTAGATATAAGTAAATTTCCCGCATGCCCATCTCTTCGACCGGATACAGCAGGCTGCCGTTGTGTGTGACACTTTAGGTCGGCGGATTGAGAAGGGCTGCGCATTTTCTTCTCCTTCCCCTGGGGGCAGGTTTGCTTCTCGCTGGACGATCCCAGATAGGTAACCGAATACCCTTGTTATAAGCCCCGCAAGTTGATATTGCGATGGAACCTTGTCACAATAACAGCTTCGTGACGTCATCCATAGCAAAAAAATACAGATAGCAAAAAAAAATTCATAAAAAGTAAATTTTGGTAGAATTTTGTAAAATATTTAAAATGTCTTTTACCAGTTGCTTCGACATTAAAATGTCCTCGGTAGTGTCCGAAGCACTTTTTAAGGCACGGTTTATATTTTGAATAACTAACTTAGAGTCCTCTCTCTCTTTTACAAAATAATTGTCCAATTTAATAATCATTTCACGAGCACGACTGTTAATTAATTTCTTACTCATTTTAACGGGTAACAGGTAACAAAATTCAACAGTAAAACAGGATAACAAAAACAAAAAGCTATAGTTAACAAGTACTCGATGCGCGTAAGCACGTAAGCGTGGGCTGCGAACGGTACTGACGGTGCGACTTCGACTACGTCACCAAGATGGCCGCCAATCGCAATATCAACTTGCGGGGCTTATACGTGAAGGTATCCGGCGCGGTCCACCTTTATTAAAATGTTAATAACTCTGTGCATTGTCATGTCAATAAAGTAAAGTGCATACAATGGATTTTTCTCTTCGAACATCTCAACATATATACACAGCAGCCCCCCCGCACACCTCTGTTGGTAACACAACCTTAGGCGCTTATTGGTAACTTCCCTCACACGCAAGAACACAACAACCTTCTAAGGTGTTCCTCGTGTGGCTGCGGTTTTCTGTGAAATGGAGGTCTTTCCCCAGAGGGCTGCTTCGAGGCGCCCTACCTCTCTTGAAACCATCCAGACTAAGAAAAACAAAATGTGTGCATGAAACACATTTTTTTTGTCCTATGAAAGAATCTGAGCAACAAGCAAGGCTCTTGGGTTCGATAGTGGAGGTAGCCACGCGCCAGTCACTACGCTTCCTGTATTGAAAAGGTTCATAGGCTACGATAACCGCTTTACGTCAAGCGGGCTTGTATGCTTCCGAACGTTATATAAATAAAGGTCCTAATTAAAACTTATAAAATTCAAGCTATCTCGCTTACATGGTCACTTGCTTGTCACACATGGTCTGTGGAGTCACCACAAAAATAAACCAGGCACTCGCCCGCTGGCATCACTGAAGCTGGAGTCGAAGGTACCGTCTCTGTAGGTTTCTCTTTATACGCCGTTTCTTCCAGGATCCATCGCACCCGTCTGCTGGCGTCGCTCTCTGGCCTGAAGCTGGAGTCAGAGCTAACGTCGCTACAAGCGTCTTTATCGGCGTCTCGCTCGCGACAGTGGTCTCTGACCGGCAACCTCGGCCGGACCACCATCGTGCTGCTGGAGGGCATCGCGCCTGAACACCAGTAAGTGATATTCTTTTTTTACGAACAAGAAACATTTATAGGCTGAAATCAACGACAATATATACAATAAAAACAGAAACAAAAAAAAAATGAGAAAATATCCAATAACGAGTGTACCAAAATGATCACCATCAAGGTGACTTCTCAGCATCATGTTTTAGAACTATATATGACAATTAAATTATGAATATATCAGATATTGATTCAAATAGGATAGATTTTGATACATATGCCTTCCCATTTGGAGAAAAATGATATTTGTTCGGTGGTTTAAATGTGGAAATTGTTCCTCATTAAATTCTAAAAATCGGCCAAGTGCGAGTCGGACTCGCGCACGAAGGGTTCCGTACTATCTATAAAATCGGCAAAAAAAACAACACGTTTGTTGTATGGGAGCCCCCCTTAAATATTTGTTTTATTTTATTTTAATTATTTATTCTTAAAGTAAATATATAACTAAATATTCTGTGAATATTTCAAGCGTCTACCTGTTACCGTTATCAATATCGAGCAAAAATGAGCAAAAAAATCACGTTTATTGTATAAGAGCCCCCTTAAATATTTATTATATTCTATTTTTTAGTATTTGTTGTTATAGCGGCAACAGAAATACGTCATCTGTGAAAATTTCAACTATCTAACTATCACGGTTCATGAGATACAGCCTGGTGACAGACGGACGGACGGACGGACAGCGGAGCCTCAGTAATAGGGTTCCGTTTTACCCTTTGGGTACGGAACCCTAAAAAAAACGTATTTATTTCAAATGAAGCGAATTATTACATACAATATTCCTTGGAATCTATGTTCATAAGGGTGTCCAAATGAATATAAACATTGTTAAATTATTTTGCACAACTCACGACACTTGGGAAGGTGGAGTACTCTTTAATTCAATGTCTTCATACTTGTAAAACGAAAGCGATAGAAATTACACGATTTGCTGCACCCTTACCCTTAAAATTCACTTTTCAATTCATCTGAACATAACACAAAGTCCCTTACAAACTGTTGATTGAAAAGTGAAATATTAATAATTACCGATTTTCAAAAATCGACAAGCATTGTTGACTGACAAGGTTTACTATTGTGTCGATGATTTTTAAGTGGTAGAGATTTATGACAGTATTATTAAATAAATAAATATTGTCGGACAAATTACACAGCGCCATCTAGCCCCAAAGTAAGCGAAGCTTGTGTTATGGGTACTAGACAACTGATAAACATACGTAAATACATTTTTTTTTTTTGTAAATACATACTTATTATACATAGAAAATACCCAGACCAAGACAAACAGACATGTTCATGCACACAAATGTTTGCCATGTGTGGGAATCGAACCCACGAGCGTTGGTGTCAAAGTCGCGTCATCCACGACTGAGCCACCGAGCTCGTATTATTTAACTTAATTGTAATGGACATTTTGATGATATTTGTAATTCAAGTGATACAAGTTATTTGACTAATCCTCTTTCATTATTGCCTATTGACATCATTTTTTTTAGTTTTATGAAAAATTATTATTATGATATATATCTATGTAGTACGATAAAGAATGATATGATTAGGATAACCATAAAGGATTGACCAAGTTTTCAATTTTTGCAAAGCGAATTGTGCAAAATGACCACTCGTAAAATCCCGGTAATAAAGATTGCAATTCCATACATATTTTTCATATTTGCGGTTCAATAGATTTTTCATTATATTGTACTAAGATGTATGGGATGGATGATTCATTTTTTCCTGGTTATTGTACAGAACGGTGGTTCGCGTCAGCGTGGGTAAATCCCAAGCTTTATACTCCTGGGAAGCTGGTCGTTCAGGAGCCGCAGCGCTGGGCAGCGTTGGAAGCGTGAGAATAGACCTTCCTCAACATCCTGTCGCTCTACACGGCGTGATGACGCGCTCCTCGCGGCAGCTGTCTAACACACTGCAGGAGTTGGGGGTGACTAGAGCTGCGTCGAGGATCTCCCGTCCCCCGACTCAGCCTGATCCTCCCGAGGACGATGAAGAGGATCCTCCCCCTGCTGCTCCACCAAAGAGTGCTCCACCGCCGCCGCCACCCCGTCCGCCGCGACCGCCGGTCTTGCTTGAACCCTTGCATTTGCAGTTTTCCGTCGCTTTGCAGGTGAGTATTATGAATACCATCAGCGAAATGATTTAATTTTATTATACTTCGTTCCAAATACCAAGGGGAAAATCTCCCTAAAAATCATTAACCAAATTGGAACTTATTTCAACACAGTAAAGTACATTTCTTAGTGACAAAATATCGATCTTTAACAACTTCAATCGAAACTGTAACGTACTGCCGACTTTGTTAGAGCTTGTATTAATTTGTACATTAAATTCGCTTTCTAAAATCTGAAACTGAGTATTGCATCACTACTCCCGTTATCCACTGTAGAGATATTAAAAATGTAAAAGTATTCACAAAGTTATCCGCACGTACACGAAAAATCATTGATGTAGAGTGACCGGTGTGTGTGTAGCGCCATACTTAGATACAAATATCAGCAGCGGCGTGTACACACGGCAATCTCTCATCTCAAGCTAGACTGTTCAACCTTTCTTTTTAATATGCACGCAGTAAGAGTAAAAATGGCGCTGCAAGTGTCAACATAACTTATCGCTGTGCGTACATGATTTCGTATTTATATACATTTCTGTATTAGATAATGAATATAATGTCTCGGTAAGATATGCATACTTTTTATTGCACACACGAGAAAATTCGTAGACTTTTCGTTCCATTCTAAAGTCAGTTTTAGAAAAAAAAAAAATGGAAAAGGTTTTCTGTCATAGCTGCCACAAACAGTGCGGGATATAAAAAAATATAGTAATTTTACGTTTATACGTACATGAAAATGTTTGTAATAGATGTAGAAAATAATTTGAGTATATCTGTAATATAATTATTCCAGAGTCTGAGTATAACGGCGGCCCTCCTGCCGTCCCTACAAGCCCAGTACAAGATGGAGCACGTGCAGAGCACCGGCGTCACCGGCCACAAGGCCCACTTCACCGTCGACCTGCCGCAGCACTCGCTCAGCTTCGTCACCAAGTTGCAGGTACAGCATCGCCTTACTGTTGAACATGACTGAGATAAATATTGACCTATGGTGCAGAGATTAGAACACTCACAGTAGGGCTGCCCCTACTATATATATATGTATATTATAGCACGCTTTATGAGAGGTAGGGGGTGCATCAAAACAGCCTGTCTGGGGAAGTACCTCCACCTCACGTAAAATCGCAGCCAAATAACAACTTCCTGGAGGGCTTTTGTATTCATTGGTGTGAGTGAGGTCACCGGTAAGCTCCTAAGGAGTTTGTGTGCTAGGAGCAGAGGTGGCATCGCGCGAGTAATACTTAAATGTATTGCGAGCGTTCATAGGCTACGCTAACCGCTTTCCATCAGGTGGGCCGTATGCTTGCATCCCGACGTTGTATAAAAAAAAACTGCTATGTGTTTCTACACATAGATCTATAGATAGAATCGGCTACAAAACAAAATAAAAAATCGGCCAAGTGCGAGTGGGACTCGCGCACGAAGGGTTCCGTACCATTATCTATAAAAAGGAAAAATAATCACGTTTGTTGTATGGGAGCCCCCTTAAATATTTATTTTATTCTATTTTTTAGTATTTGTTGTTATAGCGGCAATAGAAATACATCATCTGTGAAAATTTCAACTGTCTAACTATTACGGTTCATGAGATACAGCCTGGTGACAGACGGACGGACGGACAGCGGAGCCTCAGTAATAGGGTTCCGTTTTACCCTTTGGGTACGGAACCCTAAAAACCAACTATATTATACTACTGTACTATATCTTCACGCCAAGTCCGAAGTTGCGAAGTAGAGAACCGAGCGTCAAACGATTCGGTCCTTGCACACCTCACTTAATATCTCTTCTCATTCACGCTTGCCGGTTTCTTACGAAGAAAGAAAGTTATCGCCTTAGCCCTCAGAGTCAGCAAGTTGACGCACCAGTATGCTGCGGGGCAGTGTTGGCATACGGGGAGGAGAGGAGGTCTTAGAGTAGAGGCCGAGCATGGTCCAAAATGACGACCTGTCACCATTCAAGTTGGACCAATATCCTGAAATGAGTGCCCAAAGGTGGCTGGATGAGGAAAGCGGTTATTGTTGAACGCTTATCGCTCGTGCAATGCCTAACTAAAACAGCAACTCCTTAAGAGCCTACTGTTATCCTCACTCACTCGCAGGATCACAACAACCCTCCAGGGAGTTGTTATTTGGGTTCGATTTTCTGTGAGGTGGAGTTACTTCCCCAGATAGGCTGCTTTATGCGCACTACTTCTCTTAAAAACATCCAGACCACGAGAAACAGGCATGTCACACAAATGTTTGTCCTGTGTGGGAATCGAAGTCTTGGAGTCAAATTAGCTTATTGACCACTCCGCCATCTAGCTCTTCAGAATTCTGCCTGTTCACTGTCTCTATATATTTTCGTGGCATATTTGTAACATTCATACTACGTAGATATATAGCTGATTTAGATGTATGTTTGTTTGTGATGTTTATTTAAGTAATGTTATGGTGTTGTCAGGTGTCAGAGGCCAACATCCCAGCGGCGGCCATGGTCGCGCTGCCAGCCGTGGCGGCCGGCGGGCGCGTGCTGGAGCAGGCGGGCGAGGCGCCCTGCGAAGGAGGCGTGCTCCGGCCGGGCGCGTACCTCGCCGCCACCGCCGACATCGGTCTCTTCGAGCACACACTCTCCACAGACCTGCTCAACCACCTCGTCTTCGTGCAGAAGGTTTTCATGAAGGTGATGATGATGACTTGTGGCATTACTAAATTTCTTTTTTACTAACTGGTTATGTAAATCATATTCAAGAAATGATTCGTGGATTGAAATCCTATTTGTATTAAACTTTTAACCTGGACTCATATACGATCAACCTATTCAAATTTTGGAGTACATAACGTAAGGGATTTTATTTGCTATAATGCAGAGCTTTGCGCTGTCTTCTGATCTTAAATAAAGTCGTAAAATATCAAAAATGGGTAATGTTTTAAAGAACAGTATGATTTTGCATCTCTCATAAGTATCCCTTCGGATATAGGCGATGAAAACCACTGTCCAGGGCCGTTAAAATGTAAAAAAAAAACATTTTGGAATGATGATCGTGAGAGGTGTCGATCTTGGCCGCCCTTTAATTGGGTTTTTTGACATGTTTCCAATTATAGTGGCCTACCAACTTTAGATTATTCTTTTCCTTTAATATCTCCTTCTTTTAATTGTAGGAAGTAAACGAGGTGGTCCAAAAAGTGTACGGCGGTGAGAAGCCCGTGCCGCTGTGGAACGAAGAGGACACGTCCTCCTCGGCTCTCAGTCGACTGCTGTTTTCACTTACCATCAAGATACGGGTAAGACAAGACTAATTACTAGTTTATTGTTATTTCTACCACGGTAGGGATTTAGAGTGTAAAGGCTAGTTCGGACTAGGCTAGTAATTTAGTCGAGTGGTGAGTATTTTAGTAGCTAAATGTGTGTGAACACCATAAATTTAGTCGAGTAGGTTACTAAATAATTTAGTCAAGTCAATCCATTTTGTTCTATTTTTACGGGCGAGTAGCGCCTCCCACCACGCGTCCCGGCTCACTGGATCACCAGGTAAACAAGTCCGAACCTGTCGATTTTAGTCAAGTAGTCAAGTTCATTAGTTTCAAAATGACTTTTCGTTGGAGCGAAGAAACAACTTTAAAATTTGTTTCCAAATATGTAGAACATGACTGTTTGTGGAATATTAAATCCCCTAATTATAAAAACAAACAAATAAAACCAGTGAACGAAAAAAAAAGTGTTTTTTTCGTTCACTGAATGAAACAATAATTGATAATTGATTGATTAATTGATAATAATAATTAATTCTATTCTCCTAATTGATCTCTTCTTCCGATCCATTTTCGTACACATAGCTTCTTTTTACTAATCATGCAAATTTTTTCATCTACCTCTTCTAAAATAGCCATTGCGATTAGCTTAATCAGTTTATTTATTTTATTGCGTTGTAGTCTGTTCATCTTGCAAAACACCACTCACTAAACTAAAACCACTCCCTACTAAAACTGTAGTGCGAACGGTATTTTGGTCAGTACCAAGTGTTTTAGTTACTAAAAGCGAGTTACTCGACTAAATTACTAGCCTAGTCCGAACTAGCCTTAAGGGTAATATGTCATACGAGTCCCTTACACTTGTGATAAATAATGATGTATCGGGGTTTGGCCGATATAGTAATAATATTCAATGACAATTAACAGCCCGAGTCAAGTGCTAAAAATAGACTGATTTACTTTGTTTGAAACTGACCGCTATTCCTAATTTAATTAATGTCTTGAATATGTCAAATGCTGCGTCTACAGTACATTTGTGTGGTTGAACATGCCCGTCTGTCTTGGTCTAGGTGTTTTTAAGAGTAGTAGGGCCCATCAAAGCAGCCCGTCTGGGGAAGTACCTCGACCTCACAGAACACAACAACCCACCAGGGAGTCGATATTTGGCTGCGGTTTTCTGTCAGGTGGAGGTACTCCCCCCATACATATAGGGTCCTTTGATGCGTCCAACCTGTCGCGAGAGCCTCGTTAGTTAATTAGCAGGTGCAGATGTTGTAAAAGTAGACATTTCAGATGAGGTTGACTTTTTCTTTAAAGATATAGTGAGTCATTTATACCAAATTTTTTCCCAAAAGAGTACCCGATATTGGAAACCATAATAATCACAATGTTCCAGCGTATACAACTGACAGCGACGACGCCCAGCAACAGCGCGGTTCGCCTCGAAACGGGCGCCGTGGAGTTCGAGCTGTCGAACAGAGTGCAAAATGTATCTCAACCCGCCGAGACGCAGGGCGTCCGCCTCTTCGCCAAGGCTCAGGTGAATACACATTGTGGTCTTAAGATAATTTAGGCTGTTTGCGAGGCAAACCCGCCGCTAAACAAAAACTCCCTGGTTGTTGTGTTCGTGCGAGTAATGTGTGCTCCAGTGAGCTCCTAAGGGGTTGCTATATTAGTAATATGAGTAGCAATGCGGCGTGTATGGGCCGTATGCTTACGTGTCTCCCGAAAAAATGCCCATCTAGAGTTGCAGTGGCCAACGCTACTCCGTTCCGTACGGCACTACTAGCATCGTTGGTTATGCAAGTCATAATAAGATAAAGATTCTGTATTTGCCATTAGGCCCTAGGCGGCGCTTAGATACGTCTTACAGGTTTAAAATAATCAAATCTTATTGTATTTTATTAATGTCTATAGTTTCCGAAAGGCCTTATTAGATAGGCGGCACGGCTGTGGAGGGTAATATCTAATCATTATTCACGCCAGCTCCCTTTGGCATATGCAGAGATAACTGAGTCCCACAAGACGCGGCTAATACCACATCGTTTTTAACATTCACAACTATTTCCATGCACGCTCGCCGCTTGCTAGGACTCCTGACATTACTCTCGCGTTGTATTAGTTATTTATTTAAAGAGTTTTGATGACTTATAAAAGTACTAATTACTTTGTTGTTCCTGTAATTTTTATCGATCATATTTTTTTTTAATTATTTAACTTCGGTTATTAAAGGTGATGCGGGAGGGGAGGGGAGATTTGTATACGACGAAAATCGTATCTTTTCAACCTAAAAAACTCGTTATCTTTACAATGTTTAAAATGACATGCAACAAAAAAATGTGCCGTCTCATAATAACTTTATGTGTTATCTATTACGTTTTTTCACGTAAACTTTGACATGTAGAATTTGCTGCATAATGCCGTCAATACCTACTACTACTACTACGATGGATAGAAAATTTAAAGTATTGTTTGTGTACAGGTGGACGTCAACTTGAGCCTGGGTCAGGTAATCCGTAACGCGATGTTTGAAGAAGCTGAGCCGGAGTTCCAGCAGTATGCATTCTTCAACACAAGAATAAGTAAGTACATAAGTTTATGAAACATGAAAAAGCGTCTACAAAAAACAACTATCAAATTGGGTAGGTCTGATGAAGTCCTTTTACAGTGCTCGCGGCTACGATATCAAGTTCACTGGGATATTTTTACTTTATATCACATAGTGTATTTTCTTAAATAACAAAATCGTTTATTGTCGGTTATAATTCGTGTATATTTGTCATCAATAAACCTGATTATTATTAACAATGATATCATCATACGGTCGGATACATTCAAATAATTTCAAATGACATGCTGTGTGAGGTTAGATCAAATTACAATTCAATGAAATTTCCGCAAAATAACGCGTAAATCTGTTAACATTTTAGAATTGAAAGCGAAAGTTCCAGCCATGGTTATATCTATTTATCAAACAGAGTTCAGTATATCGAAATAAGCAACATAAACACGAGTAAATATACAAATCTTAAGTTAGTACAGTAGGTGTACCGCAAGGTAGTATACTAGGACTCATACTTTTCCTAATTTAAATATATGACTTATCAAATGTATCTGAACATATGTGTTCTGTGCTGTTGATATTTACGTAGTAATATGATAATAATCATTATCGTTATAACTCATGTACATTTGTTATCAATAAACATGATTATTATCAAAGATGATTATTATCATATCGTGTATTAAGATAATTTAAAATTTCCTGCAATTTGAGGTTAGATCAAAAATGAATGTACTTTATTAATTCCGCTATTCTGAAAAGCGACCGATGCATTCCTATTCTGTATATTTTTCGACTGCAACCTCCGAAAGATGTTTTGTACTATATTAACTTATGAAATGCGCTGTAGTAAATCTGCGCTGTTCAGGAGTTAGTACAGTAGACATTTTTGTAATAAAGCTTTACGGATTTGAAAACAAATGTTGCTAGCATTAGACAGATTATTTAATCCTTAAATCAATATATCAATCAATCAATAGAAATAACTCCATGCCGCCTTAAATCAAAACTATTAAAATTTAAGCCCTGAATTGGAAACATTTTTCACATCAATTGCTTAATGCCCTTTTACTTAAAGAGAATTTGCTGTAGGATCGTATTCGCGTTAATTCTTAAGAGAGCTATGCCTTAAAGCAGCCTGACTATGGAAGTACATCCACCTCACAGGAAACCTCAGCCAAATAACAACTCCTTAGGGGGATACCAGTTAGCTTTTAAGGATTTGCTGTGTTATTAGCAACAACAGTGGCAACGCGCGAGTGATTTTCATGTATTGCAACCTGTCATAGGCTACGGTAACTGCTTTACAGACGGACCGTATACTTCCGTGCCTGTGTTGGATCATATTCGCGTTAGTTCTTAAGAGAGTAGGTCGCATTAAGGCAGCCTGACTGGGAAAGTACTGCTATTGCACAGAAAATTGTACCCAAATAACAACTGCCTCGAGGTTTGTTGTGTTCCTGCGAGTGAATGGAGTTATCAGTTAACCCCCAAGGTGTTGCTGTGTTATCATGTTATCACCAGGGCTGGCAACGCGCGATTGAGACTTCCTGTATTACGAATCTTCATAGGCTGCGATGACCAATTTATATCAAATGGAGCGTATGTTTGATGCATATGCCTCGCGACGTTGTTAAAAAAAAAAATTACGCTAATTCACCATGTATTACCCAAGAGATTGCGTATGAATATTGTAATGTGGTCGCAGGTCTGCGCAACGCCTTCCAAGACGAGATGGTAGCCGGGGACAACAAGGAGGTCGTCTTGATAACCCTGAAGCGGCCGTTGGTGTACATCCAGCCGGTGGCGGTCGACCGCGCCATCCTGGTCTGGCTTAACTACAAGAATGCTTACGAGTACTGGAACGAGAAGCGACTGAATCTCAATAAGGAGGTGCTTACCGCCACGCAGCAGGTTTTTGAGAAGGTCAGTATGATACTCAACTTGAAGCTTGAAGTTTTCGAACAGCGTGTCCGCCCCGCTAGACCTGCAATGCTGAGACATGCATTCTCATCTTGGACTACTTCGTCGGATGTGATTTGGACCGAAAACCCCCCTCATCTCTCCCTGGCACATCGGCAGTCGACCTGACAAGTAATATTAATCTAGTTTTTAGGGTTCCGTACCTCTATAGGAAAAACGGAGCCGTCTGGCAGTCTGTCTGTTCGCCCGTCTGTCAATGCCCTTTTTCTCAGGGACGGGTGTATCTTATTAAGGAAATTAATATCAAATACTCAAATCTGCAATCCCTCCGAGCTGTCAAAAAATCAAACTTCTAAGTCAACGCAATCAAAAGATACGGCTGTTTATGCTTCATTTATGTGCATATTTTAACACTCGTAAGGGAATCTAAACCTATACTATAGTAACCCCCATACGGGTACTTTCCTTTGACGTTGAATCATGAAACTTTGTAAGAAGCAATGTTCAGAAAATATATATATTTCATTTTGCGAAAATATTTTTTGCGGAACCCTCGGTGCGCGAGACGGACTCGCACTGGACGGCTTTTTTTAATAGTGTTAGTCATTTATACCAAAAATAATACGATATCGAGTTGGAATACTTGGAGGAATTCAAACTACAATTTATTTTCAAAACAATTTGAATAAATTACAGATTGAATATCAATCAAGAGCAATAATTCGTATTTAAATATAATATAACATTTGTTAAAGTTATCTATCTATAACTTCACGCCAAGTAGGCAGAGGGTGAACTGAGCGCCGCATGACTCATCCTTATACACCTCCCTAGTTTCTTTAACATTTATAGTTTTTTTATGTACACTCGCCGGTACCTAGGCCTCCTGACAACACCTTCTGATAACACCCGATATAGTTAAAATATTTTTAAAATGTATAATTATTCAATATATTAGCTAAAAATCTTAAATTTTTATGTGCCACAATATTTTGATATTAAAGTCTTGCGATGACATGGTCCTAAAAGTAATACGTCTCATATCTTCCACGCGAGTGTCGACAATCACCATTATAGAACCATGCTACCTGAACGGGTCTTTTTTGTTTTTTTTTTTTTTTTTATATTGGCTCAGCATAGTGGCTCCTCTTCGCCTGTTGGTAAACGAAAAGGGGAGCCCAAATTGCAGCGGCAACTGACAAAGGACTACGGTGTCCTGTCAGTTGACGCTACCATGCTGGCCCGCAAGGTGCTTCTTCACGCTTCGTTTGAAGGATCCCATGTTGTAGGAAGGAGGAAACACATGTGCAGGCAAGGCGTTCCACTTTTTAATATTTCGACAGAGATAGGAGTTGCCGAACTTTTTAGTACGAGAACAAATGTCCTCAACAGTGGAATGATGACATCGCAAGCCTGCACGTATGGTTCTATGACGGAAGGGAGAGGGTGGGATAAGGGAAAATAGTTCTTCATATTACATATTTTTTTGTGATACTGATTCCAGATTTTTAAATATCTCAATGTCTAAAGACCATGATGATGTGAGACAAAGCCACTTTTAAAGTTTTGCAAAGACATTTATTTGACGAGCTCGGTGGCGCAGTGGTGGAACGCGCTGTTACGCTACTTTACCACCAACGATCGCGGGTTCGATTCCCACACAGTACAAACATTTGTGTGCATGAATATGTCTGTCTTGGTCTGGGTATTTTCTATGTATAATAAGTATGTATTTACAAAAAAAAAAATGTATTTACGTATGTTTATCAGTTGTCTAGTACCCATAACACAAGCTTCGCTTACTTTGGGGCTAGATGGCGCTGTGTAATTTGTCCGACAATATTTATTATTATTATTTATTATTTGTGTAGATGTTCTTTATGACGTATCTCTTCTCCAGGTACAACTGTCTTCACAAATAACGACGCCGCACCTCAGCACGCTGTTCCTGCAGCTCAACGTGGACGATATTGGTATCTGTCTGCCACTCAACCAACCGCCGATGGTGAGTTCTCTTTTTTTATTTAGCAATTTTTGTTTACATATTTTTTTTATCGGCAGATAAATTATTTGACACCAAATTATGCCTATTTTTACAAAATTGCGAGGATCTTAAACATATCTTTTACCCTAAAACTGACGAATAATCAGGTCATTCACACGCCAACGAGCTCGTCAAATGTGAAGAATATTTTGCGTTACGGCGCCCAATAGAGTTGTTATGAGACTTCGTTTTGCAGGCAACGTGGGGACGTGGTGTTTACGAGCAGGAGTCTCGCGGAGCAGTCGTCGTTACCCTGGAGAGTACCAGTATATCAGCGTGCAGCTCCGGCGCCCTGGTCTCCAAGGGTCGTTTTGTGGGCCTCTGCCTGCGTTTCGCGGATGACTTCGAAACGTCGCTGGACGATTGGAAACCCGACCCTGATGAAGCCAGCATCAACGTCTGCTGCGTCTCTGAAGGAACGTATGAAGTGTGCAGTAGGACTACCGCTGCAAAACACAGTGGAGATACTACAGGTCCGTTGTCTGTTCGTATTAATTATTTTGAACAACTCCACAGAAGCAATCGTGTTCATTTTTAGGGTTCCGTACCTCGAAAGGAAAACGGAACCCTTATAGGATCACTTTATTGTCTGTCTGTCTACCCGTATGTCAAGACCAAGACAAGAACAGGTGGAGCTATTAAGCTGAAATAAATATGAAATACTCAGGTCTGCAATCCCTTCGAGCAGTGAAAAAAATTAAACTTCTAAGTCAATGCAATCAAAAGATACAGCTGTTTATGCCTCGTTTGTGCGCATATTTTGACACTCGCAAGGGAATCAAAACCGATAGGGTACTTCCCGTTGGTCTACAATCATGAAATTTGCTAAGAAGCAATGTTATGTAGCACAAGCGATGGAAAAAATCCGAACAGGTAAATTTGTAGTTACATCACAAAAAGAATCCAATCGTGTAAATAGATGTCAATGTGTTTGTAGATTGTTTAGTTGGTTTCAGAGGAGATTTTAATGAAGTTTCCTTTTAAAGTTGAATAAATTATTGCATCAGTACAAACAATCTATGTATCTTTACAGAAAACGCCAAATGGTTTCTCAACGTGTCGTGGCAGATGGAGGGGGTTGACATCCACCTCGACGTCAACGTGGGCAAGCAGCTGTCCGCGCTGGGACACACGCTGACCATGCTCACTGGTATATATATATATATATATATATATATGGATAATATGGACTTCACGTCAACGTCAGAGTCACGTCAACGCGCGACAAGCGCAGCGCCGGGTTTCGCTATTCCGTAGGGCTCGCACCATGAGCCGCTTCTTCATAAATGTTACTAGTTACATATGTTTGCTTTGTGCGGCGGTGCGACAAGCGACGACACGTACCGCCTATCCCTAAAGCCACAGCCCGCCGGATGCACCGCACCACCTGACGTCCCGCGTCTCTCTGGAACAGCTCTTCGGTCTGGAATTTTCAAATCCCATTAATATTCATAAATAAACCTCGTTCTTAAAACGTAAGTGAGGGGAACATGGAAAAGCTATATATAAACAGTTCCTTCTGGCTGTTAGTTGTACATTGTTTTGACAAAAGTAATATCCTTTAAGCTTCCCCAATTTTGTTGTAGGTTTTGAGGAAGAAGATGACCCTCTGAAAATGGAATATGAAAGCGACGTGGATGATGAAGCGGATAACAGCAAAGATTCTCAGGTGAGGACTTTAAAAGTGGCGGTCACGGAACTATGGGGAAAAGGCACAATTGAGTCAATCAACATCTTATTGCGAATGTGGATATTGAAGGTTAACCTAAAATTTTGATATAACACACAGAGACAGTGGTAGAAATTCAATTATGCATTCCGAAGGCATGAAAGTTGATGTCGGGGATAAAGTTTCCGGCTACTGTAGCCGGAAACTTTATCCCCGACATCAGCTCAAAGAGAATATCCGTGGTGAAATGGCTGCGACTACACCAACATTATTGAAGAAAGTTTTCAATAATTTCCGTTTGCTGTTAGAGGAGTGCCGTCGTAGAGAGGGTCATCAATGATGATGTAATTTTAAAAAAATAAACTTTAATTATAACATTACAATGCCTCATCTTTATTTTAACTATACCGTTTGTATTTATTTTTTAATATTTTTTTTTAAATATGCACGTTCTATTGCTTTACCCTGTATATTATATTAACCTTGAAATAAAGACCCATATTGGCAAGTTTCTTTTGGCATTTCTTCTTCGCCAATGGTCATTTTCGAAATGCTGGTAGATTAAAAAAGAGATATTAAAAATAAAAAAAATAATAAAAAAACGAAACTTATTAAGATACAATATGATCTAATTTAAAGAATGTAAGACATGTCTAAGCCCGTAAGGGCCTAATGGCAAATAAATTATTTTTATCTTTATATTTATCACGTGTTATTTCGCAGGAGAGCATAGTCCTCCGCCGGAAGTACACGGACCACTTGCCGGCATTCGTGTTCGACACGAGCCTCGACGCGAAGAAGCGGTCCAAACTCATCGAGAAGGAGATGAACGAGCAAGCTAAGATTATCAACGACCTGCGCACGTTAGGCGCTAGCCATTCCACCATAGAGCATGAGATGAAGCGGTTGCACGACCTCGAGGCGCTCGTTTTCAAAGATTTTAGACGGTAAGTGCTTAATAGTAAGGTTTGTAATTGTAAATTAATTTATTATTACCAAACTTGTAGTTTAATTACCTTGCGTCTTTATATGTATCTCACAAACAGATGTCACGGTAACTTAGGTTGAAATATTTCTATTAATTACGCACAAACCGGGAGAGAGCCTGGATATCTGTAATACAGATTCCAAATCTAGTACGGACTCCAGACTCTCACAAGGTTTTCTTTTAATTTCCTTGTGTATTTAGTACTTCTGTAATTTGTTAAAACCTTTGTGAGAAGAATAAACGTTATTATTATTAAGATGTGAAGCTCGATCGTTGCACCTGCTAATTGTAATTGAACACGCAGATAGACAGCGATTTAGTCATGACGAAGGGTACGTTAAGTCAACTGTCTCGGGTGTATTCCATAGATGTAAGTCGTTTAGCTAAGTTAGTGGCCTTGGCGGTTTGAAAGCACTGGCGTTCACCAATTTGCAATTAAGTCAATTACCAATATGAAGGCTTCGTCTTCGTCACTTTGTCGTCACTTTGGTAACTAAACTTACGTAACCAAGTACAAGAGAAGATTTTTCTTTCGCTGTTTGATAACTAGTTGTGAGAGAAGAATATTTTTTCCACTTTTGTAACTTTTTGATGGTTATGAACGTGGATGTTCAGAACGTGAACAGACAATGTTCGGTGCTGGCGCTTCGCTGGCCGCTGCCGCGGCACGCTCGCTTCGCTCGCTCGGCTCGCGCGCTGTAGGGCCGAAGTTCTACCTAACACTCCTCCTCGCTTCGCTCGTCGTCGTACCTATTATTAAATGGCATGAGAAATATTTTCGGACTTCCGATAATAATACCTACTTAAAAGTTACGTAAAAAACACTTTATTATTTCGATGTTATTTTCTTTTTATAAAAACTAATATCTCGGGTTTCAAAAATGGAAATAATTTGATCTACGAAAGTGGAAAAATAATTCTTCATAGACGCGTAACCCCACATCAACCCTTACTCATCCCACTGCAGGGATACGGGTCTTCCTTCAATCGAAGGGGTTTAGAGCATACTCCACCACGCTGCTCAAATGCGGATTGGCGGATACCAGTGTTTTCAAGCCGCCCGAGGGCCACTGACTTAGCTTAACGACTGTCATCTTATCGACAACAGCCGGAACTGACGGCTTAACGTGCCCTCTGAGCACGGAGAAACTCAAGATAGATAAACCCATCCATAAACAGGTTGCGGTGGACGTTGCTTAACCTGCGTGTTCGATTAGAATGACACGCGCAACGACGCCATCGAGCTCCCAGACGCGTAAATCCATAAATAAATTCACGGCCTGTGGATTGTTGATTGACTATAACTCGCCCCTTTGCCCACATGTTGGTATCACGGCGACCATTAGTTATCCGCATGAGGCAAGTGATCATGGTTCTTATGAGGATGAAATAATAAAAAAAATGAGTGTCCTTTACCACACGACTGAAGTAAAACTTCTTTAGCTCCATAGTGTGATACAGACAATAGGACTGCACTGTGTCTTAGATATACGAAACTTAACTCGCTATGAGAGAAAGAGAGAAAGAAAATGTGTGCTCGCACCTCTCTCTCTTGCCCCTACAGTAATATACGAAACGTAACTTTCTATCTTAACTAACTTATATCTCCCTCTCAACTTCCGTTCGTCTCGCCCGATCACACTTTTCGTAACGCTCTCGTCACGCATTCACCAGCTTACTCCCCAAGTCAAGCGTGCGTAAAGAAGTTTTATTTCAATAAATTATTATATGATCACCTATCTTGTAATTTCAGAGATATGATACAGAAATTAAGACGTCAAAGCGTTCGCGCGAGTTCTATAACCAAAGGCAAGCTTGGGTTAGGCTCCAATCGCAGTAAGTCGTTCGTGGTGCCCTCGCCGCCGCAGGAGAGAAAAGACTTTGAAGTGTAAGTAATTAATAAAGAATTATTCGAAACATTTTGGTACTAATAACTCGGGCAGCTGCTGACAATCAGTGGTTTGTTCTTTGAGCAAATAATGCACCGAGCTACTGCCTTTTTGTATCACTGCGACACACAATTTATTGTACAATTACTATTGTATTTGGTGTTTACTCATTGTCTACCTGCTAATATTTACTGTTGTGTGTCATGGAGATACAAATAAATGGCTTATCTACCTAATAAGTTGGCAACTAAGCATATAGCTACACGTGTTCACGTCTTTAGAGAACTTCATAGTCTGATTTGTGGCGTAAGGCCTGCCTTTCATATCACATTATCTACTTGGCACAATATTTTTCAGCCTGTAGAATAATTAAATGGGGTGTAAATGGTTTTATACAATGGGTGTAAATTTTCTTGGGCATGCGGGTTACCTCATAATGTTTTTGCTTCACCGCAGAGCAAGTGATATTATCCTACTAATATTATAAATGCGAATGTTTGTATGTATGGATGGATGTATGTTTGCTGCTCTTTCATGCTTAAACGGCTGAATGGATTTGAATGAAAGGCACGTAGATAGATTATGATCTGGATTAACACATAGGCTACGTTATTTGACTCCACGCTGGCGGAGCCGCGGGCAGTAGCTAGTATGCACATAAATCTGAACACATACATTTTGTGGTACATGCCAGGATTCAACCCGGCGACCTGTTGGTCAATTGGTCGGTTCTTTATCCACTGGGCTATCATTGCTCTTGGCTATCACTTCTTTGATGCGCCCTATCTCTCTTGAATACTATGAAAACGTATAATTATTTATTTAATTTCAGCATTGTTGAACAAAACCTGGGTATATCGAACTGTGTGGGCGACTCTGGCGAGACGCTTCTACTTAACGACGAGGACAACCGTCTCGCTGACATCATCGAAGGTGGCAGCTGGAGTTCCATGGAGAGCGAGCCACTAACGAGTAAGCATGAGTCCTCACGTAGCTTCTTCTTCTTGGCATCATCATCATCCGAGCGTTAGTCCCAAGGTCGCATCCCGAGCTCTCGCTCCGGAGCCCGGGGTCCACTTCTTCTTCTCCCTAGGGTTATCCCGTTTCCCAATTCATTACTATTAGCGGGGTGCGCTAACTAAGCTTGGAGTTTGGCGAATATACTGATTTTGACATGAAGCGGCTGCTGTCAGATCTGCAAAGCCCATAAGGAAAACCAGACCTTTCATAGATTAGGTTGACGAGCTCGATGGCTCAGTAGTGAATGACGCGACTTTGACACCAACGCTCGTGGAACACAACAACCCTCTAAGGAGTTGTTATTTGTCTGCAGTTTTCTGTGAGGTGGAGGTGTTTCCCCAGACGGGCTGCTTTGAAGCGCCCTACCTCTCTTAAAGCATCCAGACGAAGACAAACATACATGTTCATGCACACAAATATTTGTCTTGTGTGGGAATCGAACCCACGAGCGTTGGTGTCAAAGTCGAGTCATTCACGACTGAGCCACCGAACTCGTCTAGTATTTTGCTTCATGTTAATGTTAGTGACTTTAATATTTGCGTCACTCAGTTATCTTCGGTGAAATGAAAGTATGCTATAGGTTACATTTGTATCACTAGCTGGGTGAAGTGAATCTACTTGTTGAATCTATAGTGAATTTGCTCCTGGTAGGTCGAGGTGGCGCGGTGGGATCCCCTGGCGGTGGCGGCCCATCCCGGTCCGCGTCGTTGCGTGGGCCGTCCGCGAGCGGCGGGCGCTCCGTGAGCTTCCAACCGCCGCCCGTGCAGAGACAGTCCTCGCTGCCCGCGCAGGCCGACCACTGGCCGAGGGAGCCCACCACCCACCAGCACAGGCGGAAGACTGATCAAGGGTAAGCATAACTTCCAGCGTCATTCGTGCAGAGATGAAGAAATTGTCACTGCTGGCACACAATGTCCTCGCACCGAGAGAGAACTTTTAGTTTGGAGTGTTGGTTGTGGTGTCAGGAGCCCTAAGCGCCAACGAGCGTGCATGACAAGAGCTATGAATGTTAAAATATCCAGTGAGGTGTGCAAGGTCTGCTCTCTCTGACTGCTCAGGGCTTAGTGACCAATAGGTCCCCGGATCGAGTCCTAGTATGTACCACTAAATTCGTGTTTTTGGATTTATGTACATATTTGTAATTATCACTTGCTCGGCGGTGAAGGAAAACATCGCGAGGAAACACGCACGTGAAAGAAAATATATTTGGAAAAATGTGCGGCTTAACCTAAGAATGGTCTAGTCTTCCTTCTGGGTAGTGGGGGTCTGGCGGCGGTCGTTCCATGTAAAAATCAGTATCTTCGCCAAATCCTTAGGCTTAGGTAGCGGACCACGCCAGTCCTAATGGATTAGGAAAAGGGATAACGCTATGGAGAAGATGTAGATATGTAGATATTAATAATATGTTATATACTATTATATCAATTACTTGTCTTATAAATATAAATTTTTATTTATTTGTGTAAAAACAAATAAATAAAAAGTAAAATCTTATTTAAATACAAAGTTTGATGTAAATTGTTCTTTTTTTTAATAAACTTAATACTTGGACACGTCTTACTAATTTGTCATAGCTTCAATTTCTCATTTTTAATCTTACACCATTTCGAAAATGACCATTGTCGAAAAAGAAATGCCAAAAGGAGGAAGTGTTTTTCAAGTCGTCAATTTCTATTACAATAAATTTATGCCGGTGTATCGACGGGTCGGTGGCGCAGTAGTAAAGCGCGCTGTTACGTTACTTTGACACCAATGCTCGTGGGTTCAATTCCCAAACAGGACAAATATTTGTGTGCATGAACACGTCTATTTGTCTTGGTCTGGGTGTTTTAAAAGAGGTAGGACGCATCAAAGCAACCCATCTGTGGAAGTACCTCCACCTCACAGAAAACCGCAGCCAAATAACAACTTCCCGGTGGGTTGTTGTGTTCCTGCGTGTGAGTGAGGTCACCAGTAAGCTCCTAAGGAGTAAGCTGTATTAGCAGCAGGGGTGGCATCGCGCGAATGATACTTAATGTTGCAAGCGTTTATAGGCTACGCTAACACATCAGGTGGGCCGTAAGCTTGTATGCCTCCCGACGTTGTATGAAAAAATACTAGTCTTTAGAATCAGGTCTTATGTGTGGTCTGAGTAGTATATCTACAAGTCCATAAAATGTTATTATAGTATTCCGATGAGTGACGGCCAGAGTTCAGAGTGCAAGCAGGCCAAGGCGAAGACCGCGGAGCCGAACATCGACTTCGAGCTGGACGTGAAGGTGCACATCAACAGCGGGAAGTGCGTGCTGCACACCAAGGAGCCGGGCCGGGACGACGAGATCAAGATGTGAGTATATGCGTGGAGACAGACGGACGTACACGGCGACAGATCAAGCTATACAAAGCTATTCAAATTCCACCTTTACTGTTCCGATATAAGATGCTTGGGTGCATATTTGTGTCGTTATCCTACATATTATCTTTTAGTATATTTTTTTTTGATAAATTGAGCTAATAATATAAACAAAATTTTCGTTTATAATACTGAAATGTATACTAAATTGTTGATTGTGCATTTCAGTATTTTCGATCCCTCAGGAACTCACTCACAGAAACACAACAATCTTACAGGGAAATGTTACTTGGCTACGTTTTCCCATTGATTGGTCCTTCTCCAATCGGGCCGGATCGATGCGCCCTACGTCATTTATTACTTAACTTATTTGATCCATAACGCTCGGATTTCCTACACATCGCAGGAATATGAATAAATATATTTACTGTAGTAAATACAAGCGTGTGTCTTTCCAGCGGCAGCCGCATGCGCGTAGGCCGCTCAGCATCCGGCGGGCTGGCGGAGACAGCTGGCCCGTCGGTGGCCAGCGGAGGTTCGCCAACGGCCGCGCGCCGCAAGCACCCGCGGCACCAACCCGTGCTGGACCTCACCGTGTTCAGGGTGCCCGGCCTACATCTTAAGGTACCATACCATAGTAGTGATTGTGTGGACTGCCAGACTCTGCTTCTGTGCCAGCTATTTCCTACTACTTATTGCGATTGTTATGCATTACAAGTAGAGCTGTTAAGAAAACATTACGAATATACGTACCTGACACTTTTTTCGTCTATGGTTAATAACCATAGTTTATGTATAACTGTTCATATCATAAATAAAAGAAAAAAAAGATTGCCTTCTCTACTTATATAATCTTCATGTATGTATGTTTCTTAGTTTCTTTATTCCACCCTTCTTAACAGATTCAGATGTATCAAGTTATGTTAGAATCCTTACGTTATCCCAGTAATATAGGCTATGTAATGTCATAATAAATATGATATGGCGGATTATGTACTCAAGGTTACGCAGACTGAAGGAAAATAATCTTTTAAACATATCGAGTAGGGTATCAAAATAGAGGGTTTTGAAAGGTGATCCCAAAAATAGGATTTATATTTTTAAAGCTACTTTTTTTATTAGTAAAATATAATCAATTAACTTTTTTCAATTGTCTGTGAAGAATTTTTTTATTAGAAAGACTGGTGTCTTTTTGAATTACTTAAGCAATTAACTTGTTTCTATCTTTAACTTTACACCAAATCTCTTGCGGGGTAGGCAAAGAGCTCCTTTAACATTCATTGCTCTTCTCATGCACGCTCGCCGGCTTCTAAGGCTCACATCACCTTATTTAATGTCTTTATTCAAGGTGCATTACGAATCGAAGACCCTGCCCGAGGAGGTGACGTCTCCACAATCAATACCGACCATGCCGCCGCTGTGCACGGCGGGGACGAGCACCAGGAAGGTCGGCACCAAGAAGGCGGCGCTGTTCGCCTACATCACGCTGCAGAGCATTCCGGAGGAGACGATCATCAGTCCGCATATACTCGAGTTCCTAGAGCAGACCCTCGAGCCCATACCGACCAAGGCGTCCTTCTCCACGCCCACGCCTGGTGTGTGACATTTGACTTATGATATTTTTTTTTTTTTTACAACGTCGGAATCTATAGCATGCGGCCAACCTGACGTAAAGTGGCTACCGTAGCCTATGAACACAGGAAGTATCTCTCGCACGTTTAACGCTACTTTTTTTATTCTTTTAAATTTGAAAAAGACTAACATGTCTCGTATATGTGAACAATCTATCATCACGTCAGATCCCTTGCAGAACCGACCCGCACAGGACTCTATATGCACAAACCTCACTCACTTTAAAATTTACAGCTCTTTTGATGCACGCTCGCCGATTATAGCCGGTAGGGCTCCTGAAATATTTCTTCTTCCTACCGCTATCCCGTTTCCTAATCTATTAGGATTGGCGGGGTCCGCTACCTAACCCTAAGGATTCGGCGAAAATACTGAATTTTACATGGAGGGACTGCCATCAGACCTCCATAACCCAGAGGGAAAATCAGACCTTACATAAGGTACACGTCTTTCGAAATATATTTTCTGGGACGTGCGGTTTTCCTCACAATGTTTTCCTTCACCGCCGAGCGAGTAATAAATACAAATATGTACATAAATCAGAAAACACGGGTTTAGTGGTACATGCCAGGATTCGAACTGGCGACCAGTTGATCAATAGACCGGTTTTTTATCCACTGGGCTTTTTTTTATATTAGTTCAGCATAGTGGCCCCTCTTTGCCTGATGGTAAGCGAAAGAGACAACATACTACATACCGTATCCTGTCAGTTGACGCTGCCATGCTGACCCACAAGATGCTTCTTCACGCTTCGTTTGAAGGATCCCATATTGTAGGAAGAAGGGAACACATGTGCAGGCAAGGCGTTCCACTTTTTAATGGTACGACAAAGATAGGAGTTGCCAAACTTTTTGGTACGCGGAGAGATATTCTCAACCGTGGAACTATGACATCGCAAGCCCGCACGTGTGGTTCTAAGACGGAAGGGTGAGGGTGGGATAAGGGAAAACAGTTCTTCAGAGCACTCGCCATGGTAAAGGCGGTAAAATACGCTTAGAGAGCCTATGTCCCTACGGAGTTGAAGAGGTTCTAGGCTTTTGGTGACCTCTTCGTCGTTCGCCTCTCACCGATTTCTGTCCGACCAGCACCAGGCCGACCGAAATATCGCCCATGGACCGTACTGTCATCTGCATAGCAATGAATATTACCAAGTGGCAGCATGTCATTGATATCCAGAAGAAAGAGGGTGGGCGATAGAACGGAGCCCTGTGGGACATCGGCATTCACTGACATGAACCGCGAAGCGCATCCATCTGCAAGGACGCGGATTCTACGCTCATGCAGGAAGCCAGCAATCCAATTACAAAGCTGGAGGGGCAGACCGTATGCCGGAAGTTTGGAGAGAAGTGCTTTGTGCCAGACTCGATCAAACGCCTTGGCGATGTCTAGGCTGACTGCCATGGATTCGCCATATTTATCGATTGCCTCCCCCCAGAGGTGCGTCACATACGCTAGAAGATCACCCGTTGATCGTTTCGGTCTAAAACCATACTGACGATCATTGATTATGGAGTGATCTTCTAGGTAACGGATCAATTGATTATTAAGGATCCGTTCCATGACTTCGCACAACACTGAAGTTACGGCAATGGGGCGGTAATTCGATGGGTCAGAACGGTCTCCCTTTTTGGGGACCGGCTGCACATTGGCCTCTCTCCAAGCATCCGGAACACAACCGGTCGAGTACGAGAGGCGGAAGAGGCGCGTCAGCACCGGATACAACTCCGCTGCACATTTTTAAGAACAATCGCTGGGATACCGTCAGGACCACTGGCTTTTCGGACATCGAGTGACTGTAGTTCAAAACGCACATCGCGCTGCCTGATGTGGATATCAGGCATAACGGAGGGTATTGTTGGTGGTTGCGTGCTACAGTCATCGATCCGGGAGTTAGCCGCAAAGAGGCTGGCCATAAGATCGGCTTTCTCCTGCGGCTGATGCGCCAGTGAGCCATCAGGGCATCGCAGCGGTGGCAGCGAGGGCTGGCAGAAGTTGGCCTGCACGGCTTTGGCCAGTCGCCAGTAGCTACGCGATCCAGTTGGGCTATCGTTATTCGATGAATTGCTAGATAGCGCTCCAAACTTAGTTACTGCTTCTGCCATCTCAAATACGAATGATCCACCGTCACTGACAATTGACTTAACCTGTGATGAGTCTGTAGTATCGAACACACAGGATAAACATGCTAGTGTATGTAGTGTATGTACAATAAAATTTAATAGTAATTATAGGGAATATACAAACATCATTCAAGACCTACAATCTGAGATCCAAACACTTAATAATTCTTTAGATTTAATGACTAAAAAATATGACGATGCTCAAAGAGATATTGAAGAATACAGCGTAGGCATGGATAGATTAGTAGCTGACTTGAGAGAAAATGATCTTGTGTTACATCCAAGCCGTCTCCACAAAATAAGTAATTCTTTTATGGGGCAATGTATACGGTTCTATAACAAACTTCCCAGCAATATAAGAGAATTGTCAATAAACAAATTTAAAACTACCATTAAAGCCAAGCAGGGCATATTATAAAGTATCTGACTATATTAATGATAAAAATGCCTGGGATTGAGTCGATCCAATTATAATGTAATTAATAAATTATGTAAATTTGTTTGGATACCAAAAGAGGGATGCCTGAGTTTTTTGGCAGTATTTTTATCAGTGCTCACCTAGTCATGAACTGCACGGTAGGGAAAAAAATTGTGACGATTCCAAACAAATGTAGCCATTTTTACGGAATAAAAAGATTTTGACTTTGACTTTGACTATCAATGCTCCTAAGAAAACTAGTTTAAATGACATTGTATATATCCTTGGTACAGAATTACATATAATGTAATACACTCACTTCATCTAGCATACACATAGGTTATAATTTATGCCTTTCATTTAACATTATACTAATAATTTGTGTTGTTTTGTTACGATCAGAGGCGGAAAGTGGTTCCCGGTCGCGTTCAGTAGAGGGCGCGTCGTACGGGCAGTACGTGTACGCGTCGTTTCCCGTGGACGTGATCGTACACTTCCACATGCAGCCCTCGACATTCCGCTTCAGCTGCCTGCCCGCCTCCCGCGTCGAGTGCCTGCTGCAGCTGCCCAGCCTCCAGATCGTGTTCAGTTCCAAGCGAGCCCAAGACGAGTGAGTCTCCTTAACGCCATCTTCAACCTGCCTGCTATGTTTGTGCGCTGAAACAGGTTTCATTTTAGAACAACTGGTTTCGTCTAGTACAAAGAAATCTTGTTTTTTGAAAGGTTCTGTTAATTTATGTTCGTTTGTTCTTTTAAAACGTAAAATCAACTTGTTTCATGTATGAATTCATATCATGACTAAGAATTTTGGATAAAATAGAGCTAAATAGTGTGGGTTTTAGATCGGGAATACCATTCTGTACATTAGAAGTTCTATTTCGAATTGACCGCATGTTTTCGTCTACTGAACTGTGTTATGGCAATCAGATGTCATTTTACAAACTGTAGCAAAGAAGGCAAGAGTTTTGTAGTCATGCGGATTAGTCTATGGGTTAAACAAAAAAGGGGATCGAAGGGGAATTAAAATTAATAATAATGGATATTTCAAACCATTAAAAATAACATTTTAAATAAGTAAACCTTTAAATGACCCAAAACTTGTGTCTTAAGTCATAAGATTATTTATTTTAAAATGCCGCGTAAACGGTTTGACGTCATTTATCGGTAAATAAAATACCAACCGAAAAACCTATTTATTATTCTAATACTAATTTTAGGTTATTTTCGATTGTATGTAATTACTTAAAAACTTAGATTAAGTCTTCAAAATAGCCGACCCTCTAGCAACTCTTCACGGCTTTCTTGAAGAACTCCATGCTGTAGGCCCTTGGAAAAACATAATTTAATCCTTATTATCCTATGATTTCTATTTGTCTTTAACGATAATTAAAAACATATTTACGTGATTGATCAGGGAGATGGCAGAGCCAGCAGTAGCCATGGGCGGTCTCAGCGTGACCGGCTGCCTGGCCGACTTCTCAGTCTATATCTTCCATCCGTACGGCGGCAAGAAGTCCAGCCTGAAGGAGGCGCAGTGGTCACCGCTGTCCGACACGGAGCGAAAAGACTCACTCAGCATCAACGTGGAGTTTGTCAAGTTCCATCTGTCGCGGTCCAGGAAGTTGGACTTCCAGACTGATCAGGACCAGTCCAAAGCCACTGTTCGGTTCTCAAGTAAGTAACATATTACAGTACAGGATAGTAGCTTCAAGGGCCCCATTGTCCCCGACAACATTCCTAAAGATTCCCTGGAGTACATAACCATATTTCGATCAGCTTAGCAAACACATCTGCTGGTAACTCAGCAACTCCATATCAGCTTACTGGTGACTTCACTCACAGGAACACAAGAACCCTCTAAAGAGTTGTTATTTGCCTGCGGTTTTCTGTGAGGAGGAGGTACTTCCTCATACGAGCTACTTTGATGCGCCCTACCTCTCTTTTAAAAACACCCAGACCAAGATAAACAGACAAGCCCCTTATGGGATTGCTTGTATGAGGTTGGGCTTCTGTACTGTAGTATTATATTATTATATTATCTTTGATAGTATCGGGGGGCATATAATAATACGGCAAACCTGATGTAAAGTGAATACTGTAACCTATAAATGCTTGCAAAACCCGAAGTATCGCTTGCACGATGCCACCACTGCTGCTTACCCAGTAACACAAAACCAAGCTCCTATTATTGGTAACTTCTGCTTGATACCTTCATAATCCAGTTTATTTCCATTATGTTTATCATGTTCTAGCTATTGTGGACGTGGGCTCGGCGTGGTTCAAGTACGACATGCGTCGCCTGAGCGAGATCCTCGCGTTCCCGAAGGCGTGGTACCGCCGCACCATCGTCCGCCGCATGTTCCTCGGTGACCTCAGCCTGAACCACGACCAGCCCGCCACTGCGGCTTTCAGCCACGGGTAACAGCCACTCGTACTACCGTTCCCCATAATCGTTCCATATTGTCCTGTATTTATCCACCTTGCCTCTTACTTACTCCCCAATCCCGTACGTTCTACGTTCATCGTACCTAATCGATTCTTCGTCGACTTCTTAATATCACTAAAATCAAAATATATAAAATTAAATATTAATAAAAAAATATATAAAATATATTTTGATTTTAGTGATATTAAGAAGTAATATTTTAAGTTAATATTATTCATATATACGTGAGATTTTTTCGAGAATTACTGAATCATAAGGCGTTTTGTTCTCCCTGCCTACCCCACAATAGACTTTGAAGATGTAGATGTTTGATACATCGTCGGGAGGCACACAAGCATACGTCCCACCTGATGTAAAGCAGTTACCGTATCCTATGAACGCTTGCAATACATTAAGTATAACACGCGCGATGCCAGCTCTGCTGCTAACACAGCACCTCCTTAGAGCTTACTGGTGACCTCACTCACTCGCAGGAACACAACCCTCCTGGGAGTTGTTATTTGGTTGCAGTTTTCTGTGAGGTAGAGGTACTTCCCCAGACGGGTTGTTTTGTTGCGGCCAACGTCTCGTAAGAAAGACTGATATACCTAACAAGCAAACGAGCTGTCCTAGTAACTGTGCGAACATAGTGAGACCAGAGAAATCACTTTTTAAATAAATGAGTTACATTAAATAAAAGAGAAGAGATGGCTATCTCTACTCTTTTATTATTAAAAAAAAAATAAGTTCGTAAATCGCGACCGTACCATAGTACTCGCTAGGAGGCAGAAGTCTATTGTATTCAATACAAATATGTTGTTTACATTCTTTATATCGGCTACGGGTACGCACTTTAGTTATAGATAGATATATTAGCATTAATGTGTTTCCAGGTCGGGCAACAATGCTCCTATATCGCCAGTGCTGCCGCAGAGAGAGAAAGCTAAGACTGTTGACCACCAAAAATCTAAAGGTTCGTACTCGAATATGTATATTTATTATACAAAGCAGACAGACAACCTATATTATGACTCACCAGTTGTCTTCATACATATACACAGGATTAGTGGTGCAATGTACGTACTGTAGGCTACGGCAATTACCATTAGTACTAAGCTTGTTTTCCAATTTGTTCCTATCAAAATATAAAATTAAATGTTATAAAAAAAAGAGAAAGAGTTGGTCTAAAAGAGAGTGTCGGTGTTAAGATAAGAAAGGGCATGCTCCGTTGGTTCGGACATGTAGAAAGAATGCGGGACGAAAGAATGACGAAACAGATATACAATGCAAAAGTGGAAGGATGTAGGAGCCGAGGAAGGCCGAGACTAACCTACCATGACCAAATTGGTCGTGTTTTATCAGAAGGTGATCTCAGAAGCCCCAGGAACCGGCGAGCGTGCATGAAAAGAGAAAAAAGAAAAAAGAATGTCACAGAAGCGAGTGAAGTATGCAAGGACCGCGTCTTATGGCGCTCGGTTCTCTCTGCCTACCCCGCAAGGGACTTGGCGTGAAGATATACATACATACATAAAAAAATTTAGCTGTGGTAAGCGCTAGCCTATTTATGAACGGTTTCTAGTTGGAATCCTGGCATGGGCCACTAAATTTGTGATTTCGGATTTATGTCGACCCCGCCATTCCTAATGCATTGGGAAATGGTATACAGCTTAGAAGAAGAAGGTATAAAACAAATTCAAAATATTGTAAATAAAATATTGTCGTACAAATTACACAGCGCCGTTTGGACCAAGAGTAAGCGAAGCTTGTGTTATGAGTACCAGACAACTGATAAAATATAGCTAAATATATATTTTTTTTTTTTAATACTCATGATGCATATAAAACATCCTGACCAAGACAAACAGACATGTTTATGCACACAAATGTTTCTTCTGTGTGGGAATCGATCCTACGAGCGTTGATGTCAAAGTAGCGTTACTAACCACTGCGCCGTCGAGCTCGACATAGTTTTCTTAATATTGAACACGCATAGACTTGTGGAAGTCAAAGTGGGAGGCCTATATTCAGCTGTCCTTCGGCTGAAATGATGATGATGTGGATCTAGATTTGTACCTACGACCCCTGGAATGCTAGTCGAAGGCTGTCAGGACGGATATATCCAATTATATTTCTTGCTATAAAATCTGTGGAAAAAGCGGTGTTGTCCACTGGTGTTGGTGGTGTTGTACAACTAAGTGGGATAGAAAATATATACGTTCAGTCACTACGAAGGTACTTTAATCATATCGTTAGAAATTTTATCACCGCTCTCGGGTGATAGCAAAATTTCTTCTAATAAAAGGCATTTTTAAACATAAATAAAATACATTTGTAGTATTCGCCGATCTGGTGCGCGCTTTCCTGTCGCTGATAGCAATGTATATATAAACATTCATATCCTTATGTTTCTGTAATAGAAACCTGCCACAACCATTTGCTTCTCACTAATTATTAAAATTTTCACCTTTTCCCCTTATTGAAGCTCTCTCCCCCTTCTCTTCTACGTCGACGACGTCACAAGGAACACCTGCGCTGCCGTAGGCTGTCTTCCTTCTCTGTTCATCTGTTTCCTACAACATAGTCAATCCGGCTTATTAAGATTGGTAGATATTCTGTTGTGAATTATATTCGATTCTATAATAACTTGGCTTAAACAATTCTATCCTATCCTGACAATTTGTTCAAAAGGCACATCAATTTTTTAAAAAGGCTTATTGCAGAATTAATGAACATCTGACAGAGATGTTTGGAAATGATTCAATACAAGTATTAATATATTTTTAATTTTATATATTGTAATATCAATTGACGATTTGAAAGAAGACCCATACTGGCATTTTTTTTAGTGTATCTTCTTCACCAGTGGCCATTACTGTAATGTTAAAATAAATAAAAAAACGCAAGAGGTGTCGAAGTGCCCGCGAGGGTGCAATTGACAATCAGGATTTTTTGTCTAAAAATTGCGGAGAAAAAATTTCGTCTAAGAGTGAGCACCTTCAGCCCTCGTCATTATCGTTTCCAGATAGCAAAGATGCGGCGCCAGCGATGGGCGCCGCGTGGGAGACTCTCGTCCTGTTTGCCGTCAACTTCACGAGACTCAACGTGCACATGAACATGGGCAACGTTATGGGCAATGTCAGGTCAGTGGCCACCGCTGAGGGCTTAATTATATGAATCTATGTATATATAACACATACTTTAGTTATTACATTGATATCTGAAAAATCATAAATTATTATATTTAAGGTACAGGACATTTGCAACGCGTACACAATAGGATGTAGTTCACTGGATAGACATTCTTCCAGTGAGAGTATTTCTTGCCGTGCTCGCGTTGATTATTAAATTATTCCTATATTTGATTCGTAAGTTGAATTTCTTTTCCTGTAGCGATGTCTATGTGCCGGAATGTCCCGCACATACGTAGTACAGGAGTCAATTTGTACCATGTAGGTATTTCAAATATATTAAGGACACCGTTTCAACAATAATACACATTATGTAAAATTTCTAAAGATTTGCTACCGTCCGGTAGCAAATCTTTAGAAATTTTGCTACCGCACGGTAGCAAATGCCCTGCGGACTCCGCGAGGCCGCTGGATGTGCCGCGTACGTCAAAACTGCGGCCTGTCTTAGCACGCAAAACACGACGGTTTAAATTTATTATCTGGCATCAGCTGACTATTTAATACACATAATAATGCAGTCGGCGAGACCCAATCCAATAAGCTATCGAAAAATGAACATTCCATTGTACTTGCGTTGCGTTTAACGGATATCTACTTACTTCATGTTTTGTAGCCAATTTTCGCAAACGAATGATAATGTATGTGACGAACTTGTCTGCAGTTGGCAAAGCCGCGACTTCCACTGCACGGGGCGGCTCAGCATCGGCAGCACGGGCCACCGCAACATGCTCGTAGGCGTGGGACTGGCGGGGTCGTCGCTGGACGCGCGCGGCGGCATCGTGGGCGGCGCCATCTCGCTGTCCGCCATCGACACGTTCGTGCATGTGGCTGAGGAGCCGGGTCTGAACCCGGGTCACGTGTGCGGCGTCCGGCTGGCCGCGCTCGAGCTGCGCCTCGAGTACATGGGCACGCCTGTGCTGCTGGCGCGTGTCTCCACGCTGCAGGCGGCCATCAGGGACGAGTGGCTGGCCCGTACCCGCCCGCCGGCGCTGCCGCGGCATAGACCCACCGCCAGGTATGGATGGCATCGCTTCGTAGCCCTCCCTCGACTGGCCTTGTAAACACGTTGCTACGATAAAGCGTATCATCTGTCTTTTGATTGTCCATGTAATCCCCAAAATCAATCTTAATTTATTTTTTTCGACGTCGACAGGCATACGGCTCACCTGATGCAAAGTGAGAGCCAGCAGCTTACTGGTAACCTATCTATCTATCTATAACTTCACGCCAAATCCCTTGCGGGTAGGCGGGGGCACAGAGCGCCGCGTGGCTGGTAACCCCACTCATTTTAATGTTATTGTTATTGACCACTTTATCCGTAAATGTCAGTTAGTCAAATGTTACATTAGTCATTGTCAATAATATTTATTCAAACAAATTACATTTTATTTTAAGAGAGGTAGGGCGCATCAAAACAGTTCGTCTGGGGAAGTACCACCACCTCATAAATAACCGCAGCCAAATAACAACTAGATAGAGGATTGTTATGATCCTGCGTGTGAGTGAAGTCACCAGTAAGCTCTTAAGGAGTTTCTGTGTTAGCAGCAGAAGAGGCATCGCGCGAATGATACTTAATGTATTTTACAAGTTTTCATAGGCTACGGTAGCAGTTTTACATCAGGTGGGCCGTATGCTTATATGCCTTCTGACGTTGTATAAACAAAAACATTCAATCATTATCATTCCAGGCCGGCCACCATCCTGACCCACGGCACGCTCAGCTGGCACCAGCTCCAGATTCTGATGAGCCGCAGCACCACGCCCGATTTGCTCAAAATGCAGCTGAAGCTCGAAGAGTTCTTCACGCAACAATTCAAGTCCAGCAAGCGCGTGTTCAGCTCGCTACACCCCAACTATTCAAACTCTAGGCGAGATAGGCGAGAACGTAAGCTCTTTCAATTGATAATCTAACCTAAATTTTGACTGTTAAATAGTGCTTATTAGTATTAAGCCGGCTTTGTACGAGTGCAGAAATATAAGAAAACAGTACATAGTTGAAATTACATATGTTGGTTTGATATAAATATGTGAGATTGGTAACTTCAGACTTCTGACAATTCTCTAACATGTAGGCACCACCATTCTCTAATGTGTAACATATCTCATTGTTCTTCATAAACAAGGGTTTTTTAATAACTGTCTTTTTATCTAGCTATAGCTAGACAGAGAGAACCGAGTCACATGGGGTGGTGTTTACACATCTCACTCGCTTGTAAACATTGCAAGCCCTTTTCGTGTATACTAGCCAACACTCTTGGCATCATCTACACACGACCAGTTTGATTGTGATACGTGGATCTTGTAAAAAAGAAAGAAATATTTATTGGCAGAAACCACTAAAACGATACTCGTAATAAAAAAATTGTAGACAAAGAAAAATAGGTGAAAATACATATAAAAACATGTGTAATCCAATGGCTGCCAACAAGGTGCCTTGTCAGCATCATGTCGGAGTACTCGGGTGACCGTGTACTCCGACGCTTTTCGTCAGACCGTTATTGACGTCGGATTCCCGACAATTCACAATTACTCATGCATAAACATAAAAACAACAAATGTATAAATTCCGACGTACACAAAAACAAATAAAAATACGTGACATGTGTGGCTGCCCTACCTGGTCATTTCAATATTTTTAATAATAGAAACCAGCGCGCGTATACATGTATTAAACTACTCTTACCAGAGATACTCGTATATAGCTACATTAGATAGTTGGCCCACTAACTAATTATAATAAAATTCAATAGAAAAGCTCAATCAACCAAACAGGACTTACATATTCATTATAATACTGTCTTAGGATGAATATCGACGATTAAAATTGTATGTATGTATATTTCTTCACGCCAGGTTCCTTGCGGGGTAGGCTGAGATATTACCAGTATTAGTAGACATTTGCAATGCAAATTCAATAAATACTATGTGTATAATATAGTTTTCAATTAAAATATGCATTTTGATTAAGTTTACAGAGGGTGAATATAAATAACA
The DNA here is from genome assembly GCA_947507595.1 of Pyralis farinalis. Lineage (NCBI taxonomy): Eukaryota > Metazoa > Arthropoda > Insecta > Lepidoptera > Pyralidae > Pyralis > Pyralis farinalis. Next base: position 3,224,510 of record OX382262.1, on the reverse strand, counting down.
TATATATATATATTGAACAATAATGGCAAGTAATAAATGTAGAACATGTATCTTTCAAGTTCATCAGTTGACAACTAAAATATACGGATAAATTACGGATAAACTTCAATGATGTTTTATGTTTAAAACTCTTTTTAAAAGTTAGCGTTAAACTCAGGTCTCTTAGGGGCGGAGGAGTATTGTCCCAGCAGTGAGTGGCATCTTATTTGAAGCTATCCCGAAAAATGATCGCTGGACGGGACATTCAGTGGGATCACCGAACAACGAAGATTGAACGCTATGCAGTCACTTTTCCACGATAAGTTTTCATACAAATATACTGGTTTGCATATAACCCCAAATAACAATGTCGCAAAGTGAAGTTTGCGCCATGCTTCCATCTTCAAGACGTCGTATTCATTGAAATAAGGGGTAACATGGCCTCGAGGTGGTATATCGAGCACATGCATTTTGAATGCGCTGAATTAGGCGCTTTTTTCTCGAAAGCAAACAAGGGCCATAGACGGTGTCTGTGCAGTTCAACTTTGATAAAACCAAAGAATCTGTTAATTTTATACGCAATTTAACACTAATATACTTACGCACTCGATATAAAATTTTTAGTCTGTAAAAACAATTTCGTAATGGTCCCTTATAATGGGCCTCATATGGAAGCCCAAGGTTGCACAGCGTACGATACAGAGGGCCATGCTCGGAGTTTCTTTGCGCGATAGATTCAGAAACAACACATCCGTAGTAGAACTGACGTTACCGACGAGATAAGAATCAGTAAGTTGAAGTGGAAGTGGGCAGGCCACATAGCTCGTTAGGACAAAATGGTTATTGAATGGCGAAATCGGAAACCACAGCGTAAGACACGGCCCTCCATACGATAGACCGACGATCTGATGAAAATCGCAGAGCGTCTTATGTTCAGCAGTGGACGTCCTTCGGCTAAAATTATGATGGCCTTCCTGGGCTCCTACATCCTGCCATTGGAATATTTTTGCTGAATATTTTTTTCGTCATTCTTTCTTCCAGCATTCTCTCTACATGTATGCGCCAACGACGAAAGCCTTTTATCTTATCATCGACACTTTCTTTCAAACCAATTAAACCAAAGGTTGATCAGCCTATATATGAGAAGCTAGGTTTGCTTTAATTTCTGTATCAAATATCATAACATTTCATCTTCACCTATCTCATGTTGAAATTCAAATATGGCACATAATTTAACCACGCTTTTCTCTTTTATACTACGGAGGGTTTAATCTTGGCGTCTCACCAGGGCTCACTTTTCAATGGTAAGCCGTCAGATCTCCAGAACCCACAGAGAAGACCAAACTTTTCGTATTTCAGGTCACACGTCTTTCGAAATGTATTTCTTGGATGTGCGGGTTTCCTCGTAATGTGATGTGATCATTACAAATATGTACATTAATCCGAAAACACGAATATATTGGTGTCTGTCCCTACCAAGATTCGAACCCGGGACCAATCGGTTCATAGGCCTATTCTTTATCCACTGGACTACTACTGCTCTCGGATTTTACTACCTGTGTATAAATCACATTGAGAATATGAGGATAACGTCGAAATTTGACAAGCACTAGTGTACCAGAATGCTCTGACTTCAGTTTTATTCCTTCCAGCTGCCGTCCCGCCCGCGGCCCCGGGCGAGCCTCAGCCGCAGCAGCAGGAACTGCGCCACCACCGCCACTGGCAGAAGGTGCTACAGATGGTCTCCGGCATGCAGTTGTCCACGTTATCCACACCGCTGCCCGCTAACGGTACCTCTCCACCTTTTTTCCTTGTCATTCCTTTGAAGATCTTATCTGTCTTAAAAATTAAAGCAATATACATTTCTCCAGGGACGGTACTGGGCGGCACTATGGAACTGCACGGCACAAACATATCTCTGGCCTGTTTCCATGGAAACAGCTTCAAAGCTAAGTCGTGGGCGTTGTTCAGCCTCAAAGATCCCTGCATAAGCTTCGCGACAGAAGCCCAGCAAGTTGCCAATGATGATGGTAAGTCGCGGATATGAACTTCATTTGGTTCAGACGGTATGTTACTTATCCAAGGACGGTGTTATGCGGGCCTAAATGACGTCATCAGTATAACTTTATTTACCTACAGTATAAGTATTACTTGATCCTGCTTATTGGATTTAGGTTGAAAAAACCTTGCTTGAATCAAATGGAATGGGCAGAGGTTCGAGTTTGAGTTTGTGCAAGTGATATTAATGTATGCAGATGAACCAACGCATTAGCGCGTGTCCATTTCTTTTAAATAGTTAAATCTGCAGGATTAAATTGTGAACATACCATTGTTTCTGTATTCCGACATGATATAACATCTCTATTGGGGCTGTCAGCTAGCTGGTCCATTTGGATTGTTGTGCTAACAGCTTTTTTAGTACATTTTTGGAATAGATTGTGCAGTTGTTTTTACACGTTCTTTTTATATGCAACGTCGGGACGCAAGCATACATACCACCTGGTGTAAAGTGGTTGCCATAACATAGGAATCTTTGTAATACAAGATATATCGCTCACACTTTGCTGCCTCCACTGTCTCACACAGCATCTCGGGAGCTTCCTGGCTCACTCATTCGCAGGAACACAAAAAGCTTCCTGGCAGTTGTTTGTGTAGAGGGCCTTCCCTAGCCGGGTAGAGGTTCCCAACCTTTTATTGGCCAGAGATCGCATTGTTTTTTTTTTCGTTGAAGAGGTACCACTAATTTAAAAAAAATAATTTAAACTTAAAAATAGCCTTAATGATTTTCAATGAACCCCTGGTTTTAAAACAAAACTTAAAAGTAAGTCTACTCTTATAGTCGCTAATATAACGTTATTAGAGCGAAAGTAGATTCGGTTTAGATAAAAAATGTGTAAAATGTAAAATTTTAAACAATATTTAAAACGAATAATAGTTTTTATATTAAATCTTTCGCGGACCACATTTTTGCTCTTGCGGGCCACTGCATTGGTGGTCTGTAGATCACTAGTTGGGAACCACTGGTTTATAATTATTGGTATAAAAGATTCCGCAATTATGCATAATAATTGTTGTTACATTTACACTGTCACTATCACAAAATTTGCCTGTCCGTCGTATCATCATTGATGATCATGGACATTTTAAACATAGTGATTGCCCTCAATGTTTTCAACAAATGTGTAGTGGAAATAGTAATGATAAGTATAAACTGTGTCCCAGGCGAGATCTCGGTGCACGTGGTGCAGAGCCTCACGGCCAGCCTGGGCAGCGGCGGCGCGACGCTGGGTGGCGGCCACCAGTCCATGGCTACGGTGTGCCGCATGACGCGCGCGCTGCTCTTTCCGCCGCAGTTCAAGACGCTGCGGGAGTGGTTCCATTATGCCTTCGCCAACAGTGAGATCGACGGTCAGTATCCCTGAATTTAATTATTATTTAGTTACCTCATCAGATCTCTCTCAGTCATTATATTTATTTATTTATTTATTTATTCATTGCATTACATTATGTCATTCACAACTTTAGGATGATATAACAGTGTCAATACGCATAATGCACCTTGGTAGGTATAGCAAGTGAAAGAGAGAGAGTCAGACATTAAATTTACAGCTAGCTATAGTTACTTGGTCTAAAAGGCTTGGTTCACAATACAATCTTTTGATTCACTAACTATTTTTCGTTCATGTATTCGTCAATGTTATAATATGTTTTGTCAATTAAAAGTCGTCTTAAGGTTTCAATAAATTTCAAATCATTTGTTTCGTTTTTTATGGTCGCCGGTAATTTATTGTAGATTTTTATGGACATTGAACAGGGCCCAGTGCTATGTAATGTCAATTTTGATGCAACCTGGAGGAGCTTATCTCTGTTACGTAAAGCATGTCGGCGAGGAACATCGCAGGCTCTGGAATAAAAACCCGGATGTTTCCTCACAAATTTACACAATTCCAATATGTACATGCACGGGAGTGTCAAAATCTTCAGTTTTTTAAATTGTGGTTTACACGTTTCATCTTGTTTTATATTTGCCAATATCCTAACACATTTTTTTTGTAAAACGAACAAGTCGTGGCTATTTGTGCTATTACCCCACAATATCACGCCATAATTCAACCACGCGTGTGCGAAAGCATAATAAGCTGTAACTGCTGTTCTTAAATTTGTTGTTTTCTTGAGTTCTCCCAATGCGTATACAAACTGAGAAAGTTTGGTTTTTACTTTTTGTACGTGCGATTTCCAGTTTACGTTTGAATCTATAACTATCCCGAGGAGAGTGTAGTTAGGGACACAATCCAGTTTCAGACTGTCAAAAGAAAAATCTATTTTTAGTTCGGTTTTTTGGCGCGGCCTGAATTGCATTATTTTTGTTTTTAAATAATTAATTTCTAAATTATGGTCTTTCATCCAATTGTCAATATTTTTTAGAATATCATATAATTTGCTATTTAAATTTATATTATTATTATGTGATGTTATGATTGAAAAATCGTCAGCAAACATCACGCATCGTTCATTAAATATTTTCGGGAGGTCATTTATGTAGATAATGAACAAAAGACATCCGAGTACACTGCCCTGGGGTATAGAGTTTCTCATCAGCTGTTTTTCTGAACGAACAATTTTGATTTCTCCCGTACGGGTGTCAGTATGTTGAACCTCGACATACTGTTCTCTGTTTTCGAGATAGGAAGTAAACCATTTATGGGTTATACCTCGTACACCTATGCCATACAGTTTATTTAAAAGAATGTCAAATTTAACTTTTTCGTAAGCTTTCGTCATGTCAAATAGAATACTAATAGCATATTGTTTATTATTTAATATACTCAGAATGTCATTTATAAATAGCTAGAGTCGTTGAACGTTTCTTACGAAAGCCATTTTGGGAATCGTCAAAAATATTATACTTCTCGCAGAACGAGTATAAACGACTGCACATGGTTTTTTCAAATATTTTAGAGGGGACCGGTAGTAATGCGATAGGTCGGTAGTTGTTAGGATCGGTTTTTGAATTCTTTTTATGTTTAGGTTTTACTAACGCTTGCTTTAATAAATCTGGCATTGTGCCTTCCAAAAATGATTGGTTGACAAGTGTGGTCAGGGGAGGTGTCAACTCATCAGCGCAAGTTTTTATAAGCGTCGATGGTAGTTCGTCTATTCCAAAACTTGCTTTAGATTTTAGGCCTCTTATAATCTTTTTTATTTCACGTTCATCCGTTGGCCACAGGAACATCGTATTTTCGATCGCATGCGCTACTGGTCGACCCTTAGGTGACAACAGTGGCTGTGCGGATACAGTGCCCGAATTGCCTTGGTCTCCTGACCGGCCAAGGCGAACACGTCACGATAGTTGATTTCTTAGTGCGTAGTTTTCCGTTAATAGATTTTCAATTTCATTTCTGGCAATTGTTAATTCACTTTGTAGTCCACAAATAATTTTTTCCATATCATTTATAGTCTCTGATGATTTTAGTTTGGAATTGGGGTAGCTTTTGTTATGCGTATCGCCAGTAAATAATATGTTAGTATCGTCGTCGTCATCAGAAATCGTATCTGATAAGATTTCAAATGAGTTTTGGACTCGTATATTCGTTTTATATTTTTGTCTCGTCGTGACATTATCCTGTGCAGCACAAGGAGATGACGTGCGACCGGCTCCAGCTTGACCCCCAGTCAAGCAGCGTACACATCTCCACGACTGCCTGTGGTTTGGTGACATGATGTAATAGCGCTTTTCTGCGCCAGCACATTCTAAGTCGTAGTTCTTTTGGCATAGGGCACAAGTTAAAAAGTGTTTGTTATCATTGTCGCCTATATCCTGTTTACATTTATCACATTGTTGTATGGTAGCATTCTTTTCTGAGGTACCTGGTGACGCCATCTATTAGTTCACTAATTAATGGTACCCCTACCTAGTGTTAACTTTGTGTAACTGATCACACTAGCTAGCGACTTTGTAATTTGTTCTTAACTATTTTGTATTTATTATTTTGATTGATACTTTGACACCAATTATTTCAAGTTAACATACACAATATTTTAAAAGTGAGCGTAAAAAGATTCTTTCATTAGCTGGGATTCGAAGTTAGTACGTTCACTACCACTGCGCCACGGATAGGTTTAGTTAATATGTCAAATTTATGCTTCTTATGCAAGTTTGTTGTTGTATAAGCGTCACGGTTTAGGAATGTATTTTATTATTTGTTTACCTTACGTAAAGTCACTGGAAGAATATTTTTTTTAAGCGCTTATTACATTCACAATTATTGTTTGTTTTATTGTCAGTATTTCAATTACAAAGGGATTAATTAGTAGTTTCACAGTACTATCACTTCACTTGTTTTGTCAAAAATTGCCATTTTTATTAGGCTTGGGATATTGTTTTTTTTGTATTTAACGATATATATATGCAATTTATAACACTTTCTCGAACAGGCCTTTTTACTAGGTTAGATACTTTACGAAACACACTTATTAGATCGCTTTATCTATTTTTAGTTTGTAAATGTTACGGAGCACTGTTTTTACGTGACGGCAGCGCCATCTAACTCTGTTTATATTATTCATTTATTTAATGTTATTCAAGTAGCAAATATCAATGAAATAGAACGATGACTATATATCAATGAAATGATGAACGAGGGACTATATATCAATGAAATATATAGTCCCTCGTTCATTAACATTCCATGAATTACTTCATAACCTAACCAACAATAATACAATCTCCACTTTAAAAGTATTAAAATTGTTTAAAACTCGACATATTTGGAACGTACGAGTATAAAAAATAAAAATTCTTTTGCCATTGGTGGCCATCATTTTCTCTCGTGGCGGATTTTCACGTTGACACGTCTTAAATTTGTTACATATACATACATACATACATCTTATTATAGTTTATTCAATTGTCTTAGTCATTATTTTTTTTTTAGTCTACTATACTTTGAAATAGAATGAAAATGAAAGCCCAAAATAGAACACCCAGTGTTCTATTTTGGGTCCCTTTTTATTTTTACTATTTGTACACATTGCATTCACATTCTGATGTTAACATTACTGACTTAAGATTTTACAACCTCATCTCTAACTCCATAATGACTCAGCTTGAACAATAAAGACTTCCTGCCCTTACTAATTTTATTTGCTTAAATTCTTCAAGTTCCAACGTAGGCATTATATTATGTTGTTGGATGTCGTATTTACACCTGACTGCCCAAGCACAGTGTGCAGTGCGCTTAAACTATGTCGTCCTCATGATATCATAATTGATTATACACATTTGGTTCGTTGCGAATACATGTCCATTCTTATTGTTTGATCTTCGTTCATGGACTATGTTTGTATCAATATTTTTTATATAAGAAATGTCGCTGGCGCTTTGCTATCCCAACTGCAATTACTTATGACCTTACTCACGTGCAGAAATACAACTACCCTTCAGAAACAGTAATTTTGCTGCCGTCTATTGAGTTGAAAGTAATTTCTCAGCCGTTACTTATCACCCAGGTTAATTTCTACACTGTAATCTCTTAATAGAAGTTCAGTTGTGACGGTTGGCACGGTGAATTCGACATCTTGTTTACAGCGATCGAAACGTTTCCTTCGTTGGAGCGCGAGGCCACCGGCGGCGGCAGCAACACGAACAGCACGGAGCGGGACCGCGGCGGCGAGCGGGGCGCCGAGCGGGAGCGCGCCGGCAAGTCGGCCGGCGGCGACAAGCACGTGCGAGAGGTCATCTTTGCGCTGCCCAGCCTGCAGCTGCATGTGCGCACGCAGCACCTGCAACGGAACAATCCGCCTACAGAGAACGGTAACTATGATCAGTAACACCATCGTGACGGGAGAAGTGGAAATGCAGTTGATGTACTGAGCCTGTGTATGCTATACGTGCGAAGTCAATACTACGACTACGCCTACATCCAACAATGGGTCAAAGTAAATTGAAGAAGAAGGAACTATAGTACATAAAGAAGTGAAACGCACCATTTCGCACAGAACATATCAAGTAATTACTTAAGCCCGCCGGCCGCGGGGAAGGATCTACAGTTTCGAGTTCAGAAAATCTTGACAGTCTTTTAACCTAAGTTGGTTACTTATTGTGCTTCCTTTTTAGAAAATTTGTTTTTTTTTCTAATATCTTGTAATTTAATCACTAAATAAAACATATTAACACTCTGTTGTAGTGCAATTCACTTTTAATAGGAATTCATTTGTTTTTTTAATTGTTTATAAGTTAATTAATTTTAATTTACTTAAGCTATATACGCGTAGGTAGTCGGCATCTGAGTTTATTAAATTTACAAATCATATTATTAACAATAACATTTTCATATTATTAACGAATGTATTTTATTTGTGTAATTTCCCAGACGAGAAGCCTGTAGTGGAGTGCAGCTTCATAACTGAATTTGAAGACCACATATTCGTGTCGGTGGATGCAGAGGCGTTCCTATTCTTGCACGATCTCATCTCATCGTACATCAAGGAGAAAGACAGAGTTGTAAGTGTAGCATTTTGTTTAATATTGGGAAGTGTTTACATCCATCAGAAGACCCAACGAACGTAGTAGATTCTGTAATTTTTCTTGAGATATAATTATCAATACTTTCATATGTACCTCGTGGGTGTGTAAAGGTCGCGCCAGACTTGTAGTTATCTCTGAACACAGCACGTTTCGTTCGCATAGTATTAAGATTATGACGAGCTTGGTGGCTTTTTTTATACTATGTCGGGAGGCATACAAGCATACGGCCCACCATATGTAAAGCGGCTACTGTAACCTATTAACGCTTGTAATATTTTAAGTATCACTAGCGCGATGCCTCTGCTGCTTACACAGCAACTCCTTGGGAGCATACTGGTGACCTCACTCACACGCAGGAACACAACAATCCTCTAGGGAGTTGTTATTTGGTTGCGGTTGTCTGTGAGGTGGAGGTACTTCCCCAGACGGGCTGCTTTGACGCGCCCATGATGAGTGAGATCACCAGTAACCTGCTATAAATTCATTCATACTACGTTTCATAATTTAATAACAATATTTCATTAATTCAATAACATTAATTATATCTTAGTTAACCACCATCCACCCTCTCACAATGTCTAAGGCGTTCATAATTCACAATGATCCATCACCACGCAAACAGATCAAAGGCTGGTGTTGATGACAGAATGTCATGAAAATACTTATTGCACGTACAAGACGCGCCTTCGAGTGGGATCTTCTCCTAGTCCTGGGTGAGGCCAGTGGAACTGAAACGCGGGGCCTCAGCCAGTAATTGGGTACAGGCGGAACGAAAAGCTTTACCAAACGAGCCACAAGTTCAGAGCAGTCTTTTTCTCCTCTCATTGTGCTAATATAACAATAATAACAATGGAATATAACAATACTTGTTCCTGATGTCTTACACTGTATGTTTTATCTAAATGCAACTTTCTAATTAATTTATTAAGAAATTCTGCCAATTTAGCTGTTACGAGGTTGAACGTGTCTAAAGATGAATGTTAACGTAAGTTTGAATGTGTGTGTCAAGATGACGGGCAGCAACCGCAGCGCGTGGGGCGAGACGGGGGCGGGTGCGAGCGGGGCGGGTGCGGGCGCGGTGGGCCGCGCGCCGCAAGACTACCGCGACTACCGCTGCGTCACCTGGCACCTCGAGCCCACAGTCAGGTAATTTGATGATATTACTAATTCTTTATATAAAAGTACTAACTATATTATTATTATTATAGGTTATTTGTTTGTTTGTGAAATCTTTATTGTACTAAAAGATAAGTACAAATATGAATATAATTGTTTGTATAATACCGGACTTATCCCATCCGGGGCCTTTTCCAGTCAACCGTAGAATTTCTAATAGTAAATGTCAGTTTTGAATTTTACCTATGAATGTAAAAGAGGCGAGTAAGGTGTGTAAGGAGCCGTAACCGTTTTATGATACTCTGATCTCTGTGCCTACTCCGCAAGGGATCTGTAGGCCGATTCTACTATAAAACTGCAATTGCACTGCAGCGCGGCGTGTGTCAAAATGCGTGCATTTTGACACACGCCGCGCTTGACGTTTCGTTAAGCGATCTGACAGCAGTGACGTTTAACGAAACGTCAAAATGTACGCATTTTGACACACGCCGCGCTGCAGTGCAGTTGCAGTTATTTAGTAGAATCGGCGTACTGGAGTGTAGATATTAGTTACGTAGTTATTTTTAAGGTTGTTATTTATAAAAAATCAATTACTACGGTGATAGTTTCTACCACCTTTTATTTTAATCTTTTGACGAGCTCGGTGGCGCCGCGGTTAATAACGCGACTTTGACACCAACTCTCGTGGATTCGATTCCCACACAGGACAAATATTTATGTGCAGACATGTTCCTGTTTGTCTTGGTTTGGGTGTTTTTAAGAAAGGTAGGGCGCATTAAAGCAGCCCGACTGGGGATCTACGTCCACCTCACAGAAAACTGTAGCCAAATAACACCTCCTTGCTAGAGGGCTGTTGTGTTCCTGCGTGTGAGTGAGGTCACTAGTAAGCTCCCATGGAGTTGCTGTGTTAGCAGCAGAGGTGGCATCTCGCGAGTGATACGTAATATATTACCAGCGTTTATAGGCTACGATAACCACTTTACATGAGGTGGATCGTATACTTGTATGTCTCCCGACGATGTATAAAAAAATCTACGAAGGCACCATACCAATACTTACCTTTTTCAAACGTCACAGACTTTTATCGTGGGCGGGGAAATCCATCGAGCCGTACGGCGTGGACTACATCCTTCAGAAGCTGGGCTTCAGCCACGCGCGCACCACCATCCCCAAGTGGCTGCAGCGGGGCACCCTGGACCCGCTGGACAAGCTGCTCTCGCTGGTGCTACTGCGGCTCGTCGCCATCGTGCCGCACAAGTGATAAGACACACAGATATCACACGGCTTATTAATACCATGTCACATTACGGTACAACTGTGAGTGACGCTATACACGTAGTGTTGAACAGTAGTGTAGTGTAAACTACTCCTAGGGACATATACATTACTAGCGCATACTAGGACGCATCAGCACACTCATATGAAACTATATTAGTGACGTAAATACGCAATGTAAACTAGTGTATACTAGAAACACATCGCTTTTGTAATGCTTCTATACGTGTCTCATTAGTGAAACAAATAGGCGTCATACGAGTGAATGTCATATTAGTTATACCACACGTCACATGAGTGACAGACCAAGTTACACCAGTGAGCTATCACATATCCCGTACGATTATAACGGCAATAAACCACGCCCATGGACTTTTTTGTTATCTCAGATAGAGGGTGTGTTAATCCTAATTAGTGTTTCCTAACTTAGTGCGTTCCTATGGAATACGGAATCCTATGAATTCGACAGTTAATATTTTTGTATTAGGAATATTCTTTTTTTTCGATTTCGATGTTCGTCCCAAATTCGTATTAATAGTTAGTTTCGCCCCTTTCTGGCTTGAGGTTTAAATATTTAAATGTAATTTCTGGAACACGCTATATATTGCGTTTAGATACGAAAGGGTCTTGCCACGCCGAACCAGTTCATCGATTACAATACATTCGTATCGAAATAATAGTCCAAGATCTTTAAATAACAGGTACAGACGGCGACAGATCGAGCTACACAAAACCATTCACAAACCTTTACCACGACAAGACGCATAGGTAGCTTGATGTGTTGTTGTGTGTACCGGACGCCTAAACAAAATTAACGTTCGAGAACGATACCGTACGACTCGACAGTACGAAAAAGATTCACGAAATTTTACGATTCACGACATGTACATATTTGATGTACCCACGAGATCTACCTGAAATCAAATCATTCACAATGTACTGATGATTGATAGGTGCATTGTATAAGCGGATAATAATTAGCACATAGAGAATTCAATTAACATTGATCCGTCTATATTAAATATACGATACTTAGTGCGATGTTCTCGCTACGTTCTATTATACTCGTCTATTATTAAAATATTAATATAAATAGCAAAATTTTCATACATTATAATACTACCATGGTTGACGCATAGAATTATCCAGGCGCTACAAGAAATAATTAACAGAGTTGTTAGAAAAAGAAGATTATTAGATACCAAATGTGATAAAGGGTACGAACATAATAGAGCGAATGACGTTCAAGAGATGTTTAAAGATTATTTTCTTGTATGCGACCTTGATCTATATATTACGACGGAATATATTCACTGCCAGTTTATATAAAGGAACTAAATATTTTACTGGTAAATTATTTGATCACAGCAAAAGAATGAATACAACAAGTTAGTTTATTTTGAGTCACCCCAAAACTCCGCTCATTTCAAATTACGTGCATCGCTCGCTCAGTCGGCCATCGACTGTCACAACGAGAACACATAGCTTAACAGCGTCTATATATTTCTAAAATGTCGATTTGCATCATTCAAACTAACAAGAGACCCACGACAAAGCATACAAAAGTAAGTGGTATAGCTTTTGATGGGTAACTTTTAAATAAAATAAGAAAAAAAATATTTTTTAAATGTCATCCATAGTTTTGAGCTAGTCAGCACTGATACGCGTCACATGCACTCGCCTGTTAGATAATACACAAGTGGCTAGAGAGCATAAGCAAGCGATACGGTGTTTTCGCCCGCCGGAAGTGGATGCCAATATCTCCGTACCGATGAACGGTCGTGTACAGCATTACGCGCGCACTACCATAAACACGGCATCGCATTTGACCATTGATGACGCGGTATTATTTTTTTTCTGTGATCATAAATTGAATTACTTTGATACAATTTTAATAATACGACTGTGCGATAATGCAAGTACAATTTTTTAATTATGATTCGTCCATTTTAATTTTAGCAATATTATAATGTAATAATGGGATGTGTAATTATTTGAAGTCATGTTAATTTATTTAAATTGTGTTGTAATTAATTGGTGAGTACTGATTATCACCCGATTATTTATCAAATTTGTAATTTTATTTTTAAACATGAATGTAATTTTGTATACGATGTATTATATAGAGCAATAATGATGTCCGGCTCTTAGATTATGAGTGGCCTTTAATTTATTTTTAACCTAGTATCAGATTTTCCAACTTATTCACGCGAACAAGCGTAGTAGAACATTTTATGTAACTAAATAAAATATTTTGGTAACTGCTCTTATCGATATCATATAAAATTTATTATAATTTAATAGTAAGCAATATTGTAAGCCAACTTATTTACTTATTCCATTGCCATTTTGTTTATTGTCTATGATGTAATATTTAGATTAATAGTTTTATTTTAAATAAATTACAAACTGAATTTTAAAATAATAATATGCAATCAATGCAATCAATATGAGATTGAATTTTAATCTGAACTGAGTGTAAATATCTGATATACTTGTACGTCTCAGAGCATCTCGCGCGTGCAGTCGATTCTAACTACTATTGCCCAAGACATAATAACGATACAAAAGTGTCGAGCGAGACATGTTATTAGTAGTACGAATAAATTTATTTCTGGACATCGTACTGTAATCCATCCCGTATTCATTATGAAAAGGAAACACGCGCTTGGTCGCTTCATTTCTATTTCGCTTTATTTCTTAAATGGACGTTATCATTAGGGGAGTGTTCTGTGATTATTACTCGTTAGTTTTTCATTTGTAGACTTAAGGATATTGGTGTTGCGAAAATCGTTTATGTAATATATAAAGAAGGTAAAATTTTATCGTTTTGTTGTTACCAAAGGACACTTATGTTAAGTAAATGTTATTGATGTAAATATGTATTGTACCTGTAAACCCCATTTCAGTATTCGCCTTCGACGAAGCGTGGCCTGGAAACTTTAAAATTACTAATTCTTTACTCGTTTAAGTTAGTAAATTATACCTGACTGTACAAGCTAACTCGCGTAGTCCATAGCTAGGTTTAATAGTTCGCTTTATGGAGATTCCCTCGGCTGAAGCACTTTTATGTTGAAACCCGTCAAAATTATGAAATCCCGGTAATATTTTAGTGACGAATTAAGTATTCTAGGTTATTTTTTTACAACTACGTACTTTAAGAACATTTTTACATTAAGGAATACTCGTATTTACAAAGAAGATTGACTATCAAATGTATGCATTTAAGAGTTTCTTATTTATTGGAGTAAAAAATAACGTAGAATATTTATTATAAATGTATCCTTCTTATCTAAACTTTGAACAGTGCTATGTTCTGGTTTTCAGAAATCCTAAATTCGTTTGAATTTTGACTTTTTAGCTTATACGCCGAGGGAATCGCCTGACGTAGAAAATAAATTTGAAAGGTGTAACTATTGTCACATTATATCTTAGTATTATACCTGTAGCACGATACACCATCGTATTTTCGATATTAATCCCATGCAGAAGTAAAAAAAAACGCGATCACATACGACATTGGCGAGAGCATTGAGCATAAGATGTGCGTTTATGTACACGAGAATTACGAATTTAAAAGTACATAATTAATTGCATATTTAGTCGTATTCATACTGAAAAAACTAAAAAAAAAAAAAATACAGAGTACGTCGTTGCCACGTGCACGACAAAAATGTAGTTCAGTGGAAGTACATCCTTTCAGTCACAAATATTTATATCACGAGATACAATCTATCAGTAACCTATTACATTATACCAGTTGTAGATTAGTAGTCATTTGAGCACGGATTTGTTCGTGACTTGGATTTGTTGTCTTTGGCGACTTGGAGGCGCGAAAACGGCGGCAGCCCGGTGTGATGGTTTAACCTTTTTGCGCGCCAATGTTTTTTTTTCACAATTTAATGTAGGTTGTTTTTGAGTGAGTGAGTGACTATGTCCGAGAATTTCGTAACAGTGATGATGATTTGAAGTCGTCAGATATTCTCGAAGACGGCAGTGTACAAAGGAAAAAACCATTACTTCGGAAGTGTTGCACCGTATGTGATATTTATTTAACTCGCTTGAGTTTACATAGGGTAGTGTATGATGTCTCAAATACTGCGGTCGAATGGTTGTCAATGGCTACTTCCACACCAAGGCTCGTGGATTCGATTCCCACACAAGACAATCACATGTCTGCCGTAAGTGTTTTAAGACTGGTAAGGTGTATCGAAACAGCCCGACTGGGAAAGTATCTCCATATTACATAAATCGTAGCTAAATAACTACTCCTTGGTGATCCTGCGAAAGAGTGAGGTTACCAGTAAGCTCTTAGGGAGTTGCTGTGTTAGCAGGGAGGCAATATTGCAAGCGTTCATAAGCTACGTAACCACTTTACACCAGGTGGCAACACATGTGATATTCAAAACCTCTTGATGCGAGTGTCATAAACGGATATTATGTTATATCAATGCAGCCTGTGTTTGCACGGACTCGGGGAAAATATGGTCGCGTTTCTATAATAAGACACATCGCAAACAAACAACTTTCAAATTGATTCTCATTCATCCCGCGTTAGTACCGACTAGTGTATATTACTCTGTATATTACTGTAAATGGGTATTAGTGGCTTCTTATACCGTGTACTGATTATGTATAATAATTATATTGTATTATGAAACGGTGATTTGTACATAATGAAGTGATAATGTATGAATAAATTATGGGAACCAAAATGTTGTTTATCTCTGTACGAATTGTTTCCTCGAGTTTCGTTGATCACGTCTGTTATTAAATGTTATATTCCTTTTTGAATACAACTTATTAATACACGAGCAGTGCTAGTGGATTACTAATAAGCCTTCTTCTTCTTAGCGTCATTCTGTTTCCCAATCCTTTAGGGTTGGTGGAGGTTGCTACCTAAGCCTAAGGATATGACGAAGATACTGTTTATGATATGAAGCGACTTCCGTCAGACCTCAACATAATAGAGGGAAAGCCAGAGCTTCCTTAGGTAAGTTCTTGGACGTGCGGATTCCCTCGCGATGTTTTTCTTCACCGCCGTGCAGGCAAGTGATGGGAATATTATAACGAACCTGGCTATTTTATTTTTTAATAAGATAAATCATTAGGGCCTCACGGTCACTTACATACGTTACATTTTCGAAATATAGTCTTGTTGAAGCTTATTTAATTCTATTAGTCATTATTTTTTTTTATGTACTAGTAATTGCTAAGTTTTTAAAATATCTAATTGTCAATTTTAAAAGATACCTATTATTGGCAAGTTTCTGTCGGCATTTCTTTTTCGCCAATGGTCATTTCCGAAATGCTAGCATATTAAAAAGGAACAACGGTAACGAGAATAGAATACGGTACAATAAGAGTGTATTTTAAAAATGTAAGACCCGTCTAAGTGCACACGACGGTCCGATGGCAAATAAAGAATTTTTAGATTTTCCTAAGGGGTCATGTGCCAAGCGTGTTAGTTCGCGACCCCTGCCCATCAGAAGATTGTAATTCTGGCCAGAAAGCGCATCGATGTGCGGATTAGGCGTACCCCAGAGCGCGACACGGCACCGATCCGCCCATGCATGCGGCGGTGAGGGCCACTCCCCACCACGCAGCGCCAATTCCAACACTAATGATCTGTCCGGTGAAATAATGGTCCTGTGGTCTGGGGGTGTGTAGACCGCGACGATCATGTCAGTGCCGGTGTAGGTGTCGTACTCTTCTCCCGCCTGGCCTCTAGTGTAAGAAATTACTTGGTAGGGCTTAGACTTTTCTGGGTTCGTATAAAACTGCAAAATATTAAATGGAAAAGTGAAAGTATGCCGTAGCCAAGGAAGGTCAAGATTGGATTATCATGACCAAATTGATCCTGTTTAATCTGAAGGTGATGTTAGGAGCCATAGGAATCGGCGAGCGTACATGAGAAGGAGGTATGAATTACAGAAGAGAGCAAGATGTGTAATGTGCGCATCTTACGGCGCTCAATTCGGACCTCGCCTGACCCTGACTGCAACAGAAAGGATATGCGTAACTATTAGACGTGGTCAGACAATTGGACGAAAAAATAAAATCCATATGAATTAAAAACTATTTTATAGCAAAATATTTTATATTAAAAATAACCATACAACAAATTAAATACACAATATTTAAAGCACATAGCTTGAGTAGTAAAGGTGACATTTTATCATATATATGTGACCAGATTTCATCAGCTCTAGCAAACATTTGGTACGCTATATGACACAAGCTACAGAATGACAAGGTTGTGACTTATTGTAAAACAATTTGTTATAATATTACAATTTTTGAATATAATTTCACCTCTTAATATTTAACATTTACAAACTAACGGAAATATATTTATATTGATATCTTGCCAATTGATAAATTGAACATAATATACTCTGGCAAGATCTAATGAGCTCAGCTTGTAGCTACCGCCGACTAGTTCGTTTTTTTTATACAACATACAAGGATACGGCGCACCTTCCGGAAAATGGTCACCGTAGACTATGAACGCTTGCAATACTGGTAGTAACGCTAGCGTGTTGCCACCCTCGCTGCTGCAACACACACAGTTTTTATTTATAACTTAGCTGTGCCCGCGACTTCGTCCGCGCGGAATTTAACAAAAAAGTTAGTTATAATTTTATTTATTTGATTATAAGTACTAAATAAGCTGAGTAAAATAGCGAACAGCAAAATAATAATAGAAATAATAATATAATAAAAAAACAATTATTCCGCGCGGACGAAGTTATTATGTAAGTACTACGTCCGCGCGGAATAATTATTTTTAATTTTTTTATTATTTATTTATATTAATAAAAATAAATAACATTTCTAAAATAAAAGACTTACTCCTTATTATATCAGCTATCTGCCAGTGAAAGTCCCGTCAAAATCGCTCCAGCCGTTTCAGAGGTTAGCCGGAACAAAGAGACAGACAAAAATTGTAAAAATATTCATTTTGGTATATGTACCGTGTATTATACTTGTTGCCGTAACGCGCAAGGTATGATCAAACCGCTCGGCATTCAACGGGTCAACAGATCTAACAAAAATAATTGTTATTAATTTGGGAATTTGATACAAATCGGCTCAACAAAATTCTATACTTAAAATTAAATAATGAAGTTAATTTGAAATACATTTTTAAATCAATCAAAGTATATTTAGTCGTATTATATTTATAATGCGAAATTTATCATTACATATAAAACAAACGGAGCATCTATCTATATGTAGCGAAACGATAGACCATTTTCATCTATGCTCAGCAAGTTTTGATGCTTTGTGGAAAATTCGAGAACAGTTTAATTGCAAGATCCAATGAATACAACGACGATCACCAGACACGTGCATACACACCGGACAGAATATTAGTATGGTAACAGTAGATATTAACATAATAATGTGAAAGCTCCATCCACGGTAGCCCACTGCACACACAGTGGTGTCTCAATAGCCTTAACACTGTCTTAAAATTATTATACAAAATTATTTTGGAATGTTCTACCAAAATAATAAATTGTACTGAACAGTCTCCCTTACATTGTAATTGTGTTAGTTGGTTAACTTTGCGCCAGACATCCTTAATAAAATTAAACAAAATAAACATACAATTAAAATAATATCCGATTATTTAAAATTTATAATAACAGTTATTTTAGGATCTATCTCGGGTGACAGTGAATATTTAAATGTTAGATGTTCATTTGAATTCAAATTTACATGCAATTTACTTTTGTGTGCTGCCGTCAACAGTTAGTCTATGTAAACTAGCGCCAGCATGGCCATTAGACAGCGACGCTTACTACTGCTAACGGTGTAAGGTGCCGACCGGCGGTAATTAGTATTGAATTAACTGGTGGCGGTAGTATACAAAGATAGATCAAATTGCATATTAACATTGTACATACATTAAAATAAATAAGAGAAATATGTTAATAAGTAAAATATTTTTCATCAGCAATTCAAACAAATTATCAGGCGTTATCCTAAAATAACTGACAATATAAATAATTTAATTGTATTTTTAATACACTAATAATATTTTTAATCAGTATAATGCCTCTTTAGTCGTATCAAATGCGGTACTTGTACGAGACGTACAGCGTGAAAAGTGCATCTGCATACCTTAAACTTTGCATTAGGCACACTTCTCATCAAAAAAACATATCGTAATATCAGCAGGTAGTTTTACGTTATTGAACGCGAATGAAAATCTAATTTCAAGAAATGAAAACTCCATGACCATCATTACTAAGAGGAATTTATTATAGTGACATTCATAGCTCTTTTCATGCACGCTCGCCGGTTCCTGGGACTCCTGACATCACCTTCTGATAAAACACGACCAATTTGATCATGGTAGGTTAGTCTCGGTTTTCCGCGGCTCCTACATCCTTCCACTTTTGCATTGTATATCTGTTTCGTCATTCTTTCGTCCCGCATTCTTTCTACATGTCCGAATCAACGGAGCATGCCTTTTCTTATCTTAACACCGATAATAATTAATAATTCTGCCTACCCCGCAAGGGACTTGGCGTGAAGATACATATACATTTATTATAGTATTTATGTTTAGTTATGATTCCATTAAATTATAAATTTGCGAGGTGTTTCTATTTTTTGCGGAGAGGTGTAGTAAATAATAGCCAGCATTGAGAACTAAGCGCAATTACCAGCAGCGTATGTAGATGAAAGATTTTCCTTACGATGATTTGAACTAACATCGTAATGTTGTAATCCCCTTCGTCACTCCGCACAAAGCCGAAGACAATCGGTTGGCTGTCGGTAAATTCTAGCACTACAAAGGATTTTATCGCGATGCCCTTCATTTGGCACCGGCATTAAATAGGGCATTTCCTGAGTCTATGGTATGCGATTAACGGATTGTTATGGCTATATACACCGTTGCGTATTCTCGCTTATTGTTAATTCCTTACGTACATTGTCGAAGGCGCACTGTTCGTTCTGGACAATCAGTTTTCTTGCACGAATGTCTTCACGAGGAATTAGCTCATTCTATAGCAAATATTTATAGAGCGTAACATATTTGTCATCTTTTTTCTCGCGTTACCCCGTTTCCTAATCCATTAGGATTAGCGGGGTCCGCTCACCTAAGCCTAAGGATTTGGCGAAGACACTTACTTCTACATGGAGCGACTGCGGTCAGACCTCCACAAACCAGAGGGAAACCCAGGTCTTCCTTAGGTGAGGTCTTTCGAAATATAATTTCTTGGACGTGGGGGTTGTCTCACGATGTTTTCCTTCACCGCCGAGCGAGTGATAAATATGTACGTAAATCCGAAAGCACGAATTTAGTGGTACATGCCCACCAATTTGAAATTTAAATGTTCGTTGGTGAGGAGGAACGGTCCAAAATCGTTCCAATTAGAAAAAAAAAAACATATGGGAAAACGTATGGCCGGCCACTCTGCAGTGCAGAGTCTGCACTGCACTCCCATCAATAGAAAAAGTAACAGCACTCGTCGCTAGATGTCGTACAGGGTTCCATATATTTAAAAAAAGTTAAAAATTAAAAAATAAAATATTTAAATATTTTTTAAATTTAAAAAATATCAGCTCTGCCTACACAGCTTGCTGTTATTTACTAGTATACGTTTTCCCATACATTTCGCGGCGACCACCCGGGTTTCGAAGGGTTAACGCTTGCGATATATTAATTATCACTCGCGCGATGCCTCCTACGCTGCTTACACAGCAACTCCTTGAGAGCTTAGCGGTGACCTCACTCACACGCAGGAACACAACAACCCTCTAGGGTGTTGTTATTTGGCTGCGGTTTTCTGTGAGGTGGAGGTACTTCCCCAGACGGGCTGTTTAAATGTACCTCTCTTAAAACCCGCAGACCAAGACAAACAGACATGTTCATGCACACAAATGTTTGCCTTGTGTGGGAATCGAACCCACGAACGTTGGTGTCAAAGTCGCGCCATTCACGACTGAATCGTCAAAGTCGCACGAAGGAGAATTTAGCCTGTTTAGTAATATTAACGGCTCTTGCGTTAGTTCTCACAGCTTGATTTACATTTAAAATAAATTCTAATATACATAATTAACAATTAGAACAGCACGTATGCGAGTAACCGGCCTACATGGAGAGTTGTGAACACGGCGATGGTACCGGTGCTACTGCTAATAAGGGCTGCATCAAGGCCGCAGGTTTAATTCCCGCATCGAGACATGTTGGTACACGGGCTTGTACTATGTAACCCTTAGTTTAGTGCGCGATATTGGTTGCCGTCGTTATGAGTGCAGGAGTAAAACTAGCCTGCAGGACATGTTTGTTCGCCAGGTCGCTGTGACTCGTAGCGGGGTTTATAATAAAGCTTTAATGTAAACCTGTTCACATTGGAGGAAGGCAGAGCGAGACCAGCATCTTTCGTGGAATTTTTTCGAAAAGAAAATATTTAAAATACTCAGATTTTTTTTATACTTCATCGGCAGGAATACAAGCGTACGACCCACCTAATGTAAAGCGGGTACCGTAGCCTATTAAAGCTTGATATAAAGATAAAAGACAAAAAAAGCCCATCTCACCTCGTGCGCACGACTTTTTTTTTATCCTACGTCGGGCGACATACAAGCATACGGCCCACCTGATGTAAAGCGGCTACCGTAGCCTATTAACGCTTGCGATATATTAATTATCACTCGCGCGATGCCTCCTACGCTGCTTACACAGCAACTCCTTGGGAGCTTAGCGGTGACCTCACTCACACACAGGAACACAACAGCCCTCTAGGGAGTTGTTATTTGGCTGCGGTTTTTTTTTTGAGGTGGAGGTACTTCCCCAGACGGGCTGTTTTGATGCGCACTACCTTCTCAAAAATCTTTTGTTCCGATATTTATCAAATGTCTATTAAATGATATCTTAACTACTTACCGAGCGTTGATAAAACTTCACATTATTTACAAATATAGCATTTAAATTTATAAACATTTGACTAAATGTAGGCGATTTTAATTAACTGCAAAACTACTCGCGGACAAAATTAGAACGAACCAAATGACGCGGTTACATATTTAAATTTATGTTTAAACTTATTTAATGTATGTTTGAAATATAATATTTGTTATAAAATGTAAATATACTTTGAATATCATAAGACAGCATAGTTTGAGGGCAGTGCAGCAGTTCGTACCGGCTCGCCGCGCCACTAAAGCTAGCTAAGAGATGAGCGAAGCAACTAGTTGATGGTGAAGTTCTGCGTGAAGTCGTACTCTATGGTGGGGATGACGGTCTGCACGAACTTGAGGAACACGATGAGGTACGAGTGCACGCCCATCTCGCCGCCGCTCTCCGTCACCGTTTCTATGATTTTTTTCATCACTTCTGCGTGCCTGAAATGGAAGAGATAAGTGCTTCATTAGTGGGAATCAATTTTTTTTACACAACGTCGGGATGCATACAAGCATACGGCCCATATGATGTAAAGCGGTTACCGTAGCCTATAAACGCTTGCAAAACATTTAATATCACTCGCGCGACGCCACCTCTGCTGCTATGCTGCGAACACAGCAATTCCATAAGAGCTTACTAGTAACCTCATTCACACAACCCTCTAGGTACTTGTTATTTGGCTGCGGTTTTCTGTATGGTGGTGGTACTTCCACAGACGGGCTGTTTTGATGCGCCGTACCTCACTTAAAAATACCCAGACCAAGACAAACAGACAAGTTCATGCACACAAATCTTTGTCTTGTGTGGGAATAGAACCGACTCCGAACGTTGGTGTCAAAGTAACTGCGCGTTTCGCCACTGCGCCACCGAGCTCGTCAAACCAAGGTAACTTGCTAGTTTTTTAAACTTTTTTAAGAACCCAATGCTTTGACCGATTGGCAAAGTGTCGACACGAAGTACATTAACATTACATTAGTACATTAACATTACATTAGTACATTAACATTACATTAGTACATTAACATTACATTAGTACATTAACATTACATTAGTACATTAACATTACATTAGTACATTAACCTAACGATATTTTCACAATGTGACAATGGCACTAAAATTGATAGGGAACTATTTTAATTGTAAATTAGGTAGTTAGGTTAGGTAGATTTTGTGCAACGCTCGCATCTCGACAGTGTTCCACTCTCATGCTCAGTTTGCTATACAATTTGCTCGCAATAAAGATGTAAGAAAGATAATTGGTCTGAAGGAGAGTATCGGTGTTAAGATAAGAAAAAGCATGCTCGATTTGATTCGGACACAAAGAATACAAGAGGAAAGAATAACGCAACAAATATCCAACGCGAAGGTGGAAGGATGTAGGAGCCGAGGAAGGCCAATACTCCCCTACCGCGACAAAATTGGTTGTGTTTTATCAGAAGGTATTGTCAGGACCATAGGAACCGGCGATCATGTATGAAAAGAGCTATGAATGTTAAAGAAGTGGTATAAAACCTATTCCGGCGCTCGGTTCTCCCCGCCTATGCCCCTTACATGGGTAGAGAGAACCCAGCTTGAACTTGCTTAAGTTGGCGAGAAATTATAGATGGATTAAAACAAATACACATGTAAAGCATCGGGTAACAGTTATGTTGACTCACCGGCACGGGTGTACCGAGGCCATGCTGGGCCCGGAGAGGTGTGGGTGAGACTCCATGGTGACGGTCTTCTTGGCGTGGTCCTGTGACACATCCTCGTACATTTGTTCCACGCTCAGCAAAGTGCGATCCTAATCAAGACAAGTTAAACATGGTCATTATCTCCTCGATGTATGCTTGACGCGACAGGACGATAATATGGTTGGCGCATGATATAGTTCCACTGCTGTATCTCGTGTACATCCAGGATTACCAGCGGCAACCAACATGGTAATAAATAGTTCATTGAGTCTCAGGAGTGAAAAAAGTCCACGTGTTTAAGTTTAGAAATGACGAGCCTAGTCGTCGAGTGGTTAACAATGGCTACTTTTAGACTCAAGGCTCGTGGGTTCGATTCGCACACAAGACAAACATTTGTTTTCATGAACATGTCTGCATGTGACACAGTCCACGGGAATCTTCATTTCTCACAATAAGATTTTTGCATCCTAAAGCGGTTTCGGCGAATTCTGGATTTAACAGCATTAACAGCCTTTGTAGTTCCAGCAGCACGTGGTCGCCCCGATCTTTTATGGTCTTCAACAGAAAAAGTGTTGGTGTATCTGCCGATAGTACGATATAGGAACATACGGCCGATACTAAACTTTTGAAGTGTCTTGAATATGACCGACGACCATACTCACTTTGTGCAAGGCAATCACTGCAAACCTATTGATGAACTTCTCAAGTCGGGCTGTGGCCTACACCTCTTTGCTAGTCATCTATGGAAAACAGGCGGAACCGACGACTTAACGTCGAAGGGCTTGAAGCTAGGAGTAACTCGAGATGACTAAACCCATCCATGGCCAAGCTGAGAAGGGTGTTGCTTAACTTGTGTGTTCAATTAAACTGACATGCGTATCGACGCTATCGAGCACCTCATTATCTATATATATAAAAGGAGAAGCTGACTGACTGACATATCAACGCAGGGCCTAAACTATAAGGGTTAGAAACTTGAAATTTTGCACAGGGGTTCCTTTTATAACGTAGGGGAGCACTAAGAAAGGATTTTTGGAAATTCTTCCCCTAAGGGGGTAAAACGGGGGTGCAAATTTAGTATGAAACTTTGGCGTTTTTGAAGTTATTCGAATGAAATTCAGCATGAAGGTTCTTTACTGATAGGCATGAAACATGAGTAAAATATTTTTTTCAAAATTCATCCCTTAGGGGGTTAAACGGGGGCGCAAAGTTAGTATGAAACTTTGCCGTTTTTGAAGTTATTCGAATGAAATTCAGCATGAAGGTTCTTTATTGAAAGGCATGAAACACGAGTAAAATATTTTTCTCAACAATCATCTATATCTATATATATAAAAGGAGAAGCTGACTGGCTGACATATCAATGCAGGGCCTAAACTATAAGGGTTAGAAACTTGAAATTTTGCACAGGGGTTCCTTTTATAACGTAGGGGAGCACTAAGAAAGGATTTTTGGAAATTCATCCCCTAAGGGTGTAAAACGGGGGTGCAAATTTAGTATGAAACTTTGGCGTTTTTGAAGTTATTCGAATGAAATCCAGCATGAAGGTTCTTTACTGATAGGCATGAAACATGAGTAAAATATTTTTTTCAAAATTCATCCCTTAGGGGGTTAAACGGGGGCGCAAAGTTAGTATGAAACTTTGCCGTTTTTGAAGTTATTCGAATGAAATTCAGCATGAAGGTTCTTTATTGAAAGGCATGAAACACGAGTAAAATATTTTTCTCAAAAATCATCCCTTAAAATTCCACCCCAGGTGTAATGGAGGTCAAAAGTATTTCTTGAACTAAAAGTTGAATTATTAAGAAATTGTTATTTTTTAAAGTGAGCTGCTTTAGACTGTAAATATACTCTCAATCAAGATGTCAAATAAGTAATTTCAGCGTTTTTAATAATTCCACATTTAGGGGCTGAAACGTCAACTGAAGGTTGACAGTTTGTATGGAGCAGAAAACTTTTTGAAGTTAGTGACTTGAAACTTTGTATAGATACTCTCTTTTAGAATCCAAAAAAAAATGTTTTCAACGTTTTCAAAAATTCCACCCTTAGCGAGGTGAGATGAGGTGAAAAGGGGGTTGAAATTGTGTTTGAACGAGACGCTAATCTATATTAATAGAAATGGAGTTCCTGTCTAATTCACTGACTCAATGACCAATAGGTTCCTTTTGTAATGCATATGAGAGATAAGGAAGATTTTTTTGAATTTCAACCCAGGCAGATATTTTTTTTTAAGTGGCTTGAAACTTTTATGTTTTTAAAATAGGCAATGCTGAGAATAAAGAGATGCTTTGAGTGTATACAGCCAGTATCAAATAGTTAATGAAAACCGAACAGGCCGTGACATATCTTCATTACTACACAAATAAGGATAATTGATACTTTTACTAACTATTTAATGCCGACTGTACTAAAAAAATAAGAAGTAAAATAAAAATAAGTAAAACTGCTGAAATTCCAAAATCTACGCGTGCGAAGCCGCGGGCATAAGCTAGTTCATTTATAAAACATAAAAATCTATATCATGTTATTCCAAAGGCGAACTTATCTTTCGAAAAGATCACTTCCTACTTATATCAAATGTCATATAATCCAAATGCTGACCTCGTCGTATCCGATGAGCCAAAGCCGGGGCGTCTGGTAGTACTTGTCGTACGTGATGTGCAGGTCGTAGGTTCGAGTCCGGACAATCTCGTCGCCGTCTGTTTGCTTGGTCTTCCGCTCAGTCTTAGCCTTTGGCTCCTTTTGCGGCGCTAGGTCTGTTGACTATAACATTATTTATTAGCTAGGTTTATAGATACTGGTTTACGAAATAATTATTTATCTATATACCTTCACCACATGCCACTTGTAGGGTAGGCAAAGAGACCCGAGCGCTAAAAGAGATAGTTCATACATCGCCCTCTCCTTTAACATTTATAGCTCTTTTCATGTACGCTTGCCAGTTCCAAGACACCACCCTCTGAAACACCACAAATTTGATTGTGGTTGGTGAGTTTTTTGTGGCCGGAACCAACGGACGAACATGCATGCTCACTTTCAGATTAACTCTCTTACTTACAATATCGTGTTATCGCGATCAGGTATTATTATAGCACAGATTTTGAGCAACGCTCGCTTATTCCATACGTTAGCGATAAGATCAGCACCGCGTTGTGTACAGCGCGTATCCTACCAGTAAAAGAAGTTACGAGCAAGCTCATACGGAGTTCGAAGAGCAAATACTAAAAAACAGAATAAAATAAATATTTAAGGGGGCTCCCATGCCACAAACGTGATTTTTTTGCTCGTTTTTGCTCGATATTGATAACGGCAACAGATGGACGCTTGAAATATTCGCAGAATATTTAGTTACATATTCACTTTAAAAATACATAATTAAATTAAAATAAAACAAATATTTAAGGGGGGCTCCCATACAACAAACGTGATTTTTTTGCTCGTTTTTGCTCGATATTGATTAGATAATAGTACGGAACCCTTAGTGCGCGAGTCCGACTCGCACTTGGCCGGTTTTTTATAATACAACGTCAGGAGGCATACTATGTCACCTGTATCAAAAGCACCATGTAAGAACAATTGTTTCAACTCCAGCCTCACTATTGGTGACTGCAGGCACCTCAATCAAATGAATTACCTACAACTAGACAATTCTCGGTACGTGTTACCCGCTGTTGCCAGAGGCAGTTCATGATCAATGTTCCTCTGACATGATAACATGTGTGTTTGTGACAGGGCCTTGCACAGCGATTTAATTTACATATTGTCCTGATAATATATTATTACATTATTGGTTTAGGTACTCTCCAGTATTTCCCCCACCTACATAAGTAGAGTGTGTTTATAATTTATAGATAACATTACATAAAACAAGAAACGAGAGCTCAATGACATCGTTGCGCGTGTCATTCTAACCGAACACGCAGGTTAAGCATCGTCGACCGCAGCCTGTCTATGGATGGGTTTATCTATCTCGAGTTTCTCCGTGCTTCGACGGGCACGTTAAGCCGTCTTGTATGCCTCCTGATATTGATAGTACGAAGGTACTTTTTTCTCTATATATTTCTATTCCACTAATATGTATAATCCGTCAGTAGTTTTAATTTCTAAGCATCGAGAGAAATTAATGCCCACATCTTCCAATATCAAAACAATTATTTTTAAGAGGTATCGTCTGCATATACTAGTATCTAAACGGTCACATATTCTATACCAGCTGCTGCCCGAGTCTCCGCGTGGAGTCAAATAACGTAGCCTATGTGTTAATCCAGGTCATAATCTATCTACGTGCCAAATTTCATTCAAATCCGTTCAGCCGTTTAAGCGTGAAAGAGCAACAAACATCCATCCAGACATACAAACTTTCGCATTTATAATACTAGCTGCTGCCCGCGGCTCCGAACGCGTGGAGTCAAATAACGTAGCCTATGTGTTAATCCAGATTAAATTAAAGCGTTAATAGGCTACGGTACGCTTTACATCAGGTGGGCCGTATGCTTATATGCCTCCCGAAAAAGAATAAAAAAAAAATCCCCAATTTGTGAAATGGAGGCGTCTGGACCCTTAGGAACCAAAGCGTGCATGAAATATAAGAATGTTAAAGAAGCGAGTAGGGTATGTAATAGCCGAGTCATGTAGCACTCGGTTCATTCTGGCTACCCTGCAAGGTACTCGGCGTGAAGTTGTATGTATGTAACATGTATATGTAGAATGAAAACCTTTTTGTAGTTTTTTCAAGGAACTACAGCTGGTGGATGTTTAAAAACAACGTGGTGACGTGTTTACAAGCACTGTCACTAGTATTGCCTGAGTACATAGGCTTACCATGAGGCCGTAACAGACTTGTATAACGATAATATAAATGTAATGTAATGACATAAAATAAGAAAAACAAAGCATCTTACTACTTACGGGATCTACTTCATCCAGAAGCCCCGACTCCTGGAATTGTTCCATGTCTTCAGCTTCACCATCGTCATCATCATCTTCGTCATCGGGGTCTGCAGCGTCTCCTTCGCCATCACTTTCGCCCGTATCAGCCGCCTCTAATGTCATTTCACACACCTGAAAATGTAATGAAAGAGATCTATGTCTCAAGCATTGGCAACTAAATAGTGCAGATCGCAAGGATGAAGAAGAGACTTGATCTGAAGGAGAGTATTGATAAGAGGACTGTTGCTTTGGATCATGAAGGAAATAACGACGAGCTCGGTGGCGCAGTGGTGAAACGCGCTGTTACGCTACTTTGACACCAATGCTCGTGGGTTCGATTCCCACACAGTACAAACATTTGTGTGCATGAACATGTCTGTTTGTATTGGTCTGGGTATTTTCTATGTATAATAAGTATGTATTTACAAAAAAAAAAAAAAGTATTTACGTATGTTTATCAGTTGTCTAGTACCCATAACACAAGCTTCGCTTACTTTGGGGCTAGGTGGCGCTGTGTAATTTGTCCGACAATATTTATTTATTATTATTTATTACTTATAACCTTTGGCGAGCTCGGTGGCTCAGTTGTGAATGTCGCGACTTTGACACCAACGCTCGTGGGTGCGATTCCCACACAAGACAAACATTTGTGTGCATGAACATGTCTGTTTGTCTTGGTCTGGATGTTTTAAGAGAGGTAAGGGCGTATCATAGCAGCCCGTCTGGAAAAGTACCTCCACCTCACAGAAAACCGCAGCCAAATAACAACTACCTAGAGGGTTGTTGTGTTCCTGCGTGTGAGTGAGGTCACCAGTAAGCTCCCAGGGAGTTACTGTGTAAGCAGCAGAGGAGGTATCTTGCGAGTGATAATTAATATATCGCAAGCGTTAATAGGCTATGGTACCTGCTTTATATCCGGTGGGCCGTATGCTTGTATGCCTCCTACGCAGTTTAAAAAACCTATGGCAACCAATGAGAATAACATTACGTCGTAACTTATTTACTGCTATGAGTCAGGGGGTAAACTAAAACGTGAAGCTCTTATTGGTTATTTCGCAGATCAACATCGCGATGCTTTTTGGATTATTGGTTAAAATATTCTCCCATTGGTCAGTAAGCTCGAATCGCTGAGTTTTTTAGGCGCTAAAAGACAACATCTTGTGAGCACGGTGTGACGTGGTCGAGTGGTTTTATAGTTGGTGGTTTGAATACATAGAAAAAATGATAAACAGATGTGTACTGCAAAATTGGAAAAAATTAGGAATGCAGCAAGGCAAATAGCCAATGATGACAGTTAAATTAGTTTATCAGTACCACAGTTATATACATTTATCCGAAGATGATATTTGAGCGTATGAGAAAAGAGGTGAGTGAAGAGTATAATGACATAATCATGTGGTACATGGGACGGCATACAGCACATGGGGTTTTGCTTCACGCTAGGATATATTGACAGAGCACCAATGAGATACAAATAATTTTGTGATATTATTCATTTTAATAGAATTATCTGCCAGTTACGAATCGGTAATGAATTTCAGAGCACTGAACTAGTGGCCAGCGATTTTGCATGAACTTAGTGGTGGCATCAAGTTCCCTATCTATACTATAGATGTTTGCTGTAGGCAATAGTGCGTCTACGGTAGCCTCTTTATATGTAAATTCACCCTATAATATTCTGACAAGTCCCGTAGTGGAATAGTTAGCGAGGGCAAACATTTTCGTGCATGAACACATCTCTTTATCTTGTACTGGGTGATTTCTATGCATTATAAGTATGGAATTGGGACTCAGGTGCTGTGTAATTTGCTTAAGAATACTTAGGAATTTTTTTAGCTGTATAAGTTATTCTTATCATTAAATATTCTAGATAGTACTTATATTTAGAACAATGTTTTATATATAGTATAACTAATTAAACATGAATAACAGACCTTTTCTTCCATTGTCGGTGATCCAGGGTTGTCATAGTGATGTGTGTCTACCCACCCGCCATCCTCATCCTGTTCATCCTCTATTACTTTCTCTTTATCCTCACAATATTCAATCTAAAATGTAAAAATTTCATGTACAATCAAACCTTTTAATTATCAATAACCAATTAACGTTGGAAATATTTTTTCAATATATTGCAATAGACAATCACATTTAATGAGGTCAAGTAATATTCATATGCACTGAGGCACCCAATATAAACAACTATATAACTGTTATAGATAGTATCAATATATATAATAGTATTATAAGCATTTAATAAAATTTACATGGAATTATATTGTTTTTAGTAAAAAAGGAATCTTTACCATACATATGCATATTTTATTATTTAGTACATAATGAAATTATTGTTTGGTAACTAAAATAAACATGCCATATTGTCAAAAGCTAAGGTTGGCTATTTAATAAAGCTATACTAATGTCATGTTCCTTAGTCAGCTTAGGTAGACATAAAAATCGGTCAGCTTTATCCCTTTGATGTTTATAATTTTTAATAACATAAGCAACTTTGGATGTATAGACATGTGAAGTTGTTTATACCTCTATTTAACAGTAGCCAACTTCCATTAATTTAAGGAACCATAAAACAAAGTGGCCCATAATGGAGGTTACTCCTTTGTATTATAACATATTATACTTCATAACACAATTATACACATTGTAACATATACATTCTGTGTACTAAGTATCGGGAATTTGTCAATAAAACAAAAAATACAAATTATTCATCTAAATTTATTTTATCGCCTTCAAAGTAGGCCCCATCGCTTGCAATACAACATCTCCACCGCTTCACCCAGTCTTCCATACATTTTTCATAGGCTATTTGCGGTATGGCCTTTAGCTCATTCAGCGAATTTTCTTTTGTGGCTTCTATCGACTCAAAACGTTTTCCTCGAAGTGGTAATTTTAACTTGGGAAATAAAAAAAAGTCAGACGGAGCCATATCAGGTGAATACGGTGCTTGGTCGAGAACTTTTGTTGAATTTTTCGCTAAAAACTCTTTCACTATAATGGCTGTGTGTGATGGTGCATTATCATGGTGCAGCATCCATGAGTTGTGTTGCCACAAATCTGGACGTTTTCGGCGGATACTCTCACGCAAACGCTTCATGACGCCTAAATAATATTCTTTATTCACTGTTTCTCCCTCTGGAAGGAATTCGGAGTGAACCACACCACGGTAGTCAAAAAAAACTGTCAGCATCACCTTGATTTTGGAGCGACTTTGCCGCGGTTTTTTGGGTTTCGGCTCGTTTTCGAGACGCCATTCTGAAGACTGTTGGCTTGTTTGCATGTCGTACTCATAAACCCATGTCTCGTCGCCAGTTATTATACGTTTCATAAAGGTCGGATCCGTAGAAGCTCGGGAAACCATGTCTTCAGCGACATGCTTTCGCTGCGCTTTTTGAACAAAATTGAGCTCTTTTGGAACTAGTCGAGCGGCGACGCGTTTCATGCCTAAAATGTCAATGAGAATGTTGTGGACGGACTTAAAAGATATGTTCACCTCACTAGCCAACTCTCTCAGACTCATACGTCGATTTTCGAGCACTAGCTTCTTGATTCTGTCGATGTTTTCTCTGGTCGTAGCGGTTGAAGGTCTACCAGAACGAGGCAAGTCTACTACTACTTCTCGGCCTTCTTTAAAAGCCTTATACCATTCATAAGCCCTTGTTTTCGATATACACGATTCGCCGTAGGTATTTCGCAACATTTTTAGTGATTCACCACATGAAATATCATTTGAAACACAAAATTTAAGGCACACTCTTTGTTCAACAATATTTTCCATTGTAAAAATCGCCGAGGACTCAAAACTATGACCAACAAAAAGTGTAGTTTAAAACAAATTAAATGACAGATCCCGCTCAAATTTTGCGCGCTAAATCAGTACAGTGCTACCAACATGCAGTAAAAAAATTAGAACGACCTCTTTTACGCGGGTCTTTTTATTGACATATTCCCGATACTTTTTACACAGAGTAGTATATAAACTTGAATAATATTTAAAACCTGTTTGCATCGCCTGTAGCAGGGTACATTTCTAGTAATTAGGAACTGTTTATCAGCAGGCAGGTACGGTCTGATCTTGGCCTCCTCTCCCTTGGACCACTGCCAAGTTGGACAGTGGTGCACTAGATGATCTCCGGCTGCCACAAACTCCTCAGGTGTTAGCACCCCAGTTTCGTGAAATTTCGATTCCTGGGTAAGTAAATTTTTTTAAATCAATTTTACAATCTTGCATAAATATCTGTTAACCTATCTATATCTTTACACTGAGTTTCTTCAATTATTGCAGAGTAGACAGAGGTAACCGAGCCCAACATGACTTGACCCTTTTACAACTCACTCACCAGTATTTAATCATAATAATAAATTTAAATGCTTGAAATGTAGGTATGTTTAAGTAGGTGATACATAGTCAAATAGGTACCCTTGTACATTTCGCCTTCAAATAAGACAAAAATTAAAAAAAAATACATGTGAAGTTATCTAGTATTAATACATGCATAAAATTATATTATTTATGTCATTTAGATAATCATTAATCAAATAGTAACATTTGTGGTTAAAAAGGATTCCAATCTATTCCTCAATGCATTATTTTTAAACTGTGTGGTAGTTTATAATACTTTTTAGTTCCAAAACCTATGGGGTACTTCCCGTTGACCTAGAATCATGAAATTTGGTAAGAAGCAATGTCATGTAGTGCATCACAAAAAACATTGCATAATTAATTTTCAAAAATATTTTTTTAAAGAAACCTCGATGCGCAAATCAGACTGGCACTTGACGGCTTTATTAATAGGTCCCAATCCGATTATACTATTCACTAACAATGCTGCAACCACCAACTCTCAGTTTGTGAACATACTGGGATTGTAACTGTAATGCTCTGTTTCTTGACTGTGTAATTTTGACAAACAGGCGTTGGTTTGTAACAAAACTGCTCATTTCTAATATGTACAGAGGTGGAACGGTTAAAATTTTCAAGGACTTAAATAGAGGCTCGCAACTATCTATGGTTTTTAATCCACACATCGATCTCATGCATCTTTTTTTAGTTTTGAAAATGTTTTCTCTTTCAATTGAATTACCCCAAAAAAATATACTGTACCTTAACACTGGTGCTACAATGCCATGATAAGCTACTAGTGATGTTTCCTGTTTTACTTTTTGTGATAGGTTATGCAAAGAGTAGGCAGCCGAGTTCAGACGTTTGCAGATGTGCTCTGCTTGAAATTTTTAAGTGAGTTAACTATCAATCAGCAATCCAAGAAATTTGATCCCTTGTACTTTTTCAATATTTTGCCTGTTGTAATGTACTTTTTAATACAGTTGCTCAAAAAGTGGCGTATTGCAGGGACGTATAGCGTTCGGGATGTGGGCTATTACACACTCGAGCTTTTTCTTTACCTTTTCCGAACTCGTGCGTTCTCTTTCCCAACTGTCAAAATAATGTCTATTAAAAAGAAAAAACCAACCACGAAGTTTTTGCTAAAAAAATTCATAGAAGTTTTTATGATTCATGCAAATATTTCTAAAAAGAAGCTACTAATTTGTTTCAATATCAGATTTAATGATTTGATTCAATGAGTTAGGTTAGATTTCAGTTCATTTCATCTCATTAAATTTCATTTTCATTTCATACCAATAAAAAAATCCTATTGAAGACTTGGCTGTGTCGCTGTTTCGCTTTGCCTACCCAGAATGGGTGAAGAAAACAAATGAAAATCTCTGCTTATATTCTTTTACGGTTGGCGCCATTTTCCTAGTTAGTCGAGTTTATCGTTTTTATTATTTTATTAAATTGCTTCATTTTTTTGCAACTGTATTAAAAATAGTTGTTCAGTACATGTGCGGAACCATCATTGCAAAGAGTTCCGACTGTCAACCCTCACCTTCGGCTGCGCCTCGACTTGGGTAGACATTTGTCGGAACTCTTTGCAATAACAGGCTTTCCGCACTAGTAATGAAATATACTATTTATGTCAAAGGGGTGCAACATTTGATGGAAGTGAATAATGTATGTCAAACCTGTATAAAATATCAGCAAGTGTATGATTTATATCAGTTTCATAGACAACCAAATTGTTATATTTTACTATGGTGGTGCTGTCATCAGCAAATAAAACCATTGTAGAAGAATGTACTTTAGTAAATCATTAATATATATGAGGAGCAAGAATGGCCCAAGAACACTGCCCTGAGGAACCCCATATTTTACTTCTCTAGCATTGGACAAGTATGTTAGTTCATCTAGTTTTTGAACATAGTCTAGATATTTCAACAGATTGTGTGCATCCACTGAGATAAGATTTAATAGATCTTTTCTTATACCATATACATCAAGTTTATTTAGAAACCTATTCTGATTTACATAATCATATGCTTTGGTATCAGTATCAGTAAAAACTGCAAATATAGGAATCATTTTGTCTACATTTATCATTATATTTAACAGAAAGTCAAAAATGGCCATGTCAATTGTTTTATTTTTTCTAAAACCCTTTAGATATATAATTTCTAAATCCCTTTAGATATAAAATACTAAATTTAGTTAGGTATCTGTAAATTGCATATAAATAAACCTTTCAAATATTTTAGAGAACATGAAATAGGCCTATAATTTGTCATGTTCTCTTTATCACCTTTTTCATGAAGTAGTTTTATGATTAGAGGCTTAAGTTGTTGAGGGTATTTACTGTGTTTAATACACAAGTTTATTAAGTAGCTTAAATGTGGGACTATAGAAATACATACAAACTTTATCACTTTCATAGAGAAACCATCATAACCTACGCTGCTTTTATTTTTAACTTTTTATTATGTTGACAATCTCTTGAGGTAATACTGGTGGCATGAACATGGACCGGTTTTCCTTGGGTAACATTTGTTATTGACATTTGTTATTGATTGATTTTTCTATTTGATCTAAGAAATGGTCATTGAATGCTTCAGCAATTTTTTAGCATTGGATATTATTTGTTCGTCATTACTAACCTGTGCAATTAATGTTCTATCTATATATCTTATGCTTATTTATTTACTTGCCCGACATGGCCTTTAATTTACTTTGTGATTTATTTATAAAATTTGTGTTTTGCACTCTTTGTGTAAGATATATATTTTTCTAAAGTTAGTTTCATTGCCAAAAACATGTATTAAGTGTAATGTACGATTGCAGGGTATCGAATTGTTAAGGTCGGTTGGGGAGGCAAAGTTTGAACTGCCTACTGGCGGTAAATGTGTAAATCTGCCACTGGAACGAGAAGTGAGCCAAACAATAGGTCTTTGTCAGATAAACATATTATTATGCATACAAGTGGATAATGAATATGACATAATAATCACACGTTAAAGTAAACAGAAATTAATGATAAACTCAGTACCTACTTTCAATACAGGAGTCAAGTATCCAGCTACCCCAAGAGCAGTTCCCTTCACAGTATTTATTACACTTTGCATTTTGTTATTCCAGACGATAAGTTATAGTAGTATTTCACTAGCCAAATATAAAATTATATCGACAAACATGCGACGAGATGAGAAATAATCAAATAGAAGTACATAAAGTTATAGAGACAAAGTAAGCAAATGAGACTGCTGAACTGACTAATTAGTCAGGTAGTTACAAGGAGTGACACTGACAAAAAAAATGTTTTTATTCCCTAAGGAAATAGCAAAGGGGTCTAGCCCATACAGTGAAGTTTGTTATGTATATAATAAATATAAATATATGTACATACATAACGTATTCGTGGTATTTTTTATTTGGATATAGCTGTAGTAATATATAAATGCCCTGCCCTCGCCCTGGACGTTTGAGTGAAAACATATGTATTTCTGACGGACCAAATTGGCCGTGTTCTATCAGAAGGCGATGTCAGGAGCCCAAGAAACCGGTGAGCATGCATGAGAAGAGCAATGAATGTTAAAGAAGCGAGTGAGATATGTAAGGATCGAGTCACGTGGCGCTCGGTTCTCTCTGCCTACCCCGCAAGGGATTTGGCGTGAAGTTATAGATAGATAGATAATAGATAGGACAGCTAGTTTTACAATACAAAATATAGTCTCATATTTTTTTTATACAACCTCGGAAAGCATACAAGTATACATTTCACCTGATCCAAAGCGGTTACCATAGCCTATGAACGCATGTGATACATTAAGTATCAATCGCGCGATGCGGTCACACCTGCTAGCACAGTACTTCCTTAGGAGCTTACTGGTGACCTAATTCACAAGCAGGAACACAACAACCATCTAGCGACTTGTTATTTGGCTACAGTTTTTTGTGAGGTGGAGGTACTTCCCCAGATGATTTCTGCTTTGATGCTCCCTACCTTCTTAAAAAACATTACATATTAAAAACATTATAGCATTTATTAAATAATTAGTCACGCTTGTATTATCTTATTTGTTTTCACATAGCAGAAAATCACATAAACGAATGTAACACTTGGATATTAAAAAAATATATAGGGGCTTAGAAAAGGCTTTATGAAACTTGTTCTATGTGGAATTTAAATTACGACAGACTGCGAGTGAGAACTCAGCGCCTATATCATTACAATAAGAAAAAGATGGGTTACAGTATCCCGTCAGTTATGTCAAAGTCAAGTCAAATAAGTATTTTAGTCTGTCACTGTCATAATTTTTTATCTACTTTTCATTGTGCAAAATATACTGTCATTGCGTTAGTATTTATTTTGTTAAAAATTGCATATTTCTTTTCAACAATATTTGATCGTGCAGCGTAAATCATCATGGAGGACGTGCTCGATGAAATAGTATCATTGGAAGATTTGCAAGTAAGCTGTGTAGGATTGTGTACATGACGTCACTCATTTTGATAAGTTGTTATAATTTTTCCTTGTGTAATATTGTACAGAAGTTCGAGAAAGTGTTTCACGAGCAGCTGCATCAGGGGAAGGTGACACATAAGGCGCAGTTCGAATATGCATGGTGTTTGGTGCGGAGTAAATATCCCACAGATATAAGGAAGGTCTGACTTTTTATTTGTTTTTTGCGTCATAATTTCAAATCTAATATTTCTTTTGGTTTCATTTAAGGTTTCAAAGTCAATTTATTAACAATCCATTTAGTTGAGATTTATTGGTCGGTATACATATGCGGTTGAATTAATTTTCAAGTACTTGAAGTGACGTCAGGAGCCGTAGGAGCCGGCGAGCGCGCATGAAAAGAGCTATGAATATTAAAGCAGCAAAGGTGTGTAAGGACCACGTCATGTGGCGCTCGGCTTTTTCTGCCTATCCTGCAAAGGACTACTTGAATTTGTAGTAGTACTTACTCTGCTTGAAATAAGCATATTTGGTTAACCAAGTAAAAATTGTGTCTTCTGTTTTCAGGGCATTCTTCTGCTAAAAGAGTTATTTAATTCACATGCAGAAGGCAAAAGGGATTACCTGTTCTACCTTGCCATTGGCAATGCTAGGATCAAGGAGTACAACAAAGCCTTGAATTATGTCAAAGACTTCCTTGAGATTGAACCCGCTAACCAACAAGTACTTGCTTTAGAGGTAAATATCTTCTTAATTACACTGGTGACTATGAAAACAAATATATGTGGCTTCTGTAAGATATATAGAGATAAGTGTCATCACATCATATCAGCTCTGACTTCTGCCACTGCAGGTATAAGGGTCTCCCTTCAACGGAAGGGTATAGATCATATTCCACCACGCTGCTCAAATGCGAATTGGCAGAGGCCAGGGTTTTAAGTGACCCGAGGGCCACTAACTTAGCTTAACGACTCTCATCTATCGAAAACGTCAAACGCCAGGTCAAAGAAAGTCGAGACAAATAAACCCATCCATAGACAGGCTGCGGTCGACGTTCCTTAACCTGTGTGTTCGGTTGGAATGACGCACACAATGACGCCATTAAGCTCTCTAGAGAAAAGTGTAGTTGTTATTTTGATATGTTTATATTCCTTACTACTGCCACATAGATCTCCCTGGAAAATAGTTGTGTTCCTGCAAGTTCCTCAGTGAGGTTACCAGTGAGCTTCTAACGAGTTGCTGTATTATCAGCAAAACTAGCGTTGCATAAACATTTATAGGCTACGCTAACCTCTTTACATCAGGGGGCTATAGGCATTGTGTGAGGTTGGGAATTCAAAACAAGATGTTTCTCAGATCAACTGCTTTATTGTATCTACGCTTTGACATTACAATCAAATTTTTTGTATATGTATATCTTCACGCCAGGTCCCTTGCAGGGTATGCAGAGAGAACTGAGCGCCATAAGACTGTGGTCCTTACACACTTCACTTGCTTCTCTAACATACATAGCTCTTTTCATGCACGCTCGCCGGTTCCTGGGGCTCACATCATCACCATCTGATAAAACATGACCAATTTGGTCATGGTAGGTTAGTCCTGGTCTTCCTCAGCTCCTACATCCTTTTACTTTCACATTGTATATCTGTTTCGTCATTCTCTCATCCTGCATTCTTTCTACACGTCCGAACCAACGAGCGTGCCTTTTTATATAAGAAATGATTACACATTGAATAAGGTGTTCATACACTACACCTCTATGGCATTTCAAAATTTAAAAACTACATTTTTTTTTATATAGGTACCTACTTAAAATTAAGAAAAGAAAAATCATTACTTTCATAATCTAAGATGTACCTTAGTACAAGATAGTAAATTAATATAGTTTACATTCTATAATGTTTGGCCCTATTATGCACAATATTGATTTTGTTATTTTTTAAGATTTTATATTTGGGATTTGGACACGTCTTCTAGTACAGCTAAAGGACCATTGTCATTAGTTTTTTTTTGAAACTCTTAATAAATTGATAATTAAAAATTGATTAATAAAAACTAAAACTGTTAATAAATTGTAATTACTTAGTTGTTCTAAATCTAGGGTAAAATAGCTTAACCCTACTTCTTCATCACGCATATTCAATATTTGTATTGGTATTTTGTGCTTATCTGGCCTGGTTATCATTCCAGCTAAGGAAACTCCCTCGCATAATTGTTTAGGATATACTACACAGTATTTTTTGTCTACAACTGACACGTAATGAATTGACTCGGAACATGGTGGAGTAGTTAAAAAGTTATTATCGCTGTGCATCGATAATATCTGTGTTTTACTCATTTTTCAAACATGATTAGATATGAGACTACATTGGTTAAAAAAAAATTGCTCCCTTTGACATATAAACTCTTCTTCTAAATATGTATATTTTTTTATTTATTATTGAAAATAGAAAAAAAATCTGTTTTAATATAGTTAAACCTGATTACAAACTGGCTAATAGGTACATTTCATTTTTTTTTCTATAGTAATTCGACAATAAGTATTTAAATTATTATTATAGGAAACAAGAAGTATTGTTTAACTAGTGATGGGATTCGAGTTGCTTTTCACTCGAGTGACTGGAGTAGTTTTTATATTACTCGCACTCGAGTTAAATTTTTGACAACTCGAGTTTCGAGTGACTCGTACCACTCGAGTGGTTTATACCGAGCCGAGTGAGAAATTCAAGTTGTGACAAGTTTACCCGCTGTAGGTTCTCTAATTACGTAGAAATCTGTTTGTGTGAATTGTTACTGTTTAATGTTTTGGTTATTTATGACTGTGTGTTATTAGTAAGTGGTGAAAATGAGTAAACGTGTAAAAAAAGCAATTGCGTGGTCATTGTTTAGTTTGAAGGAAAATTCTATTTTTTTACATTTTGTTTAGATTTTTTTGAGTAGCTTTTACATTAATGCGAAAATGAATACACATTTACTATGTAAAATTTAAAAATCGTTTTAAAATTTTGGTCACTCGAGTTTTATATTCCGAGTCACTCGAGTCAATAAAAATCACTCGAGTTTTATCTTCACTCGAGTGGCATTCGAGTGAGAAAATTACCAGTACCGAGTGACTCGAGTGAAAAAAAATCACTCGAGTCCCATCACTATGTTTAACATATTGTAATTTTTTTATACCTATTATTTTGATTTAACTATTTTAGACGGCCGTTGGTGTTGTTTTCATACATCCTGTTATGGCCATACAGGCTAGCCGTTAGCTTGTCACATACTGTAAGTAGGTGTGCGTGTCCACCAGACCAGTGCTCTGTGGCTCACTATTGGTCTGATTACTGTGTTATATAGCCAAAGAGAGACCTTTGGGACCCCAAGTTTTACCTACCATTCTCCTGCATTGCCAGAATGTGATACAGCCTTTTTCAATTTGTAATCAGTGTTGGCTCTAACTTAGTTTGTTGTCTAAGGTCACAATTAAATATTTCACTTTCGAGCTAAGTTGTAGCATTGTGTTCCCTAGCTTGGGAAGTGTGTGGTTCCCAAGTGACCTTTTGTTTGTGAACATTACTAGTTCGGTATTGGTAGGGTGACTGTGAGTCCGTCACGGCACCAACGTTCCACAATCCGGAGCGCCGTTTGAGATGACATACTTGTTTGAAGATGTATAAAATTACACATCCCTGCTACTTACTTATTCTTACAAATTAATTTTTGAAAGGATAATATGATATGCACATGTTTTCGTATTGTAAAAGTTTTAATGAAGTTGCCAATTTAACAATATAAGACAATGCTCAATACTCAATCATTTATTGCATTCTTAATATGCACACCGGTGTTAGCAATGTACAATGTTAAGCTAAGTACACTCACGGGGTCGTAGTAACTTGATGTGTCCATTTTTTTTTAATTATAATGCAAAGGCGAATTTATTGCATAGCAATCTCGTCCAGACAACCTTAGGTTTTTTTTACACTATGATGGATAGCAAACAAGCATATTGTCCACCTGATGTAGCCTATTAACACTAGCAAAAAGAATGTCGCTAACGCGTTTCTACCCCCGCTGTCAACACAGCCACTCCTCATCTTCCGGTGAACACAACAACCCTCCAGGGAGTTGTTATTTGGTTGCCATCTTCTGTGAGACTAGAAGAAAAAAGAATAAAGAAGGTAGGTGGCTCAGCACAAATTATAATAAGCATATATACATATAATAAGTTCATCAAAGCCTAGGAAAATCACAATAAAGTTATGAGCTGCATGTACCTACTAAGTTGTATGTTTGTAGACTAAGGTGGCCCTCCTTTATATAAATGAGGTCAGCCATTGTTGTTTACTTGTTTTTCACCCCGTATGTCATTAAAATAAAGATATATTAAAGTGATCAATCACTCTTATAAATGCAGTTATCGAACCTATGACCTTTGGTGTCATAGACGCTTATTACATTCAACTTCTGTAAGCATTAATGAAGTTTTTGTATGAGATTAGGAGGTTAGCCTATTTTTGGGATTCCACTTGTGATCTAATGTATAAGCTTTTCAATTTTTTTTATATAGCTAGATTGGCAAACAAGCTTGCAGCCCGCATTAGATGGTAAGCGGTCGCCGCAGCGTATTGACGCTCGAAACACCACGGGGATGTCACTCGCGCGCTGCCAATCTTGTGACCTAAGGACGTTTCGTCACAGTGCCCAGTAATTTCTCTGCCAGATCTCACCCTTCAAACCGGGACACAGCTATATATATATTTAGCTGCTTGGCGGTAGAAATAGCTGAGACAGAGGTACCTATGCAGACGACTCTTGTACAAAGTCTCCCTCTGGTATATAAGCTTAATGACAATGCTCTTTTGTCATGTGCCTGTTAGTGAACACGTTATTAGAAAGCTGTTGTGCTGCTGCACGTCTAGTTAGGATTGCTGTAAGCAAGTCACGTGACGTGCTATGTGTTGTCAGCTTCTATTTCTTGGTTTTACAAAGTTTTTAGTCTAAG
Source organism: Pyralis farinalis (assembly GCA_947507595.1). Classification (NCBI taxonomy): domain Eukaryota; kingdom Metazoa; phylum Arthropoda; class Insecta; order Lepidoptera; family Pyralidae; genus Pyralis; species Pyralis farinalis. Next base: position 3,182,281 of record OX382262.1, on the reverse strand, counting down.
GGTTCTCACTTACTATTCCAAGAGTTAAAACATGGTCAGTTCAGTATACCAATGTTCTGATTTTTTTTATTATTACGTGTAAGTAGAGTACTTACACGTAATTACTCTACTTACACGTCTACTTCTACTTCAAGTCTCTACTTATACGTAAGGGACTTGAAGTTAATATATGTCTTGGTCCTTACGCAACTCGCTCGCTTCTTTAACATTCTAGCTCTTTTCGTGTGCATTGGTCGGTTGTTGTGGCTCCCGACTCATCGCTTCCTGTTCTGAGTGAAGATCACTTATCTGGTCATGGTTGGTAACATCTTTACCCCTACCTCTTCTTATTTTCGCGTCGTTCCACTTTGGAGATGCGTTTTTCTTTGTTATTATCATAGTTTGCAGATTCTTACTTTTTCTATGGGCTAGAGTTAACTTTCAGTTAGTCATCCCTAAAACAACCACCCTGGGGCGAATATTTGGAAATGTGTGTGCGTCCTCGTCCTATCCATTTCTGACTGATGGATTAATGGAATTTGTTTATTATTTTTCTTCTGATTATCGGGCATATTTATATAGATGATTATTCATATGTAGAATTATTTTATTATTTGTGGATTTCAGGTCAAAGCTGAAGTGGTTAAATAAGGCTCGGATATATTTATTGCTAATTAAAGATAAAAAATCTTTATTTGCCATTAGGCCCTCGCGGGCACTTAGAAACGTGTTACGTTTATTGAAATATAAACTTATTGTATTCTATCTATTAAGGAGATAAGTAACGATGATAGAAATTACACTAATGTAGTTATTTTCAAATACCCTAATATTCGAAATGTCTTTTATTGCGTCAAATTCTGATAATAGCAACGATTAAGAAACGCTCGGTTTTTCGACAGAACATCTCTTGTAGTAAAGTAATTCAGTAAACAATCACAAATCTATTCGTTATATATTACACTGATTTAATAAAGTTCAATATAATACGATTTTTGTTTTTATTTCATTTAATAAAAAGCTTAAAAAACTATGTTTGAATAAAATTTGAAGAATTACGAAAACTTACAAATCCCATTTCTGCATCACCTCGATGGTGGATCGACGGGGAAACATTTCCAAGTATACATCCGAGATGGTGAATGAATATAATAACTAGTAATTACTTCATATCAGTTCGGGACTCCAGGATTGTTACCAACACTGATGTATGGTGCGAATGTTTGCGTTAAAAAGTTGTACACGGTTGTCCTCAGCGTCAAATCAACAAGCGCATGGAGAAGGAAGGTCTGATCGGCATGGCGGTGGCGGGCGGCGCGGTGGTGGCCCTCGGCGGGCTCATCGGCCTCGGCATAGCGCTCGCTAGCACCAAGAAATAGCATTGGGCCTTCTTGTAAGTATACACAATAATTTATATTGGTCTCGCTCAAGAATGTAATTGTAGTTTGTGTTAGTACCTACCTACCTACTATATTCGTGTTTTGGTTTTTGTTTTATTTATATGTCTTATATTTAATATCATTGTATGTTTTCGGTCTATGACGTCACTCTTGACTTTCGCTTGTGTTTGTGTGTCATCGAGTATATAACCTAATAGAGCCGTAATGCGGGCCGTCCAAATCCGAAACGGATCAGTGATTTTGCACTTATAAACATCAACGCTCGCTCGCAGTGCCTCGCACTAAAACAGTACATCACCAACAAGTGTCTGTGTGCACTTTGTCGTATATTCCGAGATATTGAGATTATTTATAAACTAATTTTACAATGGCGTCATTTGCTATTCAGTGGTGTGGGAAAAATAGTAATAAATCGAACTACAAAGCAGATGGAATCACATTTCACCGTTAATTAATGGTATATAATAAATTTGTACAATTTACGTCCATATTGACGCGGTTCAAGTTAAATTGGTCATGAGAATGAAACAATTGATGCGTCATCTATGCGTCCTCTTTTATCTTAGGCGGAACCCATTGCGTTATCTCATTCTATTTTATTGCTTGCTTGTCGCTAGTGCTGTACTGCTACAATTTAATTACGTATCGATATTTACGAGTAATGTGTATTATTGCGTAACTATTTTATTAAATTTTAATTGGTATAAATATTAGATACATACTACAATTATAGTATTTTTTATGCAACGGCGGGAGGCATTACGACCCACTTGATGTAAAGCGGTTACCATAGCTTATAAACGCTTGCAAGACGTAAAGTATCACTAGCGCGTTGGCACCCCTGCTGATAACACAGCAACTTCTTAGGAGCTTACTGGTAACCTCACTCACTCGTAAGAACAGAACAACCCTACATGGAGTTGTTATTTGGCTACGGTTTTCTGTGACGTGGCGGTACTTTCCTATTCGGACTGCTTTGATGTGCTCTTACTATCTTGTGCTGAGTATTGTTTTATCTAGGTCAATGTAAATGTATAAAAATACATTTAAACTATTAATTAATAAAAATGAATTCAGTACATAATAAAAAAATTAACGTATTAAATTTGACTAAATAGTATTTTTATGCAACGGCGGTAGCCATGCAAGCACGTGACCAACCTGATGTAAAGCGGTTAACCTATCCTATGAACTCTTGCAATACGTAAAAACTGTATCATTCTAACGTTTATTATTACATGTTTGCACTTATTACCATAGCAAAATAAATATTTTAGTATTAATAATATTAATATACTATCGCATGCCCATACACCCTGTATATTTACCGATATCGATAATAATATTCTCGTGCCCAACTTTAGGGTGACGTATGACCTAGCGCCGGCCAATCGGAGCACAGCAGTCACCATAAGGATTTGACGGAATTATGGCCAAACAAAATAAGCCACATTTCCTCTCTATTAGGTTACGTACTCGATGGTATGTGTACATACTTTACTGTAAAATTATTATGTGAAGTTGGAATAAATATATTTCTATAATTATGACGTTTTATACGGTATTATTGATTGTTTAACTGTTCAATGATAGCTGACAATGATTGTTGCAGAATGCACGCCGTGTTAGGCGTTCATTACTTCCTCACTAAGAAGAACGACACCAAAAAGGATTAGCGAGAATATAAGACGAATTTACAATAGCCGCCTCTCGCCTTTAGATTAACTTACGATTTTGTATAAATTTCAACATTATTATTAAATGTTTGATGTCACTAAACGCTCACGCCCATTTTGTTTTGCTTTCCGGCGCTGTGTTGAAATATGCGCAGGTGTAGTGTCTTAGTACGATGGCACACACCGTGCTCGTTCCGGAGGATAAATTATTAACACTCAGATACGCAATAATGTGAAGATATGTATTTCCAGATTAGCATCGGGCGAAATGAGCTAACATTTCGCAACGGTTAACTTTTCTTTTAAAGTAAATGGCGCGTTTATGCCTGTTTCTTTCTACTGAATCAACAGATTGTCGCATTCTCAAATTTTCTTGTATCCGATTTCTAACTTCCCTGAAATGCTTCCGTATAACTTATTGTCTCTAGCTCTCTAGAATAGTCTGTCAGAATATGTTTGGTGATCGTCATGTAAGGTCAAGATCAACTGTCCACAGAGAACGTTTTCCAATTTCATTTCCTCTTGGCAGTGTGCGTATAAACGAGTTACCCTTTATTTCTAGATTCTGTACAGTGAGTTGCAGTCGGCTATTTTCATACACGTTGAACTATTCCACCTGGCCTATTGCAGTAACATGCATTAGTAGCTATCAGAAACTGTATCAGAACATATCCTCTTTCGTACATTTGTCACAATGCCCGTGTCTCTTTTCCCCTGATGTCGATTCGGAGTTAGGATTGTAAATTAATATAACTGGTGGTTTCACGATCAGTAGAATCCGGAAGTCCCGGTGTGAGGGCCGTCGCGCTTTAGATGTATAGAAACACTCATGTGACGTAGCTGCCCAAGAGTAAGTCAATTTAAAAAAATATGGGGTTATCGACCAAAGGTACCCTGTTACGCTCCTAATGGTCATAGTTATAATATTACGTTATCGTTCTCTCCTAGATTTTTAGTTATTTAATCGAGATTTAGGCTTGTGCAACCATAGACTACAGAGTGGCGCGCTCCCTACCGACTATACTAAATGTCTCATCGAACATCAATCATAGCTTCCTATTTTTTCCTGGACCGCCGTCTTTGGATCTTTGGGCCGCAGGCTGGTTCAGCTTGAAATGTTTCTTTAAGGCGAGTCCTTTTGTAAAAGTTTATTTTTAATGAAATATTCTGCCTATTAATCGATAATAAAAAAAGGTGTTAATAATAAAAAATAGAATCACCTTTCGTCTTGGTCATCATTTCTCAGCCGTCAAATACATATATTATTTTTTTATCCGTTCTCGTAATTCTAAATAAAAGTTACATTTTCGTAATTTTGTGATTTAATTAATAAAAAAATTGTGCATGGTTATGGCTGTAAAAAATTAAAACATGGAAACTATATTTTAACTTTTTAAAGCTATTTCCGAGATACACCTAATATATACAAGAAAATTGCTAAAATTGCAAAGTAATAGTATGATTGTATTTGAGCTTTTTTTAGGTCAGTTGTTTTGAACTTGTCGGTAGGGTTAGGAACTACCAGCTCTGTCGCGAACTTAAAACTTAGTCTCTTGTCTCGAACACTACAAGAGTGTCGTATGTCGTGGTTTGTACAACACTAGTGAGCGTACTGTGATGACGATGTATGTATTCGTTCGATTAGCTTTAGGCACAACTTTATATTTAAGCGCATCATAATTATAATATATGTATAAAGTATTTTGTCAATGTGATTCCAATTAAATAAATTTGTTTTGTTTTGCATAATGTTTGTGATGATTGTAGACAGATCTTCAGTGATGATCTGAAAACGCACCCCCAATACTTGGACCAGAGCTTTTGAATCCTTTACCGCCCCTTCCATGCCGGCATCCTGGGGGTGGATATAGACCCGTTTGGAAATGTATAATGGTACGGCGTATCTAAGCTGCCGAATGGGAAGTATTTCCACCCCCCAGAAAACCATAGCGAAATAACAACCTTCTAGTTACTGTGTTCACGCGAGTGAGTATGGTTACCGGTAAGCTCTTAAGGAGTAGCTGTGTTAACAACAGGGGAATAATACAGGAGTAAAGCAAGCGTTAAATTAGGCGAGCCGTATGCTTGTATGCCACTTATGTTGTATAAAAAATAAAGAGAACTCCTTGTACATTGCTCCCCGGTGAGCAATTATTATAAGTCACGGGAGTTGAGTAAAAAAATATATATTTTATATGCAATTTCATCTAACCTGCTTTGTGTGCTTCCGCCACCAAATGGTTTATGCGAACTAGCGCCGGCAGGCACCCACCTTTATATAACATGCTACAAGTGCATAGTGTAGCATGTTATACTAACCACTAACATCTCATATCATCAATGCATGGGGATGCCTTGTGGAGAGGCGAAACACATGTCGCAAAGACGACCGGAGCAGCCAGGGTAGCAACGGTGGTGGGTGCTGTTACTGTTCCCGTTGGCGGGCAATCGCGGGCACGACGCAGGAGCAGAGGCGTCAATGGCGTGTTGCATCTACTAATGGTAGTGGGTGGGTGCCGACCGGCGCTAGTTCGCATCAACTAATTAGTGGCGAAAGCACACAAAGCAGGTTATATCAAATTGCATGTAAATTTGCTCAAAATAAAGCCTGAATCTATTGAGCAGTCAGAACCCGTTATATACGTTTTCCCATACATTTCGCGGTCGTATACGACCACCCGGGTTTCGAAGGGTTAATAAATATTTTATAAGGAAATACTACTATATATTTTTTTGCTTAACATGAAATTTACTTAGCCTTTCTGAGTGCGTGGGGTCCTTCAAAAAAGGTATAAACACGTTTTTACAGTGTCGACAATGAGCAGTATCCGTGGTGTGTTCGTAGGCTGCCGTAACGACTTGCCATCGGACAGGTCTTGCATCAAACTAATACTTTTGTTTCGAAAGTAACACACTGTTTCACTCTGCCTGTGTTTTGTCCGTCTGCTGTTTTCTGACGGCTAAGTTGCTGAACGCATCCAAATTAATATTGGTAAAGATATAAATTAATTCTATTCTATTCTGATAACTATTCTAGTTTCATAAAAAAAATACATTATGGTCTAAGGCAGGGGTTCCCAAACTTTTTCAGTTCGCGGCGCCCTTACAGGTTTAATATTTTGTCTCGACCACTACTTGTCTTTTTTTTAAAGTGGCCTGTCAAAATGTTCCCATCACGCCTGATGGAAAGCGTCAATGAGAACCAAAGAACAGCCATCACAGTGATTAGAAAAATTGTCTGTACCTAAGTAGCCACTACTTGAGTGGTTTTTATATGAAGGCAGACTTATAAGTCAGGTAATAATGAAGGTACAGCTATTATTAGTATACAAGTTATAGCACATTTGGACAGGTCATTGTTTTGAGGATACATTCACGAAATTTCATACTGATGAATTAGTATTGCTTTGTCAGTTGTTTAGACCGGACAAGTCCTTTTTTCGCCGTTGAAATGGGTAAAAGTGAATTTAGAACGTTGATAAAACATTACAAAAAGTAATGTTTTATCAACGTTCTAAATTCACTTCAACTCACTCAAGTTCGTACGGTACCCAATCCAAGGATTTTATCTTTCTAATTTTCTATAAAGATCAGTATCAATTTTTATCTCTTACCTACGTACGAGTAAAGGTTATGCTTCCACTATTGTATTCAAATCATAGAGATCGCCTTTCTTATACGGTCGGCCATAGCGCCAATATTGAGATTAAAATTTTTAGTCTTTAGCACAGAGTACCGCACATTTACGTGTCGGGTCCAAAGTAGAACACGCAGTTCTAATTGGCTAGCTCACGAATCAACATCGTGTTGCTTTAGCTTATTGGTTAAAACATCGCATTGGACCGTAGGCTCTATTTGGCGAGATACAGGTGCCAAAACACTAATCTATGGAGAGTAATGTGTGTCTTCATGCGTCGTCTAGTGATTTATTGGTTTGTGGCCAGTACTGGCGCTCAAACTATTAGTCTCAGTGCGCTCCAGTTATTAAATATGAATAATAATATAAGGTCTATAAAATAAGAGAGACAAATCCAAAACAATTATTTTTATTATTCTTGTATATATAATAATGAAGTGAAGCAGCGTACATCTAGTACACTAATGTACAACGGCGAAGGCGAAGACTTGATCCATTGGAAATTAATAATTTTACTCATATCGACCAAATTCTACCATGTAGGGAACTTTTTATATGGCAACATTCTTTTATGCACAGAAAAATAGTTTTTTTGTGAATTTTTCATACTTAAAAAGTTCCATACAGTAAATATTACGCACTTTAAATATTCTAATATATCTGTTAATGAGGATATTTAATTTGCGATATATTTTGGTTTGAACTGGTATTTCTGATATGCAAAAATACAGTGTAATGGTGGCAACGCATCTGCAGCAGTCGTATACAATAGTGCCACCAAAGAAAATTTAGAAAAAAATATAACAATTTTAAAATAATTATAATGAAATAAAACTAAATATAAAGACAACGCGTTCTCATCTTTTACATATCCGCTGAATATTTGTATATAACGAGGAGTGAAAAATAAATACTTATTTTCATATTTAGTTTTATTTCATAAAACCAAAATTGCATGGCAATACAGTAACAACACACAATGCATGAGAAACGAAGACGCTTACATTACAACCGGTGGTAAATAAAAGTCAAACAAACGTCAAATCAACTAACAACTACTCGCATACAGAGTTACAATCAAAACTTAAAGTTATTTTGTGCTCGCTACTACACTAGTATACTCCGGGAATCTCGACTGTCATGCTTGGATAGACAATTTGCATGTTTTGGTAAGAACTAGATTGTTCTAGGCCTCTGTGAACTACACTGTCCGTATGCCAAACTTTGAAATAATGATCTATGAACACAATACTGATGTATGAAATAGCAAAAAATGTATGATTTTAGGACAAATAATAAAAATATTATAGAGTAAAAAGGGTGGTCCTCCTTTGTAGCATGTTATTCTAACAATTAACGTCTATAGCGCCTGAGGATGCTTCATGGAGAGGCGACCAGGCCAGTCGTGGCAGCGACGGTGGTGGGGGCATGCGGTTTCTGTTCCAGATGGCGAACGACCGCAGCAGCCGAAGCAGAGACTACCGGAACAGCCATGGCAGCGTCGGCATGTTGCATCTACTAAGATTATTGGGTGGGTGCCGGCCAGCGCTAAGCCGCATGAACTAATTGGTAGCGGAAGCACACAAAGCAGGTTAGATCAAATTCCACGATATACTATCGACAACAGTTAGGACCGTCGACTTTACTTATAACAACCTGCGGTCAGCGTTGTTTAACTTGCCTGTCCTATCAGGCCGATATGTGCAACGACACCATCAAGCTCCTTGAGTTCGAGTGTAATGTAATTGCGGTATTACATAATGTCTTGATGTAGAATTGTTTTAAGATGACTAATTGAAATCGCCGTTTAGCAATTAGACATTATTAATTATGAGAGAACTGATCCGTATAGCAATAACTCCAATGATTGCCGCTAACTGCCAATTATAGATTTTTTTCAAATATGGCAAATAGTTTGTTTACGTATAAGAAATTAAATGAATCTTTTTGAGGAATTTTTCGAGTTAGGTAACACTACGAAAGGGTTTTTTCTTAGGGAATCATTTCCGCCATTTTTGAACACACTTGAGCTAAGTTGTCCACACATCAAAAAGATTATATACATAAGTCAAATACCGTGCTACATATATGCTTCCACAATCTTAGTGCGTTGATAACATGTAATATTTAATTATTTTCTCATGATGAGATGCGATGCACTTTGCTATGTTAGTTCATCGAGGCGAGGCCTTTTTGCATGTGTTATGCAATATGACTGCATCCAACCATGACATCGACATGTCCGTATTAACCTTATACAGTGAGTAAACAACTAAAAATGAGTTTTACATGACAAGTCATGCTAATGAGGTATAGTCAATTATAAAATAAAGAAACGCGAACTTCCAAAGTTCGTAAGGTAACTAAAAGTAAGTTTATACAATACAGAGAGCATAATCATCGACTTAAAGTCCTAATTATTATATTCCTTCACTGGTATATAATTATATGTATAATCAACAACGGCACAGTGTCACAAGTTACATCGAGGGTTTATTTCGAAGAAGTCTCTAAACTTCTCAACTTTATCAACAATGTACATAATTAGGTGTTGTTATACCGAAATAATATCGATGTAACTAATATTTGGCACTGCTCTTATCTGTAGCGGGAGTGTCTGAAAAAATATATAGTATATTTTTAATCACATTCTGGTAACTGACTATTGGTTTTGTGTTATGTATACCGTGCATTATCTATTTAATTTACGAGTAAATATTACATGCTCAGTAATCTAAATAAAAGTCTCTTCTATAATTATTAATGATTAAGCACTCTTGTCTAAACAACCAAACTTATTTTATGTACAGTCGAAAATAATTACTCACTATGGCAACACTTCTAACTGTCAACAAGGTTTTAAACACAGACATAAAATACTGAAGTGCTGCCGAATACATGCCAATAGTCCAACATGTGTCTGTTTTATATGCGTTCTCTATATTTGGACAGGTATTTTTTTGCTCAGATCAGTATTTTATGTCAATGTTGTAAAATGTAATCGCAAATAAAAGAGGTATAACTCGTCAATCTCACTAACACACTAACAAAATTATGTTATCAATCAACCCGTAGCACTTAGACTATCATACGCGTTTATGAATTTATTGACTGTCACTTTGCTTCAAAAATCCATCACTTGTAAGAAACTATGTATAATGATAGTGCTGTAACAAATAAGTTCCTAAGGAAAAACCAATTTACGCTGGTTCCTCCGCGTACAATATTTATTTTTATCGCTATTAAATAATAAATAATTACATAGTTAATAAAATTGAAATGAAAGATGCATCTTACAGAAGCAAAGAGTGACACGTCTATAAATCCATATATAATTTAAATATCTCTCATATAAAAGGTTAAATGCTTGACCTATTGCTCTAGATACCTTAAATAATGTGAATCCTAATGTTCAGGGAAGTAAATATAATTTTGTGACTCGCTTAGAAATACTCTTACAATATACTAAATAACTATAACATTGTACTCTAAAAAATATGTATAAGTATTGAAGGCTAACATGAGATTGTAATCACAGTAAATTGTTATTAAGTAACGAGCCCACAACATTACTACAAAATAAACCTTCCGGTGTCTATAATAAAGTCCATAATCCACAAACCAACACAAACCGTTCACTACCCACGTACTATTTATACAATTATCAAAGGCAACATGAAGGTATACTTTAAATTATTGCTTTTGTTATTATTATGTACTTTTACATATCACCTCAGTTTATATACAGTGTAACATTGTCCTAACATTTGTTACTGTCGAATTTGAACTTCGCTCAACCGTCGCCGTTCTGCGACTCCGCCTTGGAATAATATTCAGTCTCAAGGCGGTTGATTATAACAATTTGTAGATGTATTAAAATCAGCGTATAACTCCAGTGTCCAATATAGTAGTCATAACTTTAATTATTATCATGTTATATTTGTGACGTGGCGCCGCCGCACGCGCGCCGGCCTCGGCCTACCCTCCGTTTAAATTTACCAATAACATTAAGAATTTAAGCTCTGTCGTATTTGTTCGTATACAAAGATATTTTAACATTAGTGTGCTCAATGATATCGGAGGTTATGTCCATTACTCGCTACGGTCGTGAAACAGTCTAATATTTCTCTAGTGAGTGCGCATTCTACACGAAAGAAACGGTTAACGAGTACCTACGGGCAGCACTAACAATGACCTAATGACTTGCATAATATTTACCTACAATATATTCTATATATAGTATATATAAATGCAATCTGCAAAATGCATAAAACAACAGTTTCTTTATATCTATAAATTGTATAAAATATTAAATAAAATCTATTGAAGTGAGGTAGATGGATGGAATTTCACAATTTGTGTGGATAATTTTTTATTTGTTTAACCGCCGCATTGGCCCAAATGCTGAGGTAGATGGATGGAATTACTATGTAAGAGGCCCTACTACGTGACAGGGACCTTACATACACATACAAAAACACTATTCACTAGTCGCGTTATCTAACAAAACAATCTCACACGCAGTGGCGAATTGAAGAGTCTAACGTGACGCGGGTTGGCTAAGAACAAGTGAGTGGTGAGGCGCGTCGGAGGCGAGGACTTCCATAAAACAAAACCGGGATACGAGTTCGTCGACGAGCTCGCAGCAGAACCGCTACAATGTTCCGCAGCGAGGCATCTAGTTCAACATTCGGAAACTCAGCACAATGTGTAGCGCAGAACAGGTCTGCAACTGATACCTGGCTCATATCTTTTAATCTTACATTAAATCTACATTACAATATTGGAAATGGCACCAATGACATTCCACGGGTCAACAATTAAACCGTAAAACGAACGAATCAGCTAATGACCACAAAACATAACACTCAAGCACCGTTTGAAAACCATCAACAAAACATTGTCCTATCCGTGTTGCTAGTCGACGAGACTAATTCAACACACCTACAGTAAGACTATAATCATTTCATGAGGACGCGTTCTTGTGTTCGTCCTCGGAGTAATCACCTTCCTCCTGCCCGCTGTTATCTTGGTCCTGCTCGGAACTGTTTAATCTGTTTCTGTCGTCGTCGTTGAAGTCTTTGCTGTTCTCTTTGTCGGCTAACTCATGTTTATCCGAATCCATGTCGCCGATACTGTCATTCCTTTGTCGTTCTTTACCCAAGTCGAGAGGCTCGTCAGAGTTGCGCAGGATGTCCGGCTTGCTGGTGATGCTTTCACCGTATTGTCGCTGCATCTGCTTTAGGAAGCGATGGTGGTGGGCGAGATTTGTCGGGTTTGGCGGCAGAGATGCCATTTGGGGAGAGGGTTCATCATATGTTTTTCGATCCATATGCATTGATGTCATCTGTGCTAGTTTTGCGGCGTTCATTCCTGTAAGCATTCATCTTAATAAGGAACCATTCGATAATTATTGGTATACATACAAAATGTGTTATTTTTCACGAATTTTCTTGTTAACCTACCAAATAAATTTTCACCAAAATATTGCATGTAGGTGTCGAAGATAGCGGAGCCTCCATAGCCGGGCGGGTACTCTTCATGTTTCATGGCAGCGGCAAGGTTGTGCGGCAGATTCTCAACGGTCTTAGCTGTAACTGCTCGCACTGCTGGCACTTTGGTGATGGTCGTGTTGGCTAGGTTGTTTATATCTGGAGAAGTAGAACAACTTCAATTAGACTTGCCCTTTCCAAAGCGATGAAAAGGGGATCCATGACATAGAAACAAGTAATAATTGAATCATCATTTTTGAATATTCGCGTGAGGTGGTGAGTATTAAAGGTCACAATATTCTGAATCTAGAAACATGAATGTTGATATTAAAATAGATTAAAAAAGCAGTGCATGTCTAAGCTGTTTGAATATTCCACTCCTTACGACTAAAAATAGGATGTTTGCATGGGATGTACAAGAAAAATTGCCACGCTTATAGTATTTTATAGAGGCAAGGTGAGGGAGTTTGTACTGGGTATGTGGAAATTGTTGCAACTATTGATTCTGTTTATATTTATACTATGACGAATAACAAATAAGCATAAATACTCCAGTAGATGTACAAAAACTGTTGCGACTACCCCGGTGCTGTCGCATGTTAATATATGGCGCCAATGACAACATATTGCAGTCGTTTAAGTATCGGAGACAACACACTGCCTTGCGGAACGCCAGTATTGATGTCTTTCGGAGTAGCTGTTTTTTTAAATGACTTTTGTTTGAGCTTATGTTGGTATTTTCGCTCAATTTTAGTTACAATCTTCTAGGGCTTTTTTATTTAAGTCGTCTATCGGGTTGCCAATAGAATAAAGCTCAGCGTCTCACTTGCCAGTGCCTCGTTTGTTTTGCAGTGGAAGGGCGTATTAGGTACCTGGTGAGGTAGGCATTGCGTTGAAAGATGATAATGAGTCACTTGCAGTCGAAAAGATTCAGTCATGTCATGACCAAGTTTGAATGGCTGGTTGAAAGTTAGTGAAGACTTACGTGGCGGCGAGACTGGTATGCTGTCAGGGTACCGCGGCTGGCTGAGATCGTCGTTGTCATTGTCGCCGCACACGCTGCTGCTCTCCGAAGCCGCCGATTTGGCGTCCAACTTGATGTCAGAGCGACGCGGTCCCGTCGGTGAAGCGCGCGCCCGCAGTTGTTCAGGTGACACTTTTACACCAGCTTTAGCTAGCAGTCTGAACAATTTATGTTGTTGAGTTTTAACACCAAGTAAAAACAGTACATATAGTATATGAAAGTTACAGGGAGTGCCTGAAATTAGAATAAACTCCATCGAGATGCGAGCGATTCGAGTAGGTACCTATGATATTTACAAATTAAATTATATTACAGTTTTACTTTACATTGAAATCGGTACCTAATTTCATAACTTGCGAACTAGTTTATCGCCATTTTTAGGGTTCCGTACTAAACAAGGAATCCTTATAGTTTCGGCATGTCTATCTGTCCGCGCTTGATACTAGAAAGCTGTAGTTTGGCATATACTCGTATATACATATTAAGTATGCTGACAAAGTGGTAGAATAAAATCTGGTAAAAATATTTTTTAGGTGGTGGTTTTTTATTCATGCCAACCCCATAGTGTGGGGAGTCGTTAGATAGGTTTTTTTAAATAAGGGTGTGGGAAGATCATTTTTCGATATAGTGATTTTTGCAAAATATTTATATTGCAAGTGTAAATTTTTATTAGACTCGAAGTGTTTACTTGTAACTATATATTTCATTTCTTTGTTTTGTTACAACTTTCACATTGGTATGTCACACTTTTTTCTCGATATGCGTCAGAACCTAGTTAGTGCGTTTATCGTAAGCACGGCACTAGTACAGCAGAAGGAGGTCTAACTACACCTATCAAACAAATAATATCATTTTCATATTGGTACGAAGTAACACTTTGTGATCGCGGGGTATCACGGGTCGGAATTTAAGTTCCCATGACACCCCTGAGGGTATCATTCAAGTCCGAAGGACCTTGACTATGGCGTATGCAACGGCGCCGAAATAAAAAAGATACAAAAAATCAAATCGCGCTCGAATATTAGTCCCTTAGGTACAATCACGGTAAATGTTTAAATTGTGTGATTGTTGTAAATATCCTAGTGTTATGCTCTAAAATGAAAACTAGCATTTTTAGTCGATACTAGTATAGCATTAAGAGTTATAGATAAGAACGAAGGATAAATGTAATACTTACTGGCTGGCGAGCTCCGGGTCGAACCTGGTGGGCATCTGCAGCACGGGCAAGTCCTTGGTGGAGATGCCGCGGTGCTGCCGCGACATGTGCGAGTGGAGGGAGTTGCGAGACTTGGCCACGGTACCGCATAGCACGCAGCTGGGGAAGGAACGTCGACATTCTGTAATCTACGTACCTAGCATATATGTGATTTTGGGGTTTAAATTCATCATTGTTTCTTTTACAATGTCCGGGGGCATGGAAACTGGTTACCGTAGCCTATAGACGCTTGCAATATACAGGAAGTTATCATTTATCCGCGGTTTTCTGTGAGATTAATGAGTGAGAGTAATGATTGAGAAAGCCCATACAAAGGTCGGTTCTTACCGGTAGCCCGGGCAGACGGTATGCTTGTCTTCAAGATGCGTCCTCAGGGTGTGAGCTGATCGGTAGATTTTGCCGCACTTGGGGCACGGCCGTGGGTCCGTTGCCCTCACACGGAGCAGATCCTGATTCCGTCGACAGGCTGGAAAATTACATTAAATTATATTGGTATTCTTTAAGACCCATATTCAATGATTATTAATTATATGCCTTACCTTTCGGAGTAGTGCGTAACTGGTATTTATAACTTCCAGTTTATGACAGTTACCTAAGTACATAACGTTATCGAAATAAAACCGTGTGATTATTTTCGTGTATGTAATTAATTGATGAATAAATTGAACCAAACGATTTCATTTAGATAATACCTAGCTCAATTCAGTGTTGCCAGTTCGTATACAACACACAATGGCGAGAAAAACAACTAGATTTCTACTTAGTAGTTTTATTTTTAATGTATTTATATAAGCAGACATTTTCTTCGGGTAAAAATTAAATTATTACGTATATATCGTATCACTAATACATTCGCAACTAGAATCGTTTACTCACATTGAACATTTGGTTATTGAATGACTAAGTATTTTTTTTACATTGTACGCTTAACGCTATTTATAATTATAAAGATATACGTCATTGCCTCTGAGGCGCCAGGAACAATTTCAACTACCCGCTAAGTTACAATACTTTATTCAATTTTCGGAGATCTATAAAACGCGGTTCCTATCGCATATATTTCTGAAGGCATCGTTTACTGTACTTAATTTGTAAATTACATTCTAGATTGTAGGAGTGTAACAGAAATATAAAATTCAGCGCAAACTACATACCACTCAATATTTTTTATGTTATAACTTACTTTTGCTTGTTCAACTTAATTTGTAAAATAATAACAACGAAACTAGGGGTTCTGTAACTTGATTATTTTTGTCTCAGATATACATTTGGTTTAAAACCAAGGTGAGGAGTACCTAAGTTAATCAGTAGGACTAGACTCACTGTCTCAAAAAGTACAGCTTTTTCTGTGCTGAATTACTGAGATAGTAAATGTCAGTAAAATATGAATTACGTTAAAAATCTCTTCTCAAAACACTAATGTGGAATTGTGTATATTAATGTTTTGAAAAAATGTTTCTTCCTTAAATAACGAAATATTGTTATATAAAAATGTGGTCTTGAAAGGCAAAGACAATCTGTATATTTTTTATTTTGTATGACGTGCACGTTAGTAAACACCATGATAAACCCAGTCCTTTTACAGGCGGCGACACGGTTCAACGTTTCTGCGGTTCTATACTCTCAAAATTATATTTCATAGAGCAAATTGATATTTACTTGAATTACATCGAATTTGAAGAATACGTATTACCTTTAGTATTACGGTTTTTCTCGAAGCACTGCATACATTGTATGTATATACGTCTATTACGCATCAAGCATAACTGGATGTTATGGGTAAGATAGATGGCAGGGCAGATTGATTAATTTACACGTCTTACAAATACTTCAGCGTAATATATATGGAAAATGATCTTATTATTTGATTTACTTTTATTGCATCAAATTTATTAACAATATCTATAAAGGTACCTCGTAAAAACATGTAGCAATTTGTATGAGCACGCTAGTTCAAGATTTCCCTAAATAGACAGAAGAATAACATACTTTTCTGTCTATTTAGGGAAATCTTGAACTAGCGTGCTTCATCCCTCTGCGTTTGAATGCGTGCAAAGGTCGCGCCATATCAATATTGTATCAGGGTTACAGCGTGCCGAACATTTTATATTCCTGTTATAAATGTTAATACTGTAGGTAGTTTTCGGAGCAGCCCGAACTCTATTGCATTTATAACGACATCCTCGTGTCACTGAAAACGTTTATAAAAGAATATATACTATATGCTTGGTGTATTTCCCTTTTTCGTTATGAAAATATATGCGAATGGAATTATTCTATTCTATGTACATGTTAAATAAATCCCTCTCGTTATATTTTCGTACGTTCATCTACATTGACTAGATATGTTTTAGATTGTGCCGTACGGCTCCGGGCGTAACCGAACTACTTTTTATTTATAAAATAAATACTCTTAATATGATTGGAAGTGAACTTATCCTTAACTATTGCGTTAAAAGGCATTAGATTTTGTTTACTCTATTTCGTATTGTCTTTATATCTATGGTCGAAAACATTAGGCGCCGGTACAATGGTTGCATCCTTCGAGTCGCGTGTTAAATAAAACTTCGATTCAAAAATAATATTGGCACTAGATTACGTGATAATAAAAGTGAACGATTGTTTGAAAACCATTGTAGCGGCCGTTAGAAGTGAAAGATGGGCGATGTCCCGACAGTTGAACACGACGTCATATTAAAGCTCATACAAATGTTTCTCGGGGTTGCTCGCGGCTCCGGAATCTCAACGTTAGTCTACGTTACAGCTAATTAAAACAAGGAGTACACTAGAAGCAACAATGGAAGTTATAGACGATCAGGAAGTCGGCGAACGAACGACGTTCTTAGTTGCACTTCGTATTCTATCAATGGCACCAATCATCACATGTCATAATGCGCTTACATTATATCCTTACTTAAACGATATCAGTCTATTCTACTACAAAAATAATTTTCAGTCGATTTATCCTACTGCTTTATACATCATTAACGAACGTGACAGCGGAATATTAAAATGCATCCTGGAGATCATTATTCTCTGTATTTCTGTTTTAAGCCCCACGTGTGTAGTTCCTTTTCACAGCCGTTTTTTTTACAAGTTTAACATTCAAAGCCTAATTTTATACGATCGAGTTGCGTTATAGCTTTGTTTCGTTCATCAGTCTCGAGATCGGAGGCGGACTCTCGTGCCTCTGACCGCTCACGCCCAGCCACAGCTCCACTTGAGAGTTTTCATCTGCTCCCACTGGTTGCGGTGTTTGATTCTCATGTGGTTCCGCACCGAGTTGGGGTGCGCGAAGTACCGGGCGCACGAAGCCACCGGGCACACGGGGCTGTCGCGCGGGTAATGCGCCTCGAGGTGCCGCCGCGCCAGCGCCAGCGAGCCCAGGGCCGCGAAGCACAGGGGGCACTGCAGACGCTCGCCCCTCAACATGGCGCTACTTGCCGCTTCGTTCTCCTGCAGGTACTTTAGCAAGTCGTTCTCTCGCGTCTCTCCCTCCCCCCCGACATCTCTCACCGCCAGGTTTGCCAACGCGCCCCGCGCCGCGGCATCTGGAATGCCGACAGCACCATGTTACTCAAACTATTAAGCGGCGAAGCGGTTGGCAAATCCGACGGCGACTTATTGCACTACCTAACCCCTAACAAAATGACCGTAATAAACTCTCTAAAAATATTACGTCATTATAAATACAATATATCGATAAACAGTTCTTTACGTCCTCGCTTACGTACGTCCGTTGGCACATCTATTCCTATATTTATTGTACAACACGAGAACGTGCCGAGGAGCGCGGGCGAGAGGGGATCGGGGGTGGGGGGCCATCACCACCAGGCGCCGAGCGGCGGCTGCGCGGGGTGCGGGGCGCGCTCGGCGTCCCGCCTTCTCTAAGAGTTCTGTCGCTGGCGGATGCCGTGGGCTTGCAGTTGGTGGTTGATGAGGTAGTGCTTGGTTTTGCACTTCTTGCCGCAGTGCTGGCAAGGGAACCACTGGTCGCGGTCGGTCTGCGAGTGCACATTGAGCATATGCTGGCGCAGGTTGGAGGTGGAGGAGTACACGCGTCCGCACAGCGGACACTGCGGCCGGTAGCCCATGGCCGCCCCGCCCGCGAGAGCCGCCCCTGTAACACAGAGGCGGCGGTTAGAACAGTGATCCGTTAGAACATCGTTTAAGCGCTATGGTGAGTGTATCGGTGGCAGGGGTCTGCGGACGGGGCGGCGGGGAGGTCGCGCCTCCTCTGTTTCACGCCGTGTATAGAGTTCATGTGTATCTGCATGTACTGGCGCGTCTTGAACGCTTTCCCGCAGACGGGGCAGGAGTGCGCGAGCTCGCGCGCCGCGTGCACGTTGAGGATGTGTTGCTTCAAGTTGCTATTGTTGCTGTAGAGCTTGCCGCACTCGGGGCAGGCGGGCTTCGCGGTCGCCTCACCGTTTCCGTAGGGCGCGGCGGTGGCGTACGGCGCGTAGCGCTCCTCGGGCTTAGCGCACGGCTTGGCCTCGCCGCCACCCGGCCAGGTCGCTCCTGGGGCAGACGGAGGACTCGTTCAGTGCTCGCTCCTACACCTACTTATTTAGCATCGACGCGACATTGCCAATTTTATTTGTTTCTTTTTGTTCGCGTATCACGCATTTGCTCCCGATCGAATAACTTCCATCGTTGCTACTAAGATTTTCCTAATTTTATATGTACGGGTTGGATTTTAGGGCGAACCGTGTTTATCGAACGTTTAATGTAGTAATTAAGCGCCTAGGTGTCATTCTCATTATTTAATTGTTAGTGTTATTGACAAGGTGCAGCATGTGACTCAATAACACGCAATTAACGATACAGTGACTTCTTTGTTCGTCGACGAGCGCCCGCGACATTACGACCGGACGGTTCGCTATGTTACCTTTAATTAATTCTTAAAATTATTCCGTGTCAACTAGCGTCACTTGGAAAATTAATAGACAGTGTTATTGAGTCCTAGAATATTTAATACGAGTGCAGTAGGATTGTTCACTTACCATAATTTTCTGCTATTCCTGACGGTCCTGGGAGACCAGGAAAGCCTGCAATCAGCAAGATACGCATTTTAATGCCATTCCACGGAATAGTTTTAAAATTGATGTTGGTGTAGTTATTTTACCTGGCAAGTTGAGTAGTCCGAAGTTGGAGAGCGTCCCGTTAGTGTTGGCCATAGTCGCGGGGTCGTCGTAATCTAAGGGCTCCTGCTTGGCCCTCGGCTCTCCCTCGGTGTCGCTGGCACCAGCGTCCGACGAGGACTCCTCACCGTCACCAGACTATTGAGAAACGACAATAGAATAAAAGAAAGTATTCCATGAAAAACCACATAAGTAACCGAGATCAAATTATGTTTAATATTCACTACTAAAAATACATAAACCAATTTCACTTTTTATTCTGATTTGTTACTTTGATCTTCTCGAATACTTTCGAATAACAAAAAGGCAACTTACCAGATTATTTGACGTCCCTGACAGGTGTTGTGCTTGAGCGTTATCCAATACTTGTCCAAAAAGTCCGAGTTCGTGACCGTTAGCCCCCAATCGTTCGGGGCTTGCCCCCTGCACCGCCATCAGTTGTTCTGTCCTGCATAAGGAAATATTATTGTCTTTTACTGTCTTATAGTGACCTATACGGCTGCCTTGCTCGTGCTGGTTGGTGTTTTCACCACAGACATAGAGAACCCGAGTTGGCCAAGTGGAGAATGCTCATATTTGAGACGTCAGTTTCTGAGTGACGTTCCTGGAACAGCGAATCGAAAATTTCTAAAAAAAAATCCCGTTAATTCTTCTCGACGGTCTTGGATGACAAGGTAACATGGAGCGATTCGAATTGTCGTACCCCATAGATTCTCGTGGGTCACTGTTGCCATAGGAGACTTGCATGAAATGTGATTGTGTAAAAGCACGAGGTGCACGTGTGGTGCGAGCGAGGAATGAACGGATAGATGGGATTCACCTCAGCGAGTCCATTATAGCTCCCTGTATTTTATATTGTGTTATAGCAATAGTATTGTCGGTTACAAACTCGAAGTTTACAGGGTCACCCACGCATAGCACTAATGAATTAACTTGGAAAAGCTCGAGAAGATGGTGATGCATCACGAAGTTTCGAGAACAATATGAGAGCCTGCAGACGGCTAGAAGGCGCTTGTATAATGACGCTGTTCCAAAAGGTGAAAGCACGCCACCAGAGCCATGTGTATATAGATTTAAAAAAACTTGTAGGGAGTCAAGAATTGCCCACTGTACCGATACATACTCACAGCAAGAAGTGACACATCTCCCGTGAACGCGTGCTCGTTTCAGCTCAAATGGCCACGAGGTCGGTGAAGCCATGTGGTGATGGAGGGACATGTTTTAAAGTGAATTGTACTACAATTACGTAAATTTTTGTAGTGACGTTTAATAACGTAGTAGATTATCAACAATTTCGACGTCTGCAATTATTGTGATATTGAAATCACCTTACTTATTAATTATTAATAACTTAATTTGGCAATTGGATGTCCGCATGTTGAAGGCTGCGTAGTTTATGTATAACAGTCGTATTCAGAGTTGTCCTGTAGGATCACGAGTCGGCCTTCATCCTTGAAGCTGTGATGAAGGTGCATTGTCAGACATCACGTACCTAGTTTTTAACTGCGCCTGATATAAATCTGATGACCTTGCACGTTTTGGAGGCGGCGTGCTGGCAGCGCCTTCCTCCGGCCTTCTTGACCGCCTACCCTCGCGCTGTTGGGGATCTCGACCCTCCCGGGAGCCTCCGCTGCCGGTCTCCGTCCATGATGATGCAGACTGTTAATAATCATCAGTCTTTGTAGTCAGACAGAATTATCATATAACAGTGCCAATCAAAAATCTAAATTTGATAGTGAATGTGCATGTAATTGAAAATACATAACTACCGTAATTTTAGCTAATCTGTTTTGAAATATATAAGTAAGTGCAAACACTAAAATACTTTATATTTATTTACAAAATCTCTAAAATGTCAGATACATCAATAATCATGTACCACGGTGGGCGTCAACGCCGAACTGGGATTTGCGTTGCTAATATTTGCGGTAGTATTTGAAATTCGAAGTCGCAAGAACTAATAGTCCATTTTTGTAACAGACTTCAAAACTGTAGGAGGGTATATGTTCTAGGAGTATATATCATGTATGGTCATAGATGTCTTGGAAACTGCCAAACTTATATGCAATAATCGATTATATGCAACACTTATAAATATCTAAATCCATCGAGATTTCGATAATTTTAAGTGTTGCATATAAATTTGGTGAATGTACGGTCATTAAAAGTTATTTTTTAAAAGTTAATAATTCGATTTAGATTTTTATTTAATTAGTGGTCTTTGATGATGACCTGTATTGTAATTATATGAATAATTGATCAAGATTTAAAGATAAGCGAAAATGTTTCGAAATTAAAACTTTTAAATGAAACCTAATAAAGAGTGAAAACGTCTGTAATGAACATAAAGGAACTGCGTGTGCAGGCGTTGAATTTTATCAATTTGGTTTATTTCTTTTTTTTTTATAAAATTGAAAATATGCAAGAAGCATACCGAACTCACCGGCGAAGCTTTTTGATCTAGCGTAGGCACAGGTGCTGGTGCAGGAACGTCGGTCAACCCTCGTACTTGGAGAAGCTGGGCTGCTCTGAGGAATTCTTTCAGCTGTTCTTGGCCAATATGAACTTCTCCCTGGTACATGAATCTAATGGAAAGACATTACAAGTTACTTTATAAATAATATCGATATAAATTAGTGTTAAACAACGATTTTAGAAGAGTTTGTTCGCTTTGGTGACCGTGAATTTACTATTTTGGATTAGAGTCAGATTCTTGGGTAAATATTCAGGAAACTGTAGAAATGTTTGATTACAACGTTTATGAACTTGTAAGGAGGATGACTAGCAGTTAAGAGTTTATTATTATTCTTACACGTCTAACTAAAATTAGAGAGTTTCGTACCTCAGCAGGCTTTCCATGTCTTTGTCGTGGACGTCCCGTAAGATAACGATAGGATGTTGGCAAGGATTTGCTTTCAATAATCTTCGAAAGTACGGACTACACGCCGATAGCACCACCTATGGGAAATAATTGCATACTGAGTATTGAATTGAAAGATTTTGGGTATAGCAGTCTTAGAACAACAGTAATAGTACATAAACAACTATAATGTAAGTTATGGTACAATATGACCAATCCATGCCGCTCTTTTGGGCAGACCTCAAACTCTCTTAATGACCGACTCATGATGATCGCTCGAGGTTGCCTAAAATGCTAATCTTTGTCATCTGCTTCTCTGTAGGACGACCGGTATCCCAGCAGTGGGATTATTGTTGTAGTGAGTAGTTAATATATCTTAAGTATACATGTTTGCAATTATTCCACGTTCATACCAACACTCCTTTGGCTATTAACATGACATATGTCGCCCCGAAATAGTGTTAAGCGCAGATTTCATCGGATCGCAGGGGCCGCAGCGCAGAAAATCGTCTAAATTCTACACAAATCATATGCATAAATATTTTTATAACAAATTACATATTCTTATTACATAATTAACAATAAAAATCGTGGTCAATTTTAAACGCCGGCAGTTTTAGTCGCGCAATCGGTAGTTTTTGTTTGCCCTAGTGGGCGAAGGACGCATTTTATACAACGATGCGATTCGCCTAAATCTGCGCTTATCTTATTGTAAATCAAAAAATATTGGGCTCCAATAAAATAAAATCCGCAAGCGAGCCTTGGTGTCAAAGTACCCAATATCTATTTGACCACCAGGATCATAAAAATGTGCGCCATGTTTTCCTGACATGAAAATCTTTTATTGCTTCGTTATTTAAGCCAAAGAATAAACTTGTAAATTGTGTAAACGCCATTTAATAATACGGGATTAATTTCGATATCATGAATTTTTTTATTTTATTTTGATGTCCAACAATCATTATGTTATTTTGTATCAATTGGAATTAAACTAACTGATAGATACGGCTACCCTCTTCCGAATTGTTCCCCTTCTGTTACTGAGCACCTGTTTTATACCCAAACGTACTTAAATGAAGTTCTAATAGCAGATTGAAGTAAGCAGATACCTTACTGAACATGGCGAGGTGATGTCCATGAAGTCCTCCTTATAATTCCTAGTCCTATAATTCGCTGAATAGAAGTCGTTCCATCGTAGCGAGTACTGCTGTTCGCTATCTATACATTAATGGTAGTTACCTTATGCGCACTGAAGGTGGCACCAGCGCAGGCGAGAGTGACGTCCACGAAGTCCTCCTCATCCCGCAGCCGGCGGAAGGAGGACACCATGGCTGAATGGAAGTCGTTCCATCGCAGGGAGTACTGCTGCTCGCCGCCGACCGTGGCGCCGCCTGTTTATACATTAATCTTTGAAATTGTATACTTTTTTATTAATTCTAATAAATATATTTTATTAATACAGAATGAGGGCGTGTGTGGCTTTGAATAATATGACTTTTTCTGTTAAGGGAGATTCGAAGTTGGTCTACAGAGAATAAGACATACGAATGGGTACCTAGCCTAGATGTTGTACATTGTCTCGTTTATGTTGGCGACGCCGTTTTATTATCAGCACCATGTGGATTGCAAATACTAGTCATAATAATGAAAAGAGATTGTATGTAGAACGGCTTTCAGTTGAATGCGAAGAAAACCAAGATAGTGGTACTCGAAAAAAACTAAACTAAAACGAATGCAATGGTTGAGATTTGAGATGTTGCAGCGTTGGAACAAGTGAATTAGATTGTATATCTCTTAAATGTCCGATTAGACATAGATGTGATTGCCGCTGTATCGAGAGACCAGACAATGGAGGGAGTAATGTGAAAACATTTAGTCAGCAAAATCTAAGTTTGAAAACACAGACGCCTAAACAACAATACGAAGATGAGCCTAACGCCAACGTATGGAAGCGAGAGCCTGGCATGGCAAGAGCGAGAAAGAAAGTGGAGTAAGTGCATGCTTTGTACAAAATCAATGGAGTAACCCTTCCAGATCGTGATTGGAATGTTGATGTAAGAAAGAGCATTGATCTGATAGAGGGTGTCGGTGTCAAGATAAGTAATGGTGCACTCAATTGATTATAGGACATGTGGAAAGAAAGAATGACTATACAGATGTATGTACAAGGTGTAACTGGAAGTATGCAAGGAGCCGAGGAAGGTCAAGACACCCCTATTAGGTTGAGACGGTCATGTCCCAGAAGGAGGCCTCGGAGCGGGACAGGGAGGATGATCCCGAGGCTGTCCCGCTCCGGAGACGGCGGACGGGAGTGCAGCGTAGGCGCTACGCGCAACTATTGCCGCCTCCCTAACTTGTGGGACTAGGGGTCAGGATGGGAACCTGGCCCCATAATGGTCCCGCCGCCGGAGGGGCTGTCCCAATTTGCCGGGACGGCACCTATATTGAAGAAGTCTGGCCCCTTCTGAGGGGCTGGCCAGTCGCAGTGGTGTCCTGTTGCTGACAGATCCGGAGCACCACACCAACGCGGCCGATGGCATTTCGCGGGGTCGTTTAGTGGGTATACCGTCGGACAGCCGACGGGGAGTCCCACACTACCACCGGAGGCCACCCAGGCACCGGTGGTGTGCGTAACGCATTTTTCACCGCGTCACAAAAAAAAAAGACACCCCTATTAGGTACGTCCAAATAGGTCGAGTTTTATCAAAATGTGGTGACAGGAGTCCTAAAAACAAATGAGCGTGCATGAAAAGAG
The DNA here is from genome assembly GCA_947507595.1 of Pyralis farinalis. Classification (NCBI taxonomy): domain Eukaryota; kingdom Metazoa; phylum Arthropoda; class Insecta; order Lepidoptera; family Pyralidae; genus Pyralis; species Pyralis farinalis. Next base: position 3,157,098 of record OX382262.1, on the reverse strand, counting down.
CTACGAATATTATTTAAGCGAGTGAGATATGTAAAGTATCGTATGGCATTGTCTTGTTTCTGCCTACCCGGCAAGGGACTTAGCATTAATGTTTAGAACTCTCTTTAATTTGCTGCATATTTAGCACTAAATATTAGACAAGATATTTGCTGAATATTAAGTTATTATGACACTTTCTGAGATAAACATCTGCGATAGACTGACAAACTCGCAATTGCTCTTATATAAGCGTTTCGATTATTGGCATGAAGCCCTGAAAAGTGACAAAAGACAAAAATTGCAACAGTCTTATTCATTATGTCGATATGCTGATTTGATTAGATGACGACGATTGAGATGATATTTGCATTCACGTGAGGCTTTAAGACTAAATGATAAATAAATAAACCTTACGTATATATGAAACGTAGCTACTTTCTATTCTTCATTTATTTCTCTATATAACACCGATACATCACCAGTTTTATTATGTAGACGCTTGGCAAAAAACTAAAACCTACATTTGTAAATCATTACAATGTGAACTATAAATCTTAAGCTCTTTCCACAACTCTTTTAATTTCATGGTTGTACTAGAACATTACGATAAAATATGGTTATTTACCTAATGAAATAGCCAAGAAATACAAAATTTGCATAATACATGTACATTAATTGTTAGTAGATTGTCATAAAAACCAAAATGAAAATTGGTCACAAATGAAGAATAAATTAGGCGGATGTCTAGATAAATGTGCGTAAATAAACGGCAATAAATATTTGTGTGTTGACACAGAAATATGATGGTAACGGTGCGATAGCTCATAAACACTGGACTGTAGAGGACCAGTAAAGAGGTGTATCATAATAAAGTAGATACAACATTAACTAAATGTCAAGGAATCGATTCATTTGTGGCGACTCATATAGCACAAGAACGCAAATAGAATTATGGTCTTACGAAACAATAAATATCCGTAGCCGTAAATGACAGTTCGCTAATACGAATGCTGTGTTCTTGAGAAAAAAACAGGCAATCGCGAATACTCAATCGGGTTTTTTTTTATGATTAAAGCGTTTTATGTGCTTACATTTTGTTCTTAAAAAATGCAGGTATCTATTTATACATAATTCATGGTAATTACAGAAATTGTTTTATGAAAAAACAATGTCCTCGTTTATTCAAAATTTGTTAGTTATGTCGAAGTTATAAATTAATTATACAATTTTATTATGTTCACAGTGGTGCTAACATCGACTTATGATTTCTTTTAATATACCAATTAGAGGTTATTATTTCTAAGCTGTTTAATTAAAGTATGAATTAATTAATTAATATTCATAAGATACTTCTATTAGATAGATAATCATTAAAAGTACTATCGCTAAATGATAATACCGCAAATACCTAAAACTTTATGATATCGTAAAATAAAAGAGGAATTAACATAGAAGAAGATTGTTATGGAGGAGTAAAGACCGAGTCAGCTCGGTGCTAGCACGACAACTCTAGATGTCGAAACTGGTACCCTCATAACTCGCCTTCTCTACTCAACCTCCCAGCGTGTTGTTATTTAGCTGTGGATTTCTATAAAGCGAACCTAGTCTTCCCGGTCGGGCTGCTTTGATGCGCCTTACCTCTCTTAAATCTATGTCTGGAGGCAAAGAAGCATACGACCCACCTGATGTAAAGTGGTTACCGTATTCTACGAACTGTACGAGCAGTATCACGGGTTGCCACTCCAGCTTAATATAAAAACCAATAGACTCTCGATGTCATAACATGACATAGTACGATGGCTAGCTGCAACAAGCTTTCACCCAAACGAGCAAGAAATGAGGTGCATTACTGGTTTTAGTCGACGGTGGTTTATCGCATTTTACGGCATTGAACTATTATTCTTCAATATAAACTAAAATATAGGATTTGGGGAAGATACTAAATTTTACATGGACTGCCGTGACCTCCGCACTCCACAGGGAGAACCAGACCTTTCTTAGGTAAGGTTACACATTTTTCCAGATATAATTTCTTCTATGTGCAGGTTTTCTCATGATATTTTCCTTCACCAGCAAGTGATAATTATGATAACGTACGGATGAACACAAAAAAAATATATTTGGCATTAGATCCTCACGGGCACTTAGACACATCTTACATTCTCATTACTATTATCTTATTTATTTTTCATAGTTTTGATTTCTTCTTTTGAATCTACCAGCATTTCAAAAACGACCATGACGAGGAAGAAATGCCAAAAGAAACCTGCCTATTACAATAAATTTATGACGGTGTATACATAATGGTGTCAAGTACAGTGAAAGATATATTAATACATGTGCTGAATGATTTTCAGACATCTCTATCAGTCAGATATTCATCGATTTTGTAATAAACCTTCTCACAGAGTATTTTTGATGTGCCTTTTGAACATATTGTAAGGCAAGTTCAGAATTGTTTCAGGTAATTTATTATAGAATCGAATACTACAATTTACAACAAAAGATTTACCAGTCTTAGTCGATGTACTGTCATACACAATATATTTTTGGTTCTAAAATTTTCACTACATTTTTAATCATAAATCCGAAAACACTAATTTAGTGGTTCAAGTCAGGATTCGAACCAGTGACCAGTTGGTCAATAGGCCGGTTCTGCTTAGAACTTTGCCAAATCCCTAGTCTTAAGTAGCGGACCCCGCTATTCCTAATAGATTAGGAAATGGGATAACGCTAAGTTAAACTAAAATATAGGTATGCCCGTTTTTAGGGCTCTCAACATCAGCTCCTGATGAAACGCAGCCAATTTAGTAGTGTCAGGTGAGTCTTGGCTTTCCTTCTTCAGATATACAATGCGAAAGTGGAAGGATGTGAGAGTCGAATACGATAGTGGAAGGATCACTTTCAATACAAAAACTCAATTGTATATCTATTTCATGATTCTTTCAAAGTTGACCTCAATCAATCGCGCCTTCAGCTAAGGTGACAGGATCTCTGGAGTCCTAGCAAATGGACAGAAGATTACCACGACTATTGTTTATTCAACATCAGGTGGCACAGGTGCATATGATTCACCTGATATAACGCGGCTACCGTAGCCTTTGAACACTCGTAATACATTTAGCATCACTCACGCGATGCCACCCCTGCTACTAACACAGCCGCTCCTTAGGAGCTTACTGGTGACCTCACACATAACTGCAGTGGTAATAACTCTTTCTAGAATTGTGTGTTCCTGCGAGTGAGTGAGATTATTAGATTCTAAGGAGTTGCTGTGTCAGCAGTGAGATAAAACAGGTGAGAGATTCTTCCTGTGTTGCAAGCATTCTTAAGCTACGGTAACCATTTTACATCTAGTAGGACGTATGCTTGCCTGGTTCCCAAAGTTTTATAGAAAAACTAGTATTTATGATTGGAATACAAAACTAAAAATATTGTTTTTTTAATACCCGAAGTGTGTAAGACCGCGTCTTCTGGCGCTTTCTCACTGCCTACTCTGAAATCTGGAGAGATGATATAGATACTGCAGAGTCTAGGTATGGTGGAGGAGATAGCAGGCGCTGCCTGGTATATATATATATAGTACGAATCGAGCAATCATAACCTTGGTAAAGCACGTGTAGTGTTTTTTTCAAACATGCAAGGAATTAATAAAGGACGAAGCGAGTTTCCTTGACTTTTCATACTCGTTTACATACGATGCGGACGGTAATAAGTTCTACTTGACCAATTTTGTCTCTTCTATTTAGTTACTTGTCGCCATTTATGAATATATTTCCATATTGATGCACTTTTCTGCGCAAAATCATTTAATAATAATATTACAACTACTATTAAAGCCAAATTGTGTAGCAGGGCATATTATAAAGTATCTGACTATATTGATGATAAAAATGCCTGGGAGTGAGTCGATCCAATTATAATGTCATTAATAATAATAATAATCTTTAATATAATAAATTATGTAAATTTGTTTAGATACCAAAAGAGGGATGCCTGAGTTTTTTGGCAGTATTTTTATCAGTCACCTAGTCATAAACTGCACGGTAGGGAAAAAAATTGTGACGATTCCAAACAAACGTAGTCATTTTTACGGAATAAAAAGATTTTGACTACTTAAATATATAAAATACTTAGTCTGGCCATAAATACTGTTACAATTAAAAATAAACAAAATATTACATTTGAAACTGGAATCTGTCATTTTTATATAATTGTTCATTGTGTTTTCTCATTTTGGCGCCAATACATTGTACAATATTTTGCGATATTAAAATGGAGTGAGGTGATAAAGAGAACCGCATCGCTGTGATTGCATTACACAAAGTAGGTATGGAGCCAAATGCAATTTTTAAAACTCTCCATACGCTTGGTATTAGTAAAATGTTTGTGCACCGGGCTATTAATAGGTACAATGAGACCTCCTTTGTTTGTGACAGAAAAAGATCTGGCCGTCCACGTAGTGTTCGTACGAAAAAGGTGGTCAAAGCAGTAAGGGAAAGAATTCGAAGAAATCCTGTCCGAAAGCAAAAGATTTTATCTCGGGAAATGAAGATAGCACCTAGAACCATGCCGCGTATTTTAAAAGATGACTTAGGACTTGCAGCCTATAAGAAACGTACTGGTCATTTCTAAACTGATAATTTAAAAAAGAATAGGGTGGTAAAATCGAAACAACTACTGAAGCGGTACGCAAAGGGAGGTCATAGAAAAAAACTGTTTACGGATGAGAATTTTTTTTACAATTGAGCAACATTTCAACAAACAAAATGACCGTATTTATGCTCAAAGCTCTAAGGAAGCTTCCCAATTAGTCGACAGAGTGCAACGTGGGCACTATTCGACTTCAGTGATGGTTTGGTGGGGTATTAGCTATGAAGGAGTGACTGAGCCATACTTTTGTGAAAAAGGTATCAAAACATCGGCACAAGTGTATTAAGATACCATTCTTGAGAAGGTAGTGAAACCCCTTAGCAACACCATGTTCAATAACCAAGAATGTCCTTCCAGCAAGACTCGGCGCCGGGTCTTAAAGCTCGGTCTACGCAGTCTTAGTTGGAAAGGAACGTTTCGGACTTCATCAGAGCTGACTGGCCGTTGTCTAGTCCCGACCTTAATCCGCTGGATTATGATTTATGGTCAATTTTAGAGAGTACGGCTTGCTCTAAACGCCATGATAATTTGGAGTCCCTAAAACAATCCGTACGATTGGCAGTGAACAATTTTCTTATGGAAAGAGTGCGTGCTTCTATTGACAACTGGCCTCAACGTTTAACGGACTGTATGGCAGCCAATGCAGACCACTTCGAATAAGCTTTTTATATTTTAAATTGTTTTATATTTATGTATTAAACTAATACACTGTAAAAGTAATAAATGTTATTTGCAAGAGAATTTTTTTTTCTTTGTTTCAGTATTTATGGCAAGACTAGTTATATTATTTGTAATAGTACATGTAGGTTTCCGTATCCCAAAAGGAAAAACGAAACCCTTGGATCTCTTCGTTGCCCGTTTGTCAAGATCCTTTCCTCAGGAACAAGCGGAGGTATCAAGTTGGAATTTAATATAAAAAATGTAAGTCTACTATTCCTTGGAGCAGTGAAAAATCTAACTTCAATGCAATCAGAAGATACGGCCGTGTATGCCCCGTTTATGCGTATGTTTTGACACTCGCAAGGGAATCAAACCCTAGGGTGCTTCCAGTTGACCTAGAATCATGAAATTTGGCAAAAAGCAATGTCATGTAGCACATGTGAAGGAGAAATCAAAAAATGGTATTTTGTAGATACACAAAAGAAAAAAAAATTACGATTACAAATTTATTTGCATGAAAAGAGCTATAAATGTGATAGAAGCGAGTGAAGTATGTAAGGACCGCATCTTATGGCGCTCGGTTCTCTCTGCTTACCCCGCAATGGACTTGGCGTGAAGAATACAAATTTATACAAATACAAATTTATTTGAAGTTGGTACACTAACCTCAAATTATGTATAACAACAGTTTTCCAATGGCAAAGTTTCTTTCTTAATCCAGTTTATCTTTTCATTAAATCTTCTGTGATTTTATAGTTTTCTTAGATTCCCGTAACGAACGAACTATTTACGTACCTGCAAGTTTGTACGGAACCCTAGAAGCGCGAGTTCGACTTGAACTTAACCGTTATTTTAATATTTATATATTATTGTAATAGATACATCTACACATGAGTAACTTCCTCCATGTTGCATTTGGAAGGTAAGGCTAGGGTTTGTGTATTCAGGGTCAGCTCCATAGTGGCACCACACCAAAAATCCAGGGCTTGAGCCTAATGATGTATGAAAACTGCCATTCTTTTTTGTAGTGTGCAGCTTCTTGAACAGTCTGAACACACCTATCACGACCAAACAGGTCGTTTGTAATCGGAAGGTGTCCAGAGCCCTAGGAACCGGCGAGAGTGCATGAAAAGACCTATGAATTAAAAAAAAAACGAGCGAGGTTTTTAACGCACGATGGCGTCGTTGCGCGTCATTCTAACCGAACACGCAGGTTAAGCAACGTCGACCGCAGCCTGTCCATGGATGGGTTTATCTATTCTCCGTGCTTTGGAGGGCACGGCCATCGGTCCCGGCTGTTGTCGATAGATGACAGTCGTTAAGTGAAGTTTTTGACGAGCTGGGTGACTCAGTCGTGAATGACGCGACTTTGACACTAACGCTCGTGTGTTCGATTCCCACTCAAGGCAAACATTTGTGTGCATGAACATGTCTGTTTGTCTTGGTTTGAATGTTTTAAGAGAGGTAGGGCGCATCAAAGTATTGTAATAAGTATAATATTGTAATAATAAGTATTATAATTGTAGTAAGTATTACCGTCTGGGAAGTACCTATACCTCACAGAAAACTGCAGCCAAATAACAACTCCCTAGAGGGTTGTTGTGTTCCTGCGTGTGAATGAGGTCACCAGTAAGCTCCCAACGAGTAGCTGTGTAAGCAGCAGAGGAGGCATCGTACGAGTGATAATTTATATATATATCGCAAGCGTTAATAGGCTACGGTACCCGCTTTACATCAGGTGGGCCGTACGCTTGTATGCGTACCGACGTTGTATAAAAAAAAAACGAAGTCAGTGTCTCTCAGGCGGCTTGAAAACACTGGCCTCCGCCAATCCGCATTTGAGAATGTAATAGTACATGCGTGGTGGAGTATGCTCTAAACCCCTTCGGTTGAAGGGAGACCCTTATCCCTGCAGTGGGATGAGTAAGGGTTGATGTACATGGGAGGTTTTTAAGGACCGAATCATGTGGTGCTCGGTTGTCTCTGAAGTTATAGATAGATAGGTCTTGAAGAGTGATGATCCTAGCGATTTAACGCAAGGTACTTCTTAGCCTTATCCAATTACCTAACCCATTAGGATTGCCGGAGACATAGACCGACTGCCGTCAGTTCTTCACAACCCAGAGGGAAAACCACTTTCACAAACAACCTTCACCGCCAAGCATTATTATTAGATTATTACAAATATGCGATGGCGATTCAACGCAAGCGTTGGTAATTATTAAATAAACGTAAGCTGACTTTTTCCTTAAAGTCAGTCATCGATTAGCCGTATGTTAATACCGACAGTTGGTACTGGTTTGCTCTGAACGTATCTTCTCGCATCGCATTACAATCGCATATTATCGTAGATGTTTGTCCTAGTGATACCAACGCAGTTGCGGTGTATGACGTAGACTGTACTTTTGTAACTGGTTGTAAGTAAAATATTTGTGGTTTCTTGGATAACCTTGTTCATTGCATTTAACTATTTGGAATTTTCCTTCATTGTATGTATGTTTTTCGTACTTTGTCGAGAGGCGTTTATTGTAAATATGTTCCATGTGAGGTACAGTGATAATAGCTTATATCGCAATCTCTTGCGATACAGGAAATAGGCCAGCGCGTGACACCCTTGTTGCAAAGCAACTCCTTAGGGGCTGTTTAGTTTAGGCATACAAGCATACGACCCATCTGATGTAAAGCGGTTACCGTAGCCTACGAACGCGTGATGCCACCTATGCTACTGACACAGCTACCCCTTAGGGTTTACTGGTGACCTTACTCACTCGCATAAAACAACCCGCCAGAGATTTGTTATTTGGCTGCGGTTTTCTGTGAAGTGGAGTTACGTTCCCAGTCGGGCTTCCTCGATGTGCCCCACCTCTCTTAAAATACGCATACATATAGTCGCTTTAGTATTTAATGGCGTCCACGCAAATTAACTGGTACTGTGTACCCAGTAATTTCTCTGCCATATCTCACCCTTCAAACCGGAACACAGCTATATAAATATAGCTGCTTGGCGGTAGAAATAGGTGAGACAGAGGTACCCGCGTAGACGACTTTTGTACAAATTCTTCCTCTGGTAAAACATTAAGTAAACATAAGGATAGTAGTATGTAGAGACAAATATTGAGAGACTGCGCTCACAATCGTAAGTCGTGCGCGCGTGTCTCATATCATTACATACCCCAATGATATTTAAATAACTCAATATGCCCATTACTCGTGTAGTTAACATGTAGAATTAAAAATAACATTGTGGTGCCAGCGGGAAGGCGCAGCGCGACACACGCAGCGCTGGAGCGGGAATTATATAAAATTATAATTTCTCGCATTGACGGCGGACGAGAGAAATGCAAAATTCGTCCAATTTAAAATTTCAATCTCGCTCCGTACTTCGGAAATTATACACGCGAATCGTTATCGATGTCGATTTTGCATGTGTCAATGGCCGGTCCCGTCCTCGGTCACTGTGAACATTTGTTGAAACGAGATCTAGTGCGAATAGGAGCTTTCATCGGATATCTACATTATTCTCTAGCGTCGTAGTGTACTTTTTACTTCAAATTAATTGAATCAATTTATTACTAATATTTCCATTGCAAAAATAGTTCGGGTAAAACAATTTGTACACATAATTTGTTGGTGCCATCAAAAAAGAAACCGACTCTGTAACGATACATAGGCTGTTATGGCCACTTCGTAGTGCAATACTTAGTAGATAGATGGCGCTACGCTGCATCTTTATAGCGACGTATTAGCCATGAAGGAATAACAAAAAGGAAAAGAGTTTTCCCATTATGATCTTTAGAAATTTGTTACCAATTTTAAATCAATGCTACATTATAAATCATTGAATCGATCAAAACAGTGCTGTGATGAATATATTTAGTAGTTAATGATGAAAATGTTAGTAGTTCGAGTAAGATGGAATATATTCATAGTTATTATGGACTATTGTCTGTTAGTTGTTACAAACAATACGAAGAAAACTCGCTTCCTGGTTTGAATATTTAGCACGCAATTTTTTATTAGCACATCGTAATATTTATACAACATTAGAGTCCTTCTACACACTGCATCTCATATGATAATTTTTACATATTCAAACATGAACTTGGTCTAAAAATTAATTATATCTTTGCAAGATATACAGTTTGCAAGAACGTCTCTAGTATTGTATGTAAGGGCTGGCGGAATTCCCGGCGAGTGCCAGCCGGCAAGTTTTAAATTAACTTTAAGTTTCACCAGCACTTCGTCGCTGAACATTTACAAACCTAATTAATCTCAGGAAATCCTCCCCAATACCGAAATGCGTTACTCTTGCTTAATGGCTTGTCGGAACGCAAAAAATGACTACTTTTCAACATATTTTCTAGTTCTAGACTTGCTTTAAGACGTAATATATATTTTTTATTTAAATCTACGTGTATACAATACAAAATAGGTATAGTATAGTCATCTGAGGTTTATCATAATATATTATTCAAATGGCTAATGACTAACTAGTTCTCAAGAGTGTTATAAAATCAAATTAGGTATTTCTCGAGAATAACTATTGAGGATACCAATGTTTCCATATTATCAACGCCATCACTGAACATCAGTGAATCATGTGACATTTACAAATTAGCCAACGCAATTGCGTAAGCTCGCTTGAAATTAAATACATAATTCGATCACATTTCAATTTATAATAAAACTATTAATCCAAGTGGGCCTTACCAGTCTTAACAAATTCACATTCGTCTCATATTTATGTAAGTTTATAATACATTTGGAGAATTGGTCTTCTTTTGCGCGTTTTGGCAAATTCGTACATCGCGACGTTTTGCAACGTTGTCATTCCTATCGATTATGTAATTGACGAGAATATTCTTTTCGGGTGATTTTCCATAATTTGCTGTTAGAAATCGTACTGCTGCCATTACGCAAAATAGTTCTAAATGTTATGAATGAAGATTTTAATAAAATGTATATTAGTTGTATATATAAGTCAGAACGGCGCTGTTGATTCTGGCTGGACGGTTGTCAACAGAAAATAAAACTAGGTATTGATAGGATTAGGACCGGGTAACCTATTTGGAAATTATCTGCTTTATGTGGACGATCTCATGCTACTAGCAGAACCATCTGGTATACAAGCACTAGTTACAATTAGGAAAAATGTTTGAGAATTGAAAGGCTTAGCATAGAATGGGAACAAAATTGAGACAATGTTACTAAAACGAATATATGATGATTACAGTTGGTGATGTAGTGTTTTAGATAAGTGAATGTGGTTGTATATCTTAGATGTATTTTTATCCGGAAAGGAAAGTAACTCCTGATGTCTAGAGACAAGTGAGTGCAGAACGGGACCTTGGTAAAATTTCTAGATAGCAAAAATTAAGACACAAGGTACATCTCGCTGTACCCAATGCAGCGCTGATTACAATGTAACACAAGAAACCGAGAGCTGAGTATGGAAAAAGAGTATGAAATTAGAATAAACTGACATTGCCTATGTCCTGGAGTGTAAAGTTTGCAGTCCGCGTTCGCAACAAAGATGTAAGAAAGAGAGTTGGTCTGAAAGGGAGTGTAAGTGTTCAAGTAAGAATAGGCGTGATCTAATGGAACACAAAATTGTTAAGACATATATCAATAAACCTGATAATAATGACAAAATATGCAAGCAATGCGAATAATGATACCTAGATGTAGGAACCAAATGTAGGAAGGCCAAGACTTACCTATCACAACTAAAGTGATCGTTTTCTAAATCACTAAATTGCAATCAAAAACCTCCCCAATGATAAGCAGTTACCACAGCTTACGAACGCTTGTAAAATTACGGGTACGAAATTCGCAATGTTCCACCCTGTAAAATCTATTCATGTCTTCTTTGAAGAAACCCACCCTGACGTCCTTTGGCAGGGATTCCTTCAATTGGTGAAGAAAATCTCTCTAGTACTGCATATCGACCATTTGGATTAAAATGTCTGAGGATGATTGGGGATTTGACATATATTCTACTGTTCTTAGGTATAAAACTCTCCAATGGTGGCTCTACTAAAACTCTACGACTTTTTATACAACATCGTGAGGCATACAAGCTTACGGCCCACTTCACGTAAAGTAGTTACCGTAACCTTTCATAGGTTACGGTAACTACTTTACTTTTTATACTTTTTTGCTTGCAACACATAAAGTATCACTCACTCCTTAGGAACTTACTGGTGTCCTCACTTACACGCACGAACACAACGAGTTGTTATTTGAATGCGGTTTTCTGTGAGGTGGAGGTACTTCTCTAGTAGAGCTGCTTTGATGCGCCCTACGTCTCTTAAAAACTTTCAACTTTCAGGGGATATAAAAGCTTAAAATGTATATGAATGTAAATTTGACTGTCAGTTCTTGTCTGGGTAGAGGGCGAGGCAAGCGGTGCAAACGAATTGACCTGGTGTCAACGTCGATTCTATAATATGCATGAGCTCTGGTTTATTCAGCTGCCCTTTCAAATGGGAGTTTTCTCTACATCCCTTATTTACAGAATCGTAGAATTTTAATTGGAAAATGTAGAGTCGCACACCTTTCCGTCGTAAAAAGAAATTATAGCTGTTTTGAAAAAAAAAACTTTAAATATAAGATAATAAATTTTGCACATTCATGACATGTTAAGGAACGCTTATACTCATCGTATTTTATGAATGATGATATTGATTGATGCGATGTTTTTCGGTTGGAATTATAATTTACTGCGGATTTAACACCCGCGTTTTGTTTATTCCAATATCATTGCCACAAACGCTTTGAAAAACAAAAAGCTGCAAGATTGGACAAGCGACAGCGACATCATTAAACGGCCACCCCCTATCCTGCTGATCCCCGAGGAGCCCCCAGGACCCGGCGGGCGCACGGGGGTGGGTGGGCGAATATCAACGAACTCATGTCGGTACGTGTGACGCGATGGTACGCTTACCCGCTCACGTACGTATATTCTGTTGGTAAACAACGCTGATTCGCTTAGATACCGTGATTGACTGATGACTGCTCTTATTTTCGTGTTTTTTTCCGATTTCCGATAGCAGAACATTGTTTTACAATTTTCGATGCGAGCATGTTTCCGAGAGACATAATTATGTTTGTAACTTTTTGTGAAGTTTCTGGGTCGTATCGTAACATTTTGTATACTCACTTAATATGATTATAGTCGATTGAATTTTACATTGTTCAATACACAATCAATATGTAAATCATTGCAGTAATTGGTACTTTTTACAAAAATCATAGAACCCTTTACATGCGAGCGACTAAAATATGAAATTTTACTCCGTCATAGTTCGTAGGACTTGAAAAATATTTGAGTTTATTATTATTACACAGTTACAAATTACAATTTACTGTACTTTAGTAGACAACCAAGCTTTTTCTCTTTTATCTTGGATACCCAAATGATGATATCATCAGGTTACAGTTCAAACTACTGTCTGCTATGTTAAAATTTCTTGGCTACATAATCTACAATCAAAAGCTCGGCTACGTGCAACAAAGATTTACTTAAAACTATCTTCTATCTTTTTGAGGTTTATAAGGACCGAGTCTTGTGATGCTCGGTTTTCTCTGACAACCTTGCAAGGAATTTGATGTAAAGATATAGATATGTAGACAAATCTCATACTCCCCCAAGGAATCCCGTTATCGTTAAAATTAGAAGCTTACAGCCTCTCCAGGTCCCAGACTAGCTCCGTATCGAACTTTGTTACCATTTACTCAGAGTTTAGCAGTGAAAATAATAACAAACAGACAAATAGAAAGCTAATTTAAATTTGACATTTATAATATTAGGGGGGTAATTTGAAGATGCAGTAGTTTTGTAGATTGAATAATAACGAAAGGGTATTTACAAACAAAACAAGGTTATATATACATGAAAGGAATTATTTTAGTAGACACTTGCCTTTTCTCTTGGCAGATTTAATTCATGGATCTCTTACTATTATAATGTGGTCTAGATAGGATGAAAGATTCCTACGAGCCCCTATAAAAAGTGTCTAAAGTATAAATAGTTTTATTAAAATACAAGGAAAATAGAACCACAAAAAGAAAATGTAGAGCCACGAAAACAAATTATTAATGGGCTATTTTTGTCATAAACAAAGTCTGTTTTAGGAAGGATATTGATCAATTCCACGAATTATATTAAGGATCTAATTGTATATTAATAACTTTTAGGGGTCCTTAAACTACACTAAAGATCCCTGATCAGTATCGATGGCAGGTAGAGTCAAACATTACCATAGATAGGTTAACTTAGGCCGATAGATAGTTGAATAGATTCTCAAAATGTCAATAGCGAAGTATTACGAGGTTGTGCCAGACTGCTGGGCGTGAATGATAGTGTAGCATGCGTAATAGTGGCTCGGGCCGCTCACCTGTGTCGGTCGCCATGGCGGGGTGCTCGGAGGGCGGCACGGCGGGCTCGGGGCGTGCGCGCGCGCTGTACTCGACTCCTGCGCATTCCAGCCGGTCCAGCCTCGCGCCCACTGTCGCCGCCACTTTATCGACTAATCACACTTTCCGTCAAAACAAAAACAACTCTTGCTTTCTTTCTTGCTTGCTCGCGCGCCGTTTGTTTTACTCTTGTGGGTTTTAAAGCTTGTTATTGCGTTTTACTTGTTTAATATTGTTGCCTGTAAGAATTGTTTTATTTATATTTTCTATTTTAATGTTGAACTTTTTATGCCAATTGCAACACGTATGGAACGAGCGGTGTTTTTATTTGATTATTATGATGATTTGAATTTTTAACTAGTTTATAAGTATACGTTGAGAAAAAAAATTATAATACTCTAAAATCGAGAAGGGTATGCGATGGCGGTGTATTCAAATATAGATTTAGTATTTTTAATTGTACAAGTAATATTTTTCTATACAGATATATATATTTTCTCGAAATTAAAAAATGATGTAGTTATGACTATTTATTATATTATACAATAATATTATTACTGCATATCTATGTTGAGACTGTTCGCAAGTGATTTCAATGCATTAAAGTAATTTCGTTTACAATAAAAGAGTGCAATTAATATGTAATTAAGATAATTTATAGTTAATGGTCGTGCCCAAATGCCACGTAGAATACGTAATAACGAGGGTATTATTTGAATAATATAATAACTCACGTACTGAGTCCACGTGACGCGTTCAAACAAGACCCAACAAGCATCCCTCAACATATCAATCACTGCGAGTTCACGTCACGCACTGGACACTGCACCGGTGGCGTCCAGCGCGCCGCAGCACGCGCCCAGTGCTGTGCTGGTGCTGGCACGCTGCTGGATGCGGCGCGGCCGTAGGGTCGCGGTCGGTGCAACGATCGATGGCGCGCCCTGCACCGCCACAATAAGGGAGGAGCGGGCAGATAGAAATCAATACGATGTCCATCATCGCATGCACCCTCCCCCCGGCCCGCACCGCCTGCGCCTTGCACCCGCCGGGAAATGCATTTTCCGCGACACCGCCACCCTACACCCTTCTCGCGTACGACACACAATTAACGGCGGAAACGTATCCGAATGCGAGGACGAAAATATTTTTTTTGCAACGTCCGGTATTGTATGCACCGCTCGGTCCGTTCGTGTACGGGTAGTACCTGACGCACGCGTGCGATGGGTTGCGCGTCACGCGGGCGACTGTCGCGCGCCCCGCCAGTCGGGCCGAGAATAAACAGCGTGGGGCGCGCGGGGGGCGGGGCGGTGCAGCGCCTGCACGCCCACAGCGGCCGCCCACGGGCGCGCACAGCCGGACGCCGGACGCCGGACGCGGGCCGGACGCGGACGCCCGTCGCCGTGCCGCGAGCCGAGGGACGCGGTCGCTGCGTTGCTGTGACCCGCGACCCGCGACCTGCGATTCTCGATGTCCGCTACGGCTGAAGTTACGACTGCATCCGCGCGCGCGGTCGCTCTACTATGAAATTACACGTGCATTCGTCGAAGAGCGGCCCGCCCGATGCGTGCCTAATTTAACGTATGCGGTTAATTTATGAGATTACAGCAGATTGTTATAATATTGGAGCTGCTCAGTTTAAGATACATTAAAAATATTTTAGTACTGGGCGTCAATTTCGCAAGCGGAAGTCGGCACTAGCCATTTCCGTTTTTCCTATTTTGTAGTAGGTACTTATCTTCTCGCGCCGCATGTCCATATTACATGTAAAATTGAGAATTTAATTATAAATGCCGGAACACAATTCCATTGTTTATATGTGGGTTAACCGAAATTATCTATATATTAACGCTTTCATTTAAATATCAAAAACTTAATTACATGTTAGCGTCACATAATCAAAAATAATATGATTTTTATTCAGATTTATTCAATGGTCACCAGGTAGTTATGTCGGTAACTGTCAGCGAAGATGGAGTGCAAATACATGTGACCCGTCGAATCCTAAACGAGTTTAAGACGAATATTTCAGTACCGACCCTACTGCTATGGTGATTTGAAATACCTAACAACAATGTTGCCAATAAATAGCTAATTTTCACCAGTTACAATAGCCAGGTTTGTGTAGTTAAAACAAGTTGGTTATAAAATGGTCGGTTAAATATTTTACTACACTTTTGCTTTGATTTATATGATATTTTACGATTATGATCAATGAATGAAATATTCATCTGTTTATTAAGTATAAACTGGGTTTGGAAACACAGGTTATTTCATAATGTTAATACCGAAGTTAAGAATAAGTATTATTTTATCTCTTCACAAACAGGACGATACCGAGTTATTTGATAGGCTTCCGAGGGAATATGGATCCTACAGGCAAACACCACTTCGAGAGGTCGATGTATATTACACTCGCCATGATTACTGGGTTGTACAGCTGGAGCATGGAGTCCCAGGGGAAACTAATTGAACAATATACATATGATTAGGTCTTGGCAGATATTGGGACTAAACGAAATGTGTCAGAAATTAAATGGCATATGACATTTGTACAGTTATTTTTATTAGGCGGATCGGTTAAAGAAAAGATTTAACACTTCACCTCTGGAGTATGTAGCTCTCATGATTTCTCTCTGGACCACCAATGTAGGCAAGCCAGGCTGAGAGGTCGGCGAGGCATCTTGGAATTCCACGCCTACCTCCAGAGATACGCCGGAGACGAAAGCCCTGATCGCCTCATCATAGGAGAGCTATGGTGAGTCAAGCTGTTTTATATTAGATTACTATTTATAGTCGGTTTTCCAAGACATTTTCTTGGTGTAAGTGGCTCTTATGATGCTTTAAAGTTAAAGCTTATCCGATCAAGTGCACTTCAGATAAGATAATATAAAAATTCTTTATTTGTCATTAGGCCCTCGGGTACTTAGACACATCTTACATTTTTTGAAATATTATCTTATTGTATCTTATTCAATTTTCTTATGTTATCTTTTTTAATTTTTTAATCAGCTGCTGCATTTCGGAAATGACCATTGGCGAAGAATAAATGCCGAAAGAAACTTGCCAATATAGGTCTTTTTTTAAATTGTCAATTAGATGTCACATAAAATCACATAAGCTTATTGGTACAATAAAGATATCAAATGGTAAAATTAAAGATTATTAAGGACAGGTCGTCTGTGCTGAATTATTTCCAGACATCTTTGTTAGTTACATATTTATCAATTTTATAATAAACCCTTTTTACAGAGAGTATCCTACTAATATTATAAAAGTGAATGTCCGTTTGGTTGTTACGCTTTCACGGGAAAACTACTGAACCGATCATCATGAAACTTTGTACACATATTTTTGGAGATATCAGAAGTAAAATAGGATACTTTTTATTAAAAATAATAATATATTTTTTATCAATGCGAGCGAAGCCGCGGGTAAAAGCTAGTAATAATAATAATTGAATACGCTTTTCGAATACAATGTATTTCTAAGTTTTTCGCTGAAGTTTGAAAACGATTTAAAATTTTTACAGACATACATTACGTTTTCATAAATATATTGAGAAGTAACAGTGAGGATATTTATTTCTTTAAACAGTACCCTGAGGGGTTCTCTGTAGCCCATGTTATAAATATAGCGAATGGCTCTTTTGTGTAAGATAAAAATTGTATCAATGTCAGTTCGCCGTTCCACACAACAGTATACCATATGACATAATGCTGTGAAAGTAGCTGAAATAGACTAAGCGCGCAGTAGCCACATCGACATCCGTCAATTGCCTGATTCTCCTAACTGTATATGCAGCGAAGCTGAGCTTACCGGCAAGTTTGTTTAAGTGGGGGGCCCATTGTAATTTGGAGTCTATTACAGTAGACTCCAAATTACAATGGTTCCAAGAAACACAGTATTATTAACAAATCCTAATTTATTATTCCCAATAAGAACTTCTGTATTAGCAGTAGTCACATTTGGAAAACTAAATTTGATGCATTTGGTTTTAGCTGAGTTTAGCAAAAGATTATTACATGTGAACCAGTTTAAAATAGCAAACATAACACCATTTTCCTTGCCAATATTTTCACACCGTCTGGCCGCATTTAATATTAAAGAGACATCATCAGCAAATAGTACTATATCCGCCATTTTCTGTACCAAGTAGGGCAGAACATCACATCAGATGCTATGCTAAAAATAAAATTGGATCCAAAATAGAACCCTGGGGCAACCCGATATTAACTTTATTGCCTTTAGATTTAACCCCATTTATGTCAACTGTTTGCAATCTGCTATTTAAATACGATGCAATCAAGTTCTGGGCTTTACCTCTAACTCCATAATAGTTCAGCTTGAGTAACAATGTCTGATGATCTACACAATCAAAAGTTTTAGATAGATCATAGAGAAAACTTCAATAACATCCTGTGATCTCTCCCATGCGTTAAGGATATGCCTAACCAATGTCACTCCTGCATCCGTAGTAGATTTACCAGCTGTAAAACCGTACATGAAAAATTTCATTGGTCTTAAAAAAGAGTTGTAATTGATCAAGCATTATCCTTTTGAATATTTTACTCAAATCTGGCAGATAGATATGAGTCTGTAATTCCCCAGCTCTTTCCCCCTGACTTGAATAAAGGAACAAGTTTACTAAATTTCATCAAGTTTGGGAACACATCCATATCTAAGTACATATACATTAAAAATATGTGTACAAGTGTGAAACTATTGCCTCGATAATACAATAAAATAGTTTGATAGATATTCTCGAGGACCTCTGAGTTTTTAATGTTCAACTGTTTAAAAGTTTTAATAATTTTCACACTAGGTTGTATATTTTCTTTGAATAACTCAGCAGCACTATATGGAGATGAATTAAGGGAGTTAGTGGTAAGGTAAGGGATATTAATGAAGTAGTCTTGAAATAGATCTGCTGCTTATTTAACGTCTGTAATACTTCGATTGTCATATTTTATAGAACACTCATTATCCCGTGGCTTATATTTATCTGTTTCTTTACTAGCAATATCTCATACAGCCTTAATTTTATCTGATGATTGCTTAATTTAGTGTCTAGTGGCAGTTATCCGACTGTTAAATGCGGAAATATCTATATCTGTCAGTCTGTTTGTTATTTTCAAGAATTTTGAAGGAAGGTATGGTGGATAGTACAAAAGGAGCATGTGGATGCGCAATGAGGCATAAAACATTGAAAGGAGATGCCTGGTGGGATGCGGAGGTTGACTCCTTCGTAGCAAGAAGGAGGAAACGTGGCTGGATTACATATCATTTTTGCATCTATGCAAGAACAAAACCAAAGCTTTAGTGAAAGAGAAGCGTGAAAGACAAATTATGAATGAGGAAGAGAGGCTGACGAAAAACTTCGAGGCAAATACCAAACTCTTTTGGAGAGAGGTATAGGAGTCTCGGAGTGGTTCGTCGGTATCCAGAATGGACAAGATAAAATCTAAAGCTGGTGTCATTCTAGCGAACACTCTGGAAATGTTATAGCGGGGGAGTCAATATTTTGAAGATAGGTATGTGTATGCCTCAGCCTATAGCAATGAGAGTGAGTGTGATACTTACTCCACGTTGACGGCGTTCGATGACGGTATAACTCTGGATAAGATAGAATGGTCGATACGAAGCTTGAAAAATGGAAAGTCAGCGGGAATTGATATGATCACAGCTGAGATGATCAAACTAGGTGGCACATACGTCCGGGACACCTTCAGGTACTTAACGCAATCGTATCTATTGGAGAACGGTTTTGTGGATCTTGAGAAACCAATTGTAGAGTTGTGCGAAAGGAAATGTGGGACATATTGCCAAGATATGGGATTGACGGTTCACTGCTCCGGGCTGCGCAATTCACTTACAAGGATTGCTCAGCAAATGTGCGTATGGATGGTGTGTACATGTCAGCCTGGTTTGATGTCAAAATTGGTGTCAAACAGGGTTGCATGTTTTCTGCTAGGCTGTTTATTCTGTATCTCGATAGTTGTCTGTAGAATAAAAATAAGATCAACGAATGTAAGATTGCGCATGGGTGACCTAGTGGTGAACTGTCTGCTGTATGCAGACGATGCCGTGATATTGGCAGAAACACCATATGAACTGCAAACACTGGTCATAATGATGACAGACGATTGTATGGAGAAGGCTTACTATTGAATGCGAAGAAAACAAAGATAATGGTATTTGAAAGAGAAGAAACCAGAACCAATGTAAGGATTACGGTTGATGATGAAGTGTTGGAACAAGTGGATGAGATTGTATATCTTGATGTGGAAAGACGAGTGAGTGCTGGGAATAGTGTGAATGGAGCGATGGGAAAACTTCTTGCTAGTAAAACTTGAGCCAGAAGGCACAGTCGCTGTATAAAATGCAGTGCTGGTCCTAACAACAACCTGGGCAACTCCTGGTATTTACAAAAGTCGGAATAAATTGTATGAACTTTATGAAGAAAGGACCTGTAATCACAATCCGACTTTTCAAGAACTTGTAAAAAATTATGCTAAAATATTTAAACGAGCCTGTTCCAATGCTAAGTCTATATATTTAAGAAATAAAATTAATGGTTCAACAAATATTATTAAATCTGTTTGGAATATGATAAATAATGAGACGGGTAGAGCGAAAGTACGTAGTCGAGACTTTCAGTTAAAGATAAATGATATAGATATCAAAAATGATGTAGAAATTGCGACTGAGTTTGAAAAATATTTTTCTAACATTCCTCTTATTACTACGAGAAATCTTAGGTCTTCTTCTATAGCTGCTGAACTCGTTCTCAAACAGAGCGTGGTAGAATGCGACACAATATTTGAATTTTCAGCTGTAAGCCCAAAAGATGTTTTGAACGCTTTTAAATCAATAAATATGAAAAACACTAAAGATCTGTGGGGTCTATCTGTCAAAACCATATCTTCTATTATTATTTCAATCGCTCCACATTTAGCTACAATTTTCAATTGTTGTGTGGCATCTGGTGTATTTCCTGACTTGATGAAACATAGTAAAATCATTCCATTATTTAAATCTGGTGATAGTTCGGACCCTTCGAATTTTCGACCTGTTTCCATACTGCCCATTCTCAGTAAAATTTTTGAAAAACTAATGCTTAGCCAGTTGCTCAGACATTTTAATACACATAATTTGCTTCATAGGAGACAGTTCGGATTTACGAGAGGTTGTTCAACTATAGACGCAGGGATTCATTTGCTTAAAAGTATATTCGCGGCATGGGAAGGTTCGCAAGATGCCTTGGGAATTTTCTGTGATCTGTCTAAAGCGTTTGACTGCGTGCACCATGACACTCTTGTCAGAAAATTACACCACTACGGTATCAGGAACAAGGCTCTCGAACTTCTGTCTTCTTATCTGGGCAATAGGATACAGAAGGTCGATGTTAATGGTAAAAGATCTTCGGGGTCCCCTGTAGTCATGGGAGTCCCACAGGGGTCAATTCTAGGTCCATTCTTATTTTTAGTATATATAAATGACTTACCTTATTATGTAAAGGATAAACATGAGATTGTATTGTTTGCGGATGATACCTCTTTGACATTCAAAATTAATAGACAGTTAGGTAATTATGACGAAGTTAACGATGCTCTCTCTAAAGTTATGCATTGGTTTAATGTTAATAATCTGCTTTTAAATGATAAAAAGACTAAAGTAATTAAGTTCTCAACACCTAATGTAAGACAGGTGACTACCAATGTACATGTTAATGGAACTAATTTAGCCCCAGTGGAGACAACTGTGTTCTTGGGTATAACAATTGACTCCAAACTACAATGGGGCCCACAAATTGAAAAATTATCAGGAAAACTAAGTTCTGCAGCCTATGCAGTGAAAACTATTAGACGGCTCACTGATGTTGATACGGCTAGAATAGTTTATTTCAGCTACTTTCATAGTATTATGTCATACGGAATTCTTCTTTGGGGTAACTCCGCGGACATTAACACCATCTTTTTATTGCAAAAGAGAGCCATAAGAGCTATCTACAAACTTGGTCCCCGTGAGAGCCTTAGAGAAAAATTCAAAGAAATAAATATTCTAACAGTCGCATCGCAATATATCTATGAAAATCTTTTGTATGTCCATAAAAACATAGACTCATTTTGTAAAAAGAGTGATACTCATAACATAAATACTAGATATAAGCATAATCTTGTGTTACATGCAAGCCGTCTCCACAAAATAAGTAATTCTTTTATGGGGCAATGTATACGGTTCTATAACAAACTTCCCAGCAATATAAGAGAATTGTCAATAAACAAGTTTAAAACTACTATTAAAGCCAAATTGTGTAGCAGGGCATATTATAAAGTATCTGACTATATTAATGATAAAAATGCCTGGGATTGAGTCGATCCAATTATAATGTAATTAATAAATTATGTAAATTTGTTTGGATACCAAAAGAGGGATGCCTGAGTTTTTTGGCAGTATTTTTATCAGTGCTCACCTAGTCATGAACTGCACGGTAGGGAAAAAAATTGTGACGATTCCAAACAAATGTAGCCATTTTTACGGAATAAAAAGATTTTGACTTTGACTTTGACTTTAACGCTTACTTAAGGAAGCGAGAGCTGGGTATTGCAGAGAGAACATGAAAGTAGAATAAACGCGGTTTAAATGCAAAATTTGCGGTGTTAAAATAAGAAAAGGCATGCTACATGCAGTGTGGACATGTAGAAAGAATGCAGGATGAAAGAATGATGAAGCAGATATACAACGAAAAGTGGTGCTGTGTTAGCAGCAGAAGTGGCATCGCGCGAGTAATACTTAAAGTATTGCAAGCGTTTATAGGTTACTAACCGCTTTACATTAGGTGGGCCGTGTGCTTGTATGCCTCTCGACGTTGCATAAAAAAATGTTAGGGGATGAAATGTTGCTGGAACCCAAGAGCTATTTTCTTCCCGAATAGGCAATTACTCGTAAAATGGAACCGTTATGACTGTATAACATGTTACGTATTATTAAATTCTGACCAAAGAGTTATTTTAACAAAAATGCAAGCAGGGTTGTTAATGCGCTAGCGATATTCCTAATAAGCAAGTGGTTATTTTAAACAAGGTGGGTTGCATGCTTGTTTGCTCTATATTAGTGTACTCGTATGTCCAAGAGTTATTTTTTTTTTTATCATTCTTCCATTCGGTTCGGTGGCGCAGTGGTGAAACGCGCTGTTACGCTACTTTGACACCAACGCTCGTGGGTTCGATTCCCACACAGTACAAACATTTGTGTGCATGAACATGTCTGTTTGTATTGGTCTGGGTATTTTTTTTTTGTAAATACATACTTGTTATACATGTATAATAAGTATGTATTTACAAAAAAAAAATGTATTTACGTATGTTTATCAGTTGTCTAGTACCCATAACACAAGCTTCGCTTACTTTGGGGCTAGGTGGCGCTGTGTAATTTGTCCGACAATATTTATTTATTTATTCGTACAATTTCTCCATCTTCCGTGTACAATCCAAAATGTAGGATACCATTCGTTCCACAATAACAAACAATAGAGCGGGAAGGCTCCGCCGGCCAATCATTCGTCAAACGGAGCGGGCCGGCTGTAAATCTTTGCAGCGGGGCGGGCGGCGCGCGGGCGCGGGCGGGCGGCGTTACGTAACTTCCGGAAGTGCGGATTAGGAATCAATAGTGCGCCGTAATGATAGTTGGAGTTCGGAGTAATCGTGGCACTGTGCGCTGTACGCTGTACCCTGTATGCTGTACGCTAGACCCCGCGCAATCATGTCTTCGACATAACCGATTTATGAACGAACAAGATACTGACTTCTACTGTACCTATATAATTTTTGTCTGCAATATCTTTTTCAAATATAAAGTGATTTTAAAAATTATTTATTGTATAGTAAACACTTAACCGATGCCAAAGCATTAGTTTTGTATGTGTTTAATGCAATTCCAGCATAAAATTGCTTTTTAGGCGTTTCATATTTTCGAAATTGTTGTAATAATTATGTTTTCTCGAACATCACAGAACTATTAATTTAAATATTTAGTTTCTCATAGTACTTTAATAGGGTCTTTCTTTATTGTTTATTAAAATTAGATATTTTGTTTATTGTGTTTTTTATAATTGATAATTAAAAAAACACAATGAACAATATATATATATATGTTTAATACAACACCAGCATAAAATTGCTTTTTAGGCGTTTCAGATTTTCGAAATTATTGTAATAATTATGTTTTCTCGAACATCACAGAACTATTAATTTAAATATTTAGTTTCTCATAGTACTTTAATAGGATCTTTCTTTATTGTTTATTAAGATTAGATATTTTGTTTATTGTGTTTTTTTAATTATCATATGTTTTTTAGACAGAGCATTATTTTGTGTACGTGCATGTCGATATCACCTTTTGGGGTGCTGCGCTTATAGAACTTTTTTCACTTTCAGTACTCATGCGTTACACACCCTCTGGCACCGCAGCGCCCCTTCCGATAAAAGCTCGCTATATGAGGGGTAACACTCGAACGCTCCTATATATCTTCCATAAGTTTATAACACAAGGAATATCACTCTTTTCATCAGCAGTATATTCTTTATTGCCCATTATCATACATATGATTGTTACATCAAAGGTGTACAAAGGTGGGCTTATCTCTACAAGAGATCTCTTCCAGTCTACCCCACTTCAAAATAGTACCTATTATGAATCTGAAAAAAAATAACAATATATAAAAAAAAAAATTATCATAATTAGTGTCATATCTCAATGTACTACAATAGATAGATATTTAAATACACAAATATAGTATTTGCTCATCAGTTTGCAGTACAAATACCACACTTTATTATCTATATCTTTTTGAATATATTTTCTAGTTTTTGACACATGTCTGTTTGCCTTGGCTTGGACGTTTTCAAGAGAGGTAGGGAGCATAAAAGCAGCCCGGCTAGAGAAGTACCTCGGCCTCACGGAAAACCACTGTCAAATAACAACTTCCGGGCGGGTTGTTGTGTTCCTGCGAGTAAGTGAGGTCGCCACCAGGGGAGGCAATGCGCGAGTATTACCAGTGTTCACGGGCAACGATAACGGCTTTACATCAGGTGGGTGTATACTTGATGCCTCGCGACGTTGTCAAAAGATCTTAATACCATGAACCTTGAGGGATATCCAGACAAATCCGAGCGCTACATGACTCGGTCTTTAATTTCCCTTTCAATAGTTGCTCCAACAAAATCGAAATAAATTTAATTAGGCTTTGTGTACTCTTCTAAAAAAATGAATTTATTTCATGCCTTTCTATGAATTATTCGCTTTTTATTCAATTACGTATGTGACATAACTGCAACGCGTGAAATAAACAAAATGTTATAGAATAAAATGTAGTAGGTATATAGTTACTTATGTCCAATGTTTGACTGCTTGACCGCTTTATTATTCCTTAAGGGCTTGAAAGGAGAGAAAACGTAATTTAAGCTTAATCTAATTGGAGAAAAGATAGGCAAGAGATTATAAAATGGAGGGGAGATCAGTCATCCGATGGATATAGCACGCGGAGGAGAGGGAAGTGAAGATATAGTAAAAAAAATACCGTTATATTCTACTTGGTAACTGGACCGGCCATAGACATAGAAAAAACGTGATTCCCAAATTTCATTTGCAATTTTTTATGCTACGTCGGGAGTGTATGCTTATACGGTGCACCTAGTGTTACCGGAACCTATGAATGCTTGTAACACTTTAAATATCTCTGGCGTGATGCCACCTCTGTTACTAACACAGCAACTCCTTAGGGGCTTACTGGTGACCTCACTCACAAGCACGAAAACAACAACCTTCCAGGGAATTGTTATTTGACAGTGGTTTTCTGTGAGGCCGAGGTACTTCGGCGGACGGGCTGCTTTGATATGCCCTACTTCTCTTAAAAACGACCATAGCAAATAACCAAGCCTGTTTATATGAAGTACAATTTTATGCAACCTGCTTATTGAAAGTAAGTAAGTCATAACATTATTTCTCCCCTCTTTTGGCAGTAATCGTGTTAACTCACGCACTTTCTCCGTTCTTACCTGTCCTCCCGGTACGAAGGGAGGAAGGAATAATGTCCATGACTTACTTATTTTCAACATCGATGCAGGTGACATAAACGTAAACTTTGTATAAACAGGATGTTTTGCTTGGTTATTTGCAAACGAAATGTGGGATGAGCCCTTAGTTGTTTTATTAGAAAAGAGGACAATTAAAAATGAATATACTAATATATCTAGTCCGGCCATAAGTTCTGTTAGAAATGAATACGCATTTATTTCTTTATGAAGTAATATATAATCTTAATAAAACTTATGTGTACGTATTTATGGAAGTCTCAGCAAAAAATAGAAAAAATGATTCTATTCGAAACGGCCACCTTTGGCTTTGACACAGGCCTTTAATCTGTCTGGCCACGAATCTATGGATTTACGCACTGTGTCCATGGGAAATTTAGCCACTGCTTGCTCCAGAGATTTCTTAAGAGAAACAATGTAGGCGTGTCGTTTCGAGCAGACTATGTCCTCTAAAACTGACTATAATTTGTAGTCAGAGGGGATCAGATCTAGACTATACGAGGCCCAGCCTGTTCCTTTAAAGTCCAGAACGTTGGTTTCGAGCCAGGCTTGGATAGATCGTGCTTTATGACCAAGTGCGGAGTCCTACTGTAAAGTCCACGGTACATTTTTGAAAAGTGTTGGAATTAGATTCAGCTTATTTTACACTTTCTCTCCTTTCAAACCGTTAAGGAATAATAAAACGGTCAAGCAGTCCAACATTGGACATAAGTAAGAAAATCCCTACTACGTTTTTCTTTACAAAATTTTGTTTATTTCACACTTGTCATTAGTTAAGTCACATACATAAGTAATTAAATAACTTGGCTGAAGTCTTTTCAATAAAATGATGGTTTGTGACTACTTGATAAGACACCCCCCACCAAACCATTACAGGCGCAGGTTCCGTGTGCGTACACGGAACCTGCGCCTGAAATGGTTTGGTTTACTTTGTCATTTTACTTGTTGTAGTGCTCTTCAATCGTAAAAAAAATTTCATCAGAAGATTGGATATACGAGTATCTGTGTCTGAAGGCATTTTGATCGATCCACTCTCTTCGACTTTTCTTCGACCTTTCTTCAACTTCTTCTTCAACAGGGGATTGATTTAGGGCATGTCATGTATAACGCCGATAAGCACCGAGCTTCAGGTTTTGTTTTATTATACGCGACAGAATCCTAGCGGGAATCTTCATTTCTCGCGATAAGATTTTTTGTTTCCTAATGAGGTTTGGGCGAATTCTGGCTTTAAAGCATTAACAGCCTTTGTAGTTCTAACAGCACGCGGTCGCTCCGATCTTTTGTGGTCTTCACAAAACTTTCTGTCGATAGTACGATATACGAACATACAGCTAATACCAAGCTTTTGAAGTGTCTTGAATTTGACCGACGACGGCTTCATTCTCACTTTGTACAAGGCAATCACTGCAATCCTATTATCTTCAACAGCCCATTGCATATTGTAATTTGATAATAAACACGGAAAAAAATATATAAAATGACAGGAAATCGAAAGAAGTTTTTAACATAATAAACGCGTTCCGAATTCAAAATAATTAAAGTTGAAAAAAAAAGAAAACTTTCTATGTAACAGTATCTATGGCCAGACTGGTTACATAGGCATCTCAGAAAGTATAATCAAAAAAAATGGGTGTGATCGCAATATAATGTATTTAAAAAATCCAGATAAATTTATATTAAAATAATTTATACCTGTATGTCTTAATGATTTTTTGTTTATAAATTGATTTTGGTCATTGTCAAAGTGGTGAAGAGATCATTTTTAACTTTTGATGTTAGTGATAAGTTACAAAAAAAATATAAAATAAAATATCAAGCCAATTTCAAGCCCGACTCGTCGACGAGCCCAGTGGTGATACAATAATTATAAAATAAAATTTATAAACCTATTTATTTCTTTAAACATTTTAATTCCTATTAATAAGGATAGTGGAGTGGTGGAGACCGCAGGCCAATAACAAAAAAAATAGTGTTCCTGCGACAGTTAAGTTACTAGTAAGCTCCTAAGTATTGGTTTTGTTAGTAATAGGGGTGGCAACGAGAGGTACTTCCGGTATTATAAGCTTTCATAGTCTCGGGTAACGACTACACATCTGGTGGGCCGTATGCTTGTGTACCTCCCGATGTTGTATGAAATAAAAGAAAATTAGCATCAAAACAATTTGATTGAACATTAATTTCACTTTATAAAATACAGTTTTTATTATCTTGCCCAGTAAGTAAATTTGAACGGTATACAAGTAAAATTTAAAAATCTTTGTGCTGAAATTCATCAACCGCCTCCGAAAATCCATTATATTACACAACTTATATCTGAACATTGGTTATATGTAGTAATGCTTTGGTCATTGACTGGGGTAGCATAAAAAGATAGAGTTGCCCTCACCAGAGTACGTAGACCTCCCACATCACTGTTTAAAAATTATCGAAAAGGAAAATCTCGTAATTACCAAATACACATGACATCGCAAATCTTATAGGGACAGGGGCCAGGGCCAGTGGCCCCCGTCACCCCTCCTCCGCCCGCCCCGGCATCATCGCCCTACCATCCGTCACGCGACTGCTGGACGTGACAAATGTCTTTCTCGGTTTATTATTACAGATATATTAAAATTTTGATTTTCTCCGATTCAATTATGAATTGAGGATTGAAATTAATATGAGATATAGAAGAGAAAAATAAAATCGATGTTATTTGTGAAAATGTAGTCGATCACGCTACACAAGTAGTTCTCAGCTTAATCTGTCATTGAATGGATTCAGTTACTTGAGAGAGTGTAGTCGAAGTCGCAACACAAGCAGCTCTGATCGTAGGCTATCTTCGGATTGGTACAGTTACTTGTGAGAGTGTTGTCGAACATACAAAACTAGCATGTCTGAGCTTAATCTATCATTGAATGGATTCAGTTACTTGAGAGAGTATAGTCGAGGTCGCAACACAAGTAGTTCTGATCGTAGTCTATCTTCGGATCGGTTCAGTTACTTGTGAGAGTGTTGTCGATCACACAAAACTAGCATGTCTGAGCTTAATCTATCATCGAATGGAGTCAGTTACTTGAGAGAGTGTAGTCGAGGTCGCAACACAAGCAGCTCTGATCGTAGGCTATCTTCGGATTGGTACAGTTACTTGTGAGAGTGTTGTCGAACATACAAAACTAGCATGTCTGAGCTTAATCTATCATTGAATGGATTCAGTTACTTGAGAGAATATAGTCGAGGTCGCAACACAAGTAGTTCTGATCGTAGTCTATCTTCGGATCGGTTCAGTTACTTGTGAGAGTGTTGTCGATCACACAAAACTAGCATGTCTGAGCTTAATCTATCATCGAATGGAGTCAGTTACTTGAGAGAGTGTAGTCGAGGTCGCAACACAAGTAGCTCTGATCGTAGGCTATCTTCGGATTGGTACAGTTACTTGAGAGAGTGTTGTCGATCACACAAAACTAGCATATCTGAGCTTAATCTATCATTGAATGGATTCAGTTACTTGAGAGAGTATAGTGGAGGTCGCAACACAAGTAGTTCTGATCGTAGTCTATCTTCGGATCGGTTCAGTTACTTGTGAGAGTGTTGTCGATCACACAAAACTAGCATGTCTGAGCTTAATCTATCATTGAATGGATTCAGTTACTTGAGAGAGTATAGTCGAGGTCGCAACACAAGTAGTTCTGATCGTAGTCTATCTTCGGATCGGTTCTGTTACTTGTGAGAGTGTTGTCGATCACACAAAACTAGCATGTCTGAGCTTAATCTATCATTGAATGGATTCAGTTACTTGAGAGAGTATAGTCGAGGTCGCAACACAAGTAGTTCTGATCGTAGTCTATCTTCGGATCGGTTCAGTTACTTGTGAGAGTGTTGTCGATCACACAAAACTAGCATGTCTGAGCTTAATCTATCATCGAATGGAGTCAGTTACTTGAGAGAGTGTAGTCGAGGTCGCAACACAAGCAGCTCTGATCGTAGGCTATCTTCGGATTGGTACAGTTACATGTGAGAGTGTTGTCGAACATACAAAACTAGCATGTCTGAGCTTAATCTATCATTGAATGGATTCAGTTACTTGAGAGAGTATAGTCGAGGTCGCAACACAAGTAGTTCTGATCGTAGTCTATCTTCGGATCGGTTCAGTTACTTGTGAGAGTGTTG
Organism: Pyralis farinalis; assembly: GCA_947507595.1. Lineage (NCBI taxonomy): Eukaryota > Metazoa > Arthropoda > Insecta > Lepidoptera > Pyralidae > Pyralis > Pyralis farinalis. The sequence continues at coordinate 3,127,147 of OX382262.1, read as the reverse complement.
TCGATCACACAAAACTAGCATGTCTGAGCTTAATCTATCATCGAATGGAGTCAGTTACTTGAGAGAGTGTAGTTGAGGTCGCAACACAAGTAGCTCTGATCGTAGGCTATCTTCGGATTGGTACAGTTACTTGAGAGAGTGTTGTCGATCACACAAAACTAGCATGTCTGAGCTTAATCTATCATTGAATGGATTCAGTTACTTGAGAGAGTATAGTCGAGGTCGCAACACAAGTAGCTCTGATCGTAGGCTATCTTCGGATTGGTACAGTTACTTGAGAGAGTGTTGTCGATCACACAAAACTAGCATGTCTGAGCTTAATCTATCATCGAATGGAGTCAGTTACTTGAGAGAGTGTAGTCGAGGTCGCAACACAAGTAGCTCTGATCGTAGGCTATCTTCGGATTGGTACAGTTACTTGTGAGAATGTAGTCGCACACAACACGAGTAGCTCTGAACGTAGTCAATCTACGGATGACTGTAGTCTATTTTCAGATCGTTCAGTTACATGTGAGAATGTAGTCGATCGTAGTCTATCTTCATTTCGGGTCAGTAACTTGTGAGAGTGTTGTCGATTACACAAAACTAGCATATCCCACTTTAATCTGTCATTGAATGGATTCAGTTACTTGAGAGAGTGTAGTCAATGTCGCAACGCAAGTAGCTCTGATCGTAGTCTGTTTCAGATCGGCTCAGTTACTTGTGAGAGTGTAGTGGGTCGCACAGCACGCACAAGCAGTTCCGAACTTTCCTTGTATGACTTTTGTTATTAGAGAGAGTGAACGTTTAGCTAACGTTGAACGTATCATGTTGGATGGGTAAGGCACACACGAGATTCTTGCCGATCACGCAACATTCCTGGCAGTTCCATATGTTATAAGCAAATAAATACAACCACAATATAAAGACAACTCACTGACTACCTACATATAAAACTTACAGCAGTGCCTTTGCAGTTTCTCTACAGCATCGTAGCGATCTTTGATAACTCTACATCTGAAAACGTGTTGATTGTGACAATGTATATATACAGTGTTGTCAGTTTTTAGGGTTCCGTACTTAAAGCGTGCCAACCAGATACTATTACGTAGCCTCCGCTGTCTGTTCATCTATCTGTATGAGTTGTATCTCACAAACCGTAACAGGTAGATAGTTGAAATTTTCACATAATGTGTATTTCTATTGTCGCTGTAACGCATATAACACAAATTAGTAATTTTGTAGTTATATAACATTTTGTTTTTGCCATTACAACTTATTTTTAGTTGGAAAACCGACCGCGACCTATGTCGATGTATGGGAATAACAGTTTTCCAACGGCAAAGTTAAGTTTCTCCCTTAATCGACTTTAGGTTGCGTCAGAGCAATGTTCGGTGTTCACATAGTTTATGATCTTCAGTAATGTTACCTAATTATTTTGGTGCATATTACCTAACTGCTTACACTGTTATACGTAGCTTTTGATAAATAAATACGTACGTACATTCTTTTTGATAAATAAGTACGTAGATTTGTCTCAAAATCTATGTATTTATAGGACTTCGATTTTCAATGCTCAAATTCACCTATACCTAAAGATTTAATATTATAATCACACGTTTCGGAGACTGATTTTGGGGAAAAACTTACAACTTAGTCGGAAAAACGGGAAAATCTTCGAGATTCTAGAACTATTTACATATCTACAAGTTAGTACGGAACCTGCGGTGCGCGAGCCCTACTCGCACTTGGCTACTTTTTTGAAATAAACAAATGAGTTTAGTGCGAGCGATATATGCCTAGCATCCGCAGTAATATTTAACCGACTTCAAAAAGCAGTACTTTCGGAATTCGACGTTTTGTATGTATGTTTGTTATACGACATCTTCATCAAATTTAAATGTATTTTGATTTTTTTTTATTGGAAAGTTCCTCGCGTTTGTTTGGTTCCATTTCAATTGGTGAAGTGACTATATCACTGAACTTAGTTTGAAGTGTTTTCCTGCATATTTATATGTATCCTCACGCAAAGTCCCTTGCGGTGTAGGCAGAGAGAACCAAGAGCCACATAACGTGGTCCTTTTTTATATTAACCCAGCATAATGAATGCGAAGAAAACAAAGATAATGGTATTTGAAAGAGAAGAATCCAGAACTAATGTAAGGATTACGATTGACGATGAAGTGTTGGAACAAGTGGATGAGTTTGTATATCTTGGATGTGCTTTCAGCAGGAATGGAAGGTACACCGCAGATGTGGAAAGACGAGTGAGTGCTGGGAATAGTGTGAACGGAGCGTTGGGAAAACTTCTTGGCAGTAAAAACCTGAGCCAGAAGGCACAACTCGCTATACACAATGCAGTGTTGGTCCCAACGCTAACTTATGGAAGCGAGAGCTGGGTATGGCAGAAAGAGCATGAAAGTAGAATCAACGCGGTTGAAATGCGAGCGCTGCGCAAAATTTGTGGCGTAAGGCTTGTAGACCGTATTCGAAATGATGATGTTAGAAATAGAGTTGGTCTGAAAGAGAGCGTCGGTGTTAAAATAAGAAGAGGCATGCTCCGATGGTTCGGGCATGTAGAAAGAATGCAAGAGGAAAGAATGACGAAGCAGATATACAGTGCAAAAGTGGACGGATGTAGGAGCCGGGGAAGGCCAAGACTTACCTACCATGACCAAATTGGTCGTGTTCTATCAGAAGGTGATGTCAGGAGCCCTAGAAACCGGCGAGCGTGCATGAGAAGAGCAATGAATGTTAAAGAAGCGAGTGAGATATGTAAGGATCGAGTCACGTGGCGCTCGGTTCTCTCTGCCTACCCCGCAAGGGATTTGGCGTGAAGTTATAGATAGAACCCAGCATAGTGGCTCCGCTTCACCTGATGGTAAGCGAAAAGAGAAGCCAAATTGCTGCAGCACCTGGCAAAAGATTACAGTATCCTGTCAATTGACGCATCCATGCTGGCTCGCAAGGTGCTTCTTCACGCTTCGTTTGAAGGATCCCATATCCCATAAGACGGAGAAAACACGCGCCAGCAAGGTGTTCCACTAATAGTATGACAGAGATAGGAGTTGTCGAACGTTTTAGTACGAGAAGAAATATTCTCAACGAACAAGTGGAATAATGACATCGTAAGCCTGCACATGTGGTTCTATGACGGCAGGGAGAGGGTGGGATAAGGGAAAACAGTTCTTCAGAGGACTCACTATGCTATAGGCGGTAAAATGCGCTTAGGGAGGCAATGCGCCTATGAATTCGATTACGCGGATAGCCCGTATAATCGACTGACACTCTTTTCATGCACACTTATCGATTCATATGACTCCTGATATGACCTCCTGATAAAACTCGACCAATTTGGTCGTGATAGATGAGTCTTGGACTTCCTCGGCTCCTACATTCTTCTAATGTCGTATTGTATATCTCTATCGTAAGTTATTCATTACAATCCGCTGGATTATTCCCGCTTAAGTATGATGACTTCATTGAGGTCGATTTTCACGGTTTTTAGGCCTTTTCATTGTTAACAATAACGTATAAACCTTTTTATAGGCATTGGCAATAAAATCAAGCTTCTACTTATTAGCCAAGATACAGGGAATAGCATGAAGTATGTAAGGCGGGAAAGTAAACATCTTCGACTGTAGTAGACCATGCCGTCTGAGGAAAAGCACAGAACCGTGCTAAAAGAGAACCGCATAACAACTCCATGAAAGCTCCAATGTCACCAGAAAGTTTCTAAAGAGGTGATGGCAACTTGTGAGAGAAGGTCGCAAGCAGTTATGGACCACGGCAGCAACATCAGATTGGCCGTAGGTACGCTTATTCAACACCGAATGTAGAATACTATTACTATAATCTCGATTTCAGTCTGACTTCAAATTGCCAAAAAATACCTTGTTTGTGTAATCGAGCAGTGGGTAAAAAATCTCCCTATTGACCAACTGGTCCCCAGGTCAAACCCTGATATGTATTAAATTCATGTTTTCGGATTTATGTACATATTTGTAATTATCACTTGCTCGGCGGTGAAGAAAAACATCGTGAGGAAACTTGCACGTACAAGAAATGATATATAATCGAAAGACGTGTGACCTTACCTAAGAAACGTCTGGTTTTCCTTCTGGGCTGCGAAGGTTAGGCGGTATGTAAAAATCAGTATCTTCGCTAAATTCTTAGGCTTAGGTAGCGGACCTCGCCAATCATAATGGATTAGGAAACGGGATAACGCTGAGAAGAAGACCTTGTTTGTGGAGTCGTTCAAACATTTATCTGGGCGAAGGCTCTTGGAGTACTAAACTCAAATATAAGTCGAATGCTTGTTTGCCATCTTAGTGGTATAAAAGAATTGAAATTAACCCAAGCAAGCCACAGCCGGCGTGGTTCATATACCGACCAGATATTTTATGAAAACCTCTATTATTTTCTTCCCACCTATTTCAGATACGTGACTGTGACGTAGCGTGTCATCTGTGAGCCCCCGGGGGGGCGGGTGTCGTTCACCCCCTCCCCCCGGGGGCGGCAGGCACACTGTAATGAGCCGGGCCGTTCGTACCTACTTTATGGTAAGTTTATGTGCATTTCTTGGGAGTTATTTGGTACTAACTTGTGTATATAGTTGTTTTCCCTCGTAACCGGGCTATTGAATGTGTTTTGTTGCTTTTTCATCTCTATTCTCAGTCAGTGATTTGACCCACATGAGGATGGAAATTTAAACTCTACCTATGTAAATAAGAATAACAATTATCAATTGTATTACATCTGTCAATGTATAATAATTATCAGATTTTTTTAAGATTCTGTTAAAATTGTATCGTTCATTTATCTCACACACTCGAACCGCTATAGTCACGAACTGTGCGGTTCCAGAGAAATTTTCCCAAAACTCAGTTATGGTAAGAAATCCCTGCCGAGGTTTTTCCAAGGGACTACAGAATAAGGTACTTTAAAAAAGAAATGTTCGTAAATAGGCTACAGCAACTCCTTATCATGTGGCAGGCCGTAGTCATCCTAGCGATGCAGAAACTGCGAAGTTTTTATACTTTGTTGGATAGCAGACACGTATAGAAATGGTCGAATTATATGAAATGGCTAAGTATAAACAATTTCAAGTAACGTCGCTTGCACATGGTCACATCTGATCTAGCAATGGTTGCTTTAACCGCACAAAGTAAACGTTTATTTGCAGGAACATATCCGTTTGTTGGTCTGGGTATTTTAAATGTATTATAAGTAAGTATGTATTTACAAAAAATGAATTTTGGTTTGTTTATCAGTAGTCTAGTATCTATAGTATATGTTATGGTTAGATTGGAAGTAGATGGCTTTGTGTAACATTTACAAAATACAAATTTTAAGTCGCCACATCGCGGAAATGGACTTATAATCGATTCGTCGATTATTATTTTATTTTAATTAAAACCGCAATCCCGTTTTTCTCCACTCCCGATGGTTGACTGGTAGAGAATGCAATTAGCATTAAGTCCGCCTTTTGAACCAACTGTATTGTGGTCAATAAAGTATTAAATAAATAAATTAATCTAAAATCTACTGTAAATGAACTGTTATCAAATATTTCAATAATATAACATGTTCACTATATGCCCGTTTGACTATTAACAATTTTTTTCCTAGCGTTATCTCTATTAATCCATTAAAATTAACGGGTTTCGCTACCCAAGTCTAAGTATGTGACGAAGATAATGATTTTGAAATGTAGCGACTCAGATCTCCACAACCCAGAGGAAAAACCAGATCTTGCTTCGTTTAGGTTACAAGTCTTTTGAAATATTTAACGTGTGTATCACAGGATGCGTTCCTTGACTTGAATAAAGAAATATGACACTTTGACACTAACAATTATTCGTAAACAGTTGTCATAGTACCTGTCAAACAAATCCTATCTATCTATCTATAACTTCCAGCCAAATCCGTTCCAGCAGAAAGAACCGAACACCACGTGACTCGATCCTTACATACCTCACTCGATCAAACAAATCCTGACTAAAGATACTACGCGACATCTAAGAGTGGTTCAAAGCAGAGAGAGGGCGCTTCAAAGCACTCCGTCTGAGGAAGTACCTCCACCTAACAGAAAACTGCAGCCAAATCACAACGTCCTTGAGGGTTGTTGTGTTCCTGCGTGTGATTGTGTTACTTATATGTGATTATTTTTCTTGTGCATACAGGTTAAGCAACGTCGACCGCCATGGATGGGTTTATCTATCTCGAACTTCTCCATGCTCGAGTTGGGAAGGCACGTGAAGTTGTCGATCTCTAATGGCGTTCGAGTGTCTTGAAAACCGCAGTTAAGCAGCGTGGTAGAGCATGCTCTAAATCCCTTCGGTTGAAGAGAGAATCGTGTCCCAGCAGTGGGATGAGTAAGGGTTGATGTAGTCGCTGGTATATTTTTAATACACCTTAACTAGAGAACTAGAGAAATTTTCCCAAAACTCAGTTATGGTAAGAAATCCCTGCCGAGGTTTTTCCAAGGGACTACAGAATAAGGTACTTTAAAAAAGAAATGTTCGTAAATAGGCTACAGCAACTCCTTATCATGTGGCAGGCCGTAGTCATCCTAGCGATGCAGAAACTGCGAAGTTTTTATACTTTGTTGGATAGCAGACACGTATAGAAATGGTCGAATTATATGAAATGGCTAAGTATAAACAATTTCAAGTAACGTCGCTTGCACATGGTCACATCTGATCTAGCAATGGTTGCTTTAACCGCACAAAGTAAACGTTTATTTGCAGGAACATATCCGTTTGTTGGTCTGGGTATTTTAAATGTATTATAAGTAAGTATGTATTTACAAAAAATGAATTTTGGTTTGTTTATCAGTAGTCTAGTATCTATAGTATATGTTATGGTTAGATTGGAAGTAGATGGCTTTGTGTAACATTTACAAAATACAAATTTTAAGTCGCCACATCGCGGAAATGGACTTATAATCGATTCGTCGATTATTATTTTATTTTAATTAAAACCGCAATCCCGTTTTTCTCCACTCCCGATGGTTGACTGGTAGAGAATGCAATTAGCATTAAGTCCGCCTTTTGAACCAACTGTATTGTGGTCAATAAAGTATTAAATAAATAAATTAATCAAAAATCTACTGTAAATGAACTGTTATCAAATATTTCAATAATATAACATGTTCACTATATGCCCGTTTGACTATTAACAATTTTTTTCCTAGCGTTATCTCTATTAATCCATTAAAATTAACGGGTTTCGCTACCCAAGTCTAAGTATGTGACGAAGATAATGATTTTGAAATGTAGCGACTCAGATCTCCACAACCCAGAGGAAAAACCAGATCTTGCTTCGTTTAGGTTACAAGTCTTTTGAAATATTTAACGTGTGTATCACAGGATGCGTTCCTTGACTTGAATAAAGAAATATGACACTTTGACACTAACAATTATTCGTAAACAGTTGTCATAGTACCTGTCAAACAAATCCTATCTATCTATCTATAACTTCCAGCCAAATCCGTTCCAGCAGAAAGAACCGAACACCACGTGACTCGATCCTTACATACCTCACTCGATCAAACAAATCCTGACTAAAGATACTACGCGACATCTAAGAGTGGTTCAAAGCAGAGAGAGGGCGCTTCAAAGCACTCCGTCTGAGGAAGTACCTCCACCTAACAGAAAACTGCAGCCAAATCACAACGTCCTTGAGGGTTGTTGTGTTCCTGCGTGTGATTGTGTTACTTATATGTGATTATTTTTCTTGTGCATACAGGTTAAGCAACGTCGACCGCCATGGATGGGTTTATCTATCTCGAACTTCTCCATGCTCGAGTTGGGAAGGCACGTGAAGTTGTCGATCTCTAATGGCGTTCGAGTGTCTTGAAAACCGCAGTTAAGCAGCGTGGTAGAGCATGCTCTAAATCCCTTCGGTTGAAGAGAGAATCGTGTCCCAGCAGTGGGATGAGTAAGGGTTGATGTAGTCGCTGGTATATTTTTAATACACCTTAACTAGAGAACTAGAGAAATTTTCCCAAAACTCAGTTATGGTAAGAAATCCCTGCCGAGGTTTTTCCAAGGGACTACAGAATAAGGTACTTTAAAAAAGAAATGTTCGTAAATAGGCTACAGCAACTCCTTATCATGTGGCAGGCCGTAGTCATCCTAGCGATGCAGAAACTGCGAAGTTTTTATACTTTGTTGGATAGCAGACACGTATAGAAATGGTCGAATTATATGAAATGGCTAAGTATAAACAATTTCAAGTAACGTCGCTTGCACATGGTCACATCTGATCTAGCAATGGTTGCTTTAACCGCACAAAGTAAACGTTTATTTGCAGGAACATATCCGTTTGTTGGTCTGGGTATTTTAAATGTATTATAAGTAAGTATGTATTTACAAAAAATGAATTTTGGTTTGTTTATCAGTAGTCTAGTATCTATAGTATATGTTATGGTTAGATTGGAAGTAGATGGCTTTGTGTAACATTTACAAAATACAAATTTTAAGTCGCCACATCGCGGAAATGGACTTATAATCGATTCGTCGATTATTATTTTATTTTAATTAAAACCGCAATCCCGTTTTTCTCCACTCCCGATGGTTGACTGGTAGAGAATGCAATTAGCATTAAGTCCGCCTTTTGAACCAACTGTATTGTGGTCAATAAAGTATTAAATAAATAAATTAATCAAAAATCTACTGTAAATGAACTGTTATCAAATATTTCAATAATATAACATGTTCACTATATGCCCGTTTGACTATTAACAATTTTTTTCCTAGCGTTATCTCTATTAATCCATTAAAATTAACGGGTTTCGCTACCCAAGTCTAAGTATGTGACGAAGATAATGATTTTGAAATGTAGCGACTCAGATCTCCACAACCCAGAGGAAAAACCAGATCTTGCTTCGTTTAGGTTACAAGTCTTTTGAAATATTTAACGTGTGTATCACAGGATGCGTTCCTTGACTTGAATAAAGAAATATGACACTTTGACACTAACAATTATTCGTAAACAGTTGTCATAGTACCTGTCAAACAAATCCTATCTATCTATCTATAACTTCCAGCCAAATCCGTTCCAGCAGAAAGAACCGAACACCACGTGACTCGATCCTTACATACCTCACTCGATCAAACAAATCCTGACTAAAGATACTACGCGACATCTAAGAGTGGTTCAAAGCAGAGAGAGGGCGCTTCAAAGCACTCCGTCTGAGGAAGTACCTCCACCTAACAGAAAACTGCAGCCAAATCACAACGTCCTTGAGGGTTGTTGTGTTCCTGCGTGTGATTGTGTTACTTATATGTGATTATTTTTCTTGTGCATACAGGTTAAGCAACGTCGACCGCCATGGATGGGTTTATCTATCTCGAACTTCTCCATGCTCGAGTTGGGAAGGCACGTGAAGTTGTCGATCTCTAATGGCGTTCGAGTGTCTTGAAAACCGCAGTTAAGCAGCGTGGTAGAGCATGCTCTAAATCCCTTCGGTTGAAGAGAGAATCATGTCCCAGCAGTGGGATGAGTAAGGGTTGATGTAGTCGCTGGTATATTTTTAATACACCTTAACTAAATGAAGTTTTACTTTATTTTTTAGGGTTCCGTACCCAAAGGGTAAAACGGAACCCTATTACTGAGGCTCCGCTGTCCGTCCGTCCGTCCAGGCTGTATCTCTTGAACCGTGATAGTTAGACAGTTGAAATTTTCACAGATGATGTATTTCTGTTGCCGCTATAACAACAAATACTAAAAAATAGAATAAAATAAATATTTAAGGGGGCTCCCATACAACAAACGTGATTTTTCTGCTCGATATTGATAACGGCAACAGGTAGACGCTTAAAATATTCACAGAATATTTAGTTATATATTCACTTTAAGAACAAATAATTAAATTAAAATAAAACAATTACTCCCATACAACAAACGTGATTTTTTTGCCGTTTTTATAGATAATGGTACGGAACCCTTCGTGCGCGAGTCCGACTCGCACTTGGCCGATTTTTATTAATATTATCTATGTATTCTAATAATCGACGAGCGTGCATAAAAGAGTTATAAATGTTAAGAAGCGCGTGAGGTGTGTACGGGCAAGTGCTAGTCTTCCTGATTCACGAGGTACTGTGAAGATGAAAATGTACAGAACCATTCACTATTGTATTCCGTAATAACACTACGCGTCAATAATGTTTGCACTGGACCCTACCCGCGCCTCCCCACCTCCCCCGCATGTGCCCGCTGCCGGAGCCGGCAGGTTGGATCACTCGCTCTAACATAGGGATGATGGTACTTTATCGTTTTTTATACAATTGAAGTGCGATAAAAGTAGTGCTTACCTGATGATAAACAGTTGCCATTGCAACAAAAAACACAAACACGCGTCCCCAACAACGTCGGGAGGCATACAAGCATGCGGGCCACCTGATGTAAAGTAGTTACCGTAGCCTATTAGCGCTTGTAATATATTAAGTATCCCTCGCGCGATGCTTCCTGTGCTACTTGCACAGCAACTCTTTAGGAGCTTACTGGTGACCTCACTCACACGCAGAAACGCAACCACTCTCAAGGGAGCTGTTATTTGGTTGCGGTTTTCTGTGAGGCAGGTACTTCCCCAGACGGGCTGCTTTGATGCACCCTACCTCTCTTAAAACATCCAGACCAAGGTAATCATACATGTTCACGCACACAAATGTTTGCCTTGTTTGGGAATCAAACCCACGAGCGTTGGTGTCAAAGTAGCGTTGCTCATTCGAGCGAGCATCGAGCCACACTTCTCCACGCCATTCTTCAACAACCCCATGCTGTAGGCTCTTGGGAAAACCTATAGCCTATCTTAATATGGGTGTCAGCAACTTTGGTGCCAAAGACAATCTCACCTGCAAGTGGTGCATTACCGATTAGCGAAGGAGGCTCTGTCGGAAGAGGCGTAGGATTATATTTAACAGGAACCAGGTTGACAGGAGAAGCACCTCCACCTTACAGTAGCCCGCAACCAAACGACAATTCTCTCAAATCAAATCATTTTATTTGCAGGCAAACACGGTAGTATACATTACATATACAGATCTTATGTCACATTGATCGAGCATGTTGCGCCAACAATTGGCATGCAAAAAATAAAATAAAAATGTATTAGTTAAAATTAGTAAAAAACATTAATGTAACAATGTCATTGAGTCGATTGTAATAAAATAAATTAGTCTAAATTGTACACAAATTAACATTATCGAGTAAATTACTATAAATGGGGTTGATATCTTTAAAATTTAATTTTTGCGAATTTATTAATGTCATAGATGCTGTTCCTACTAAGTAGCTTATACAATGCCTTCTGGAAGGTATTCATGGGTAGATCCTTCAAATGCTGCGGTGATTCTAGGACGACTAGGGGGAAAGAGTACGTGAGGTCGATAACCATCTCGATGAAAGCCTGTCTGGGGAAGTACCTCCACATCACTGAAAACCGCAGCTAAATAACTGTGTTGTTGTGCTCCTGCGTGCGAGTGATGTCATCAATAAGCTCCAAGGGCGCTACTGTGTCAGCAGCAGAGGTGGCATCACGCGAGTGATACTTGCAAGCGTTCATAGGCTACGCTAATCGCTTTACATCAGGTAAGCCATATGCTTTTATGCCACCAGATATTGTATAAAAAAATACGTCGGTAAAGTAACCAACATGGATGGACGAAAAACAATCGCGAGAGCAGCAACGAGAAACAGTAAAGACCAAGGAAAAGTTATCGAAGCCTATGAATGCTTTCTTTTAAACTTCAACACCGTTTCAACTGCAAATCCGAATGACTTCAACCCTGTTTCTGACAGTAACGTTGACCGGTTTCATTTTCAATTTCGTCAGTTCCGTTTACGTTTTGAACTCTCCACTTTCGGTAGGTTATGACTTCGAATTCCGTTAGAATTGTGCAGAAAAACATATACAATTGTTCCTGAGATAAGTCCCAACACACGGACAGACATATTTCTATTATACTTGCTATAATACAACCCTAAATATGAAAAATATTTGCAGTGGAGCCGATCATCCACCCACCACCCCCGCCCCCTCGCACAGTGGTCGAATCTCACGCCCGGCGACACGGAGGTAGATATGGGTTTTGATGGAAATCTTATTCCTATTTGTAAATTCTAGACCAGTAATAAATGGGAATATAAGGGACAGGTTATATTCTGGTAGAGATGCATCTGGCTTTGGACCAGAAAGTTTTCTGCGGTTTTGTGGACCTTGAGAAAGCAGCCAATTTGATATAAACTACTTTGTGTGCTCCCACTACCGAAAGCTCCCGCACACGTTCAGATCAAATTGCTTGTAAATTTGACTTTCGCAAAGTAACGCCTGCATCTATTAACATAAAAGCACTTGATAGGGTCTTGCGAAAGAATCTCTAGAATATTTTGCCCAGTTATGGGGTTGACGGTGACCTGGTCCGTGCTGTATCGTGAGGTTTGTACAGCATGAGTGCGGGTGGACGGTAGTTTGTCGCCCTGGTTTGTTCTAAACATTGGTGTCAGACAGTGATGTATGCTGCCTATTCATCCTGTATCTGGACAGTTGTCTTCAGAGTATGAGAAATATGAATGTGGGAATGCGAATGGGTGACTCAGTGGTCAACTGCCTGCTTTATGCAGACGACGCGATATTTATACCAGAATAACTATCCGAACTGCAAACACTAGATTGTATGAAGTGAAGAAAGTCTTACAATTGAATGCGAAGAAAATCAAGATAATAGTATTTGAAACAGAGACAACTTGTTTGATTGATGATGTAGTGTTCGAGCAAGTGGATGAGATTGTATACACAACGCAGTGCTAATTCCAACGCTAACTTACGGAAGTGAGAGCTGGGTATGGCAGACAGAGCACTAAAGTAGATTACATGTGGTCGAGATGAGAGCATTGTGCAAAATTTGGGGCATAAAGCTAGCTGATCGCGTTCGATATGACGTCGAAAGAGAGAGAGTTGGTCAGAGAGTGTCGGTGTTAAGATAAGAAAAGGCATGCTCCATTGGTTCGGATATGTAGAAAGAATGCAGGCTGAAAGAATGACGAAACAGATATATAATGCGAAAGAGGAAGGATGCCGAGGTAGACCGAGACTAAGCTACCATAACCAAATTGGTCGTGTTTTATCAGAAGATGATGTCAGGAGCCCCAGGAACCGGCGAGCGTGCATAAAAAGAGCTACGAATGGTAGAAAAGCGAGTGAGGTGTGGAAGCACCGCGTCTTATGCGGTCGGTTTCCTCTGCCTACCTCGCATGGGACCTGGCGTGAAGATATAAATTTCATTCAAATCTGGTCAGCCGTTTAAGCGTGAAAGAGCAACAAACGTCCATCCATACATACAAACTTTCGCATTTATAATATTAGTAGGATTTGTGTGTATACAGGGACAGATTACTTCGAGTATACCTAGTCCGGCCATAAGTTCTGTTACAAATGCATTTTTTTTTATGAAGTAATGTACGAGTAATCTTAATAAAACTTATATGTACATAGAAGTCTCAGCAAAAATAAAAATAAAATATTCTATTCGAAATGGCCATCTTTGGCTTTGAAACAGGCCTTTAATCTGTCTGGCCACGAATCTATGGATTTACGCAATGCTGCCATGGGAAATTAAGCCACTGCTTGCTTCATAGATTTCTTAAGAGACACAATGTCGACGTGTCGTTTCGAGCAGGCCATGTGCTCTATAACTAACTATAATTTGTATTCTAAGGGGTTCATATCTGGGCTAGAGGAAAGCCAGTTTTCAGCTCTCACGAAGTCTGGAACATTTGTTTCCAGTCAGGCTTGGGTAGTTCGTGCCTTGTGATCAGGTGCAAAGTCCTGCTGGAAAGTCTATGGTACATTTCTAAACAGTGTATTGCTGAGAGTTTTCACAACACGATCCAATACGGTCACTTGATACACTTTGGCTGAAGTCTTTTCATAAAAATGACGTTTTGTGACTCCTTGATAAGACATCCCCCACCATTACAGACGCAGGATGACGACCACCTTTCCGACCACTTGGGCGGCTTCTTTAGAACTATTTGCGTACACTTTGTCATTTTGCGTGTTGTAGTGAAAAGCACTCACGCAATCGTGAATATTTTTTCATCAGTAAAGAGGATATTTCTGTGCCTTTCACCTGGGTGTAGGGGCAGAAGGCGTTTTGATCGATCCATTCTCTTTAACTGTAGGGATTGATTTAGGGCATGTCCTGTATATCGACGATAAGCGGCGAGCTTCCGGTCTTATTGTATTATACGCGACCGAGTTCTAGCAGGAATCTTCATTTCTCGAGATAAGAGTTTTTGGTTCCTAATGGGGTTTCGGCGAGTTCTGGGTTTAACAGCATTAATAGCCTCTGTAGTTTCAACAGCAGCGATCGCCCCGATCTTTTATGGTCTTCAACAGAGGAAGTGTCGGTATATCTGTCGATAGTACGATATGCGAACATACGGCCAATACTAAACCTTTGAAGTGTCTTGAATATAAACGACGGCTCCATACCCACATTGTGCAAGGCAATCTCTGCACTCATATTTTCTTTAACACCCCATTCCATATTGTAATTTGATAATAAACACGAAAAAAATATGTAAAACGGCGGGAAATCGAAAGAAGTTTTTAACATAATAAACGCGTTCCAAATTCAAAATAATTAAATAGTTGAAAAAAAGAAAAGTCTCCATGTAACACTATTTATGGCCAGACTAAATAGTCTGGCCATAAATATATAAAATCATTTTTATCAATGAGTAGTAATATAACTATATTGCTACTCATTGATAAAATGGTTTCATTTTAAAGGTTAAGATTTTATAAGAAGCTCGATGCCGTTGCGCGTGCCACTTTAATCGGACATACAGGTTAAGCAACATCGACCGCTATGGATGGGTTTGTCTCTCTCGAACTTCTCCATGCTCGAGTTCGGAAGGCACGTGAAGTTGTCGATCTCTAATGGTCTTGAAAACCGCAGTTACACAGCGTAGTAGGATATGCTCTAAATCCCTTCGGTTGAAGAGAGTCTCGTATCCCAGCAGTGGGGTGAGTAAGGGTTGATGTGGTCGCTGGTATATTTTTAATACACCTTAACTAAATAAAGTTTTACTTTACACGGCTTCTGTAGTGTTTTAGTTTAAATTCTGTAATATTTTTGTATACATGACTAATGTAACTTAATAATGTAAAATATGACGAGCCGGGTGGCACAGTGGTGAAAAGTCATGTTGGGTTAATTTGACACCAAAGCTCGTGGGTTCGATTCCCAGACAGGACAACCATTCGTGTGCATGAAGATGTCTGTTTGTCTCGGTCTGGGTGTTTTAAACAGAGGCAGGGTGCATCAAAGCAACCCGCCTGGGACCCGCCTCACAGAAAACTGCAGCCAAATAACAACTCGCTAGAACGTTGTTGTGTTCCTGCGTGTGAGTGAGGTCACCAATAAGCTACTAAGGAGTTGCTGTGTAAGCAGCAGAGGAGGCATCGCGCGAGTGATACTTAGTACATTGCGAGCGTTCATAGGCTGCGGTAACCGCTTTACATCAGGTGGGCCGTAAGCTTGTATGCCTTCCCGCGTTGTATATTAAAAAGAAAAGATCTCTGGTTCAAATGTAGGTTTAATATTTGAAAGCCATTCAAAATGATTGTGTTGTGTGAAATGATGGTTGATTGACATGCTGACTTACATAAACAATAATTTGTGGAGATGTGATATAATGAGCATAGTCAAAAAGTATATATATACATATCATCCTGCCTGTCTTCCATTGGGGCAGGCAGAGACTACGGAACACCAGGGGGACAAATCTAAACATACTCGACCCCCCTCTCGCTTCATCCACACTCATCAACCTCTTCATGCATGCTCTTCGGTTTTGGGTGCTTATAATTTGGCCCTTTTTCAACACATCACCAATTTGATCTATATATGTGAGTCTAGGGCGGCTCCTGCAGATATCTCCATTCACTCTTGCCCGATACACTTCATTCGTAACTCTTTTGACATTCAGTCTTTCTAAATGTTCACAAGTAAAGTAAAATTAAAGAAGATACCAATCAAAAAAAGATTTATTCGTACCTATATCAAAAATATTAAGAACCAGTTGAGAATGCGCAAGCTTGCATTGCCAGAGGAACACCTGGCTCGTCAATTATATAACAATTCATTTTTTTTTAATTTGTCGGCCATTTTGACCATGTTCCTTAAGTGATAGGGACGGTGTTCCTGAACATTCCTATTTTACTTTTTTATGCTAAATCCGAATCTGAAGTCAGAATTCGAATATTCGAAAAAAAGCGACAGACAAACGCACAGACAAACGTACAGACAAACATGTAGAATTCATATAGGAACGGTGTTCTTGAAAATAATATGTATATCTATATATATATATCTTCACGCCAACTCTCTTGTGGGGTAGGTAGTCGCAATCGAACACCATATAGCTTTTTTAATATTCATAGTTCTTTTCACGTCTTGTTTCTGATTTTTTTTAAACCACTATGGCGGCAAACAAACATTTGCAATACCAGGGATGCCACTCTTGCGTCGTCCATCCTATAAGAACCTCTTCACACCTTTCTTGAAGAAGCCCATACTGTAGTCCCTTGGGAAAATCTAGGCAGGGAGCTCATTCCACAACTTAATTATTCTGAAATTCTGAAATAATGTTCTCATTTCCGGTTATGTACATCTATGTGTATGAGTATATATGTGTCTGTGTTGCACGTGTGTGTTGTTTACGTGTTTATAAACATTTGTATGTTAAAAATTATTTTATTTAATAATTATTTTTTAAGAACATTTCCTAACCTTGATATACCCTTTTCAAACTTATAGTTTAATTACCTTGCGTCTTTATATGTATCTCACAAACAGATGTCATGGTAACTTAGGTTGAAATATTTCTATTAATAAGGCACAAACCGGGAGAGAGCCTGGAGATCTGTAATACAGGTTCCAAACCTAGTACGGACTCCAGACTCTCACAAGGTTTTCTTTTAATTTCCTTGTGTATTTAGTACTTCTGTAATTTGTTAAAACCTTTGTGAGAAGAATAAACGTTATTATTATTATTATATTTCTCTTATTTCACGGGTTTTAATCCCGGTCATTTGATAGGCGTGCGCGGGGATATGAATCCAACGCGTAGAGGCCCCTTCTAAAAGAATGATGTAATGTATTATACCAGCTGTGACCTGCTCTGAGGGATATCAATGGGAGGATATACCAACGAACAGGTCACAGCAGGTATTGGAACTATTGGATGTGGTGGTGGCGGTGTCTTTAGACATCGCCAATGCCTTCAACAGCCTCCCCCACAGTACCATACTGGAGGCCCTCAAATACTTTGAGGTGCCTCCGTACTTGGGGAGACTGTTGAAGGCATACTTGGAGGACAGGGAGGTGCGCTACGAGGACGCGAGGGGCCAAATGGTCAGAAGACGCGTCGTATGCGGTGTCCCACAGGGGTCCGTTCTGGGCCCCATCCTGTGGGACCTCGCATACGACTGGGTCCTGCGGGGCCGTCTCCTCCCCGGGATGAGTGATGACACCCTCGTCACATCCCGGGGTAAGACCTTCGTGGAGGCGGCGCGGCTGGCCGAAGTCGGAGTAGGACTGGTGGTCAGCCGCATAGAGAGGCTTGGGCTTCGGGTCCGATTGGATAAAACCGAAGCCCTCCTCTTCCGCGGGACCGGTAGGCGGGGCCCCCCCTCGGGAGCGCACCTCCAAATTGGAGGAGAGAGGATAAGGGTGAGTGCCCAGATGAGCTACCTGGGCCTCACCCTTGACGGACGATGGACCTTCGGCCCCCACTTCGAGCGGTTGGGACCGAAGGTCATCAGAGCTGCGGCGGCGCTGGGTCGTCTTCTGCCCAATTTGGGCGGGCCCAGCGCCGCGTGCAGAAGGCTGTACTCCGGCATCTGCCGGAGTATGGCCACGTACGGTGCCCCCATATGGGCGGACGCCCTCTGCGCTCGGAACAGGGCTCAGCTGCGCAGAGCGCAGCGGGTCATAGCGCAGAGGGCAATAAGGGGGTACCGTACGGTAGCTTGGACGGCCGCGACCGCCCTCGCTGGCGACCCGCCCTGGGAGTTGGTGGCGGAGGTGCTCGCCGAGGTATACGGCTTCGTTGCTGAAAGGAGGAGTCTCGGCGAGCGCCCCACGTTGGAGGAGGTGGGGCGGTATCGCCAGCGAGGGCATACGGAAATGATGCGGAGGTGGGGGGAGGACCTGGCGCAGCCGCGGTATGGGGTCCGCGTTGCGGATGCGCTGCGCCCGGTCCTGGAGTCGTGGATGCGCCGTAGGCGCAAACCCCTCACCTTCCGCATGGTGCAGGTGCTCACCGGGCATGGGTGCTTCGGTGAGTACCTGCACCGGGTCGCGAGGCGGGAGGAGCAGCCGGGCTGCCACGATTGTGGCGCGGCCGAGGACACTGCCCAGCACACTCTGGAGCAGTGTCCCATGTGGTCTCGGCAGCGCCACGATCTGGTGTCCGCGCTAGGAAGCGCGGACCTCTCGCTCCCGAGCGTGGTCCGCTCCATGCTCGGGAGTGACAGTGCCTGGCAGGCGATGGCCTCCTTCTGTGAGACGGTCATGTCCCAGAAGGAGGCCTCGGAGCGGGACAGGGAGGACGATCCCTTGGCTGTCCCGCTCCGGAGACGGCGGACGGGAGTGCGGCGTAGGCGTTACGCGCACCTACTGCCGCCTCCCTAATCTGTGGGATTAGGGGTCAGGATGGGAACCTGGCCCCATAATGGTCCCGCCGCCGGAGGGGCTGTCCCAATTTGCCGGGATGGCCCCTAGAGAGAAGAAGTCCGGCCCCTTTTGAGGGGCTGGCCAGTCGCAGTGGTGCCCTGTTGCTGACAGATCCGGGGCACCACACCAACGCGGCCGATGGCATTTCGCGGGGTCGTTTAGTGGGTATACCGTCGGACAGCCGACGGGGAGTCCCACACTACCACCGGAGGCCACCCAGGCACCGGTGGTGTGCGTAACGCATTTTTCCCCGCGTCACAAAAAAAAAAAAAAAAAAAAAAAAAAAAAAAAAAAAAAAAAAAAAAAAAAAAAGTATTGGAACTATTGCAAATGTGTTGGAAAATATTGGGCTATTAAAATGATATCTGGAGGGATTATTAGTACTGCGCTATTACAGAAGAGGGACGGACGCCTGCCACAACTATCATATCTGATGTTACTTTCGGCGGGCGGTGGCTTGCCACTTATTATTATTATTATTAATTCTTGGTAGAAAACTTCTCTGGAATTGCGATTCCAGTGTATGAGGATGAACTCCAAGTTGTCGGCTTTGCGATTGTAAAATGTGGCATAATGTCGAACAACTCCTCAGTACACAGCCAATTCATTATACAATCGGTAGAATTGGAGGGAAAATCACGCAAAGGGAGGCAAAATCTCTTCGCGAACTCAAGTGCTCCAAAACCGTGTGTGAGTTCAGGATTATCGACGATCCTCACAGCTCGTCTCTGCACCGAGTCACAAGGTAGCTGGTATCCACTCTCTCGAAATTATATTAGGTCGAGGAAAAAAGTTTTTTCGTATTACTCGTATATATACAAATTATATAAAATACGATGCGAGATATTTAAATCATAGTTTATTCATATTTTTTTTCGATAATTTGTTGCCTGTTTGTAAGTAGTGAGATAATCGCATTGCTGTAGAAATTTTGAACCTTCTGATGGAAAAACTGCGACAAGTAGTTTCGACAGCACGACCTCTACAGTATGTCCTCTATGGACTCAAAAACGGCTGGGCAGATTTTGATGAAATTTTCAGTGAATCTTCAGATTAGCCCAGCAGGTGATCCTGTGAAATTTGGTAGGGATCATATCACCCGTGCGAAGCCGGGGCGGATAGCTAGTTTTGTAATAAAACTTGAAAATGTACCGAATTTCTTCGTTAGATTGTCTTATTTTGGCGGACAGAAAAACAATAGAATAATGGCGGGAAATCGTATTAACTTTTTTCTTTTTTTAATGATATCAAAACCAGCTAGATAAAAAAGTACAACCAAAGAGATTTTAATGCAACTTTTGACTTAAAAAATACGAAAATACTTTTTCACCGATCTACGAGTATCTATTATATAAATATAACATTTTGTCCATAGGGAAAGATAATTTCATACGAGTAGATCCACGTTCGGAATTTAGTCTATGTATGATTTCACGATTTCAGCGGTGAATCATAACAAATCCCTCGTATCGCCGACTCATTTGTTAACTGGATCAATGCTTGGAGGCTTTTATGCGCACAATACATGGGGATGAACAAATGTTTGGCTACGTTAGTGTGACAGGGACGGCGGGCTCTACAGTCATTTGTCACCACGACTCCCTTTCTCAAATGCATACATAATTATTATGACTAGTGTTCGCCTTATAGTCGAAATTCGACCAAAATCGTTATTGAAAATTTGAGGAAAACAAGTATAAATTAGCATGTTTACAACATTTTTTTTCTCATCCCATACTCTCCTTTCTTCCTCCCTTCATAGTATCTGAAACCATCTATATTCTACTCCACAGCGTTATTTCGTTTCCAAATCCATTAGGATTAGCGGGGGTCCGCTACCCAAGTCTAAGGTTTTGGTGAAGTTACTGATTGTTACATGGAGCGACTATCGTCATATCTCCACAACCCAGAGAAAAGCCAGAGGAAAACCAGACCTTCCTTAGGTTAAATCACCCATCTCTCCAAATGTAATTCCTTGTTTGTACAGGTTTCTTCACGATGTTTTCACCGCCGAGCAGAAAACACTAATTTACATGCGTACATCAGGATTTAAATCAAGGACCAATCTGTTAATGGTTCTTTATCATCGATATTGTACAAATATTGTAAACATAAGAAGCCACAGTGATAGTTCATATGACGAACTCTCTACGTCGAAGCTGGGTATTGTAATGTAGGGTATCTATAATTGTCATACGAATGACAACCACTGTCTCTCATAATGATGACAACCACTGTCTCTCATAATGATGACAACCACTGTCTCTCATAATGATGACAACCACTGTCTCTCATAATGATGACAACCACTGTCTCTCATAATGATGACAACCACTGTCTCTCATAATGATGACAACCACTGTCTCTCATAATGATGACAACCACTGTCTCTCATAATGATGACAACCACTGTCTCTCATAATGATGACAACCACTGTCTCTCATAATGATGACAACCACTGTCTCTCATAATGATGACAACCACTGTCTCTCATAATGATGACAACCACTGTCTCTCATAATGATGACAACCACTGTCTCTCATAATGATGACAACCACTGTCTCTCATAATGATGACAACCACTGTCTCTCATAATGATGACAACCACTGTCTCTCATAATGATGACAACCACTGTCTCTCATAATGATGACAACCACTGTCTCTCATAATGATGACAACCACTGTCTCTCATAATGATGACAACCACTGTCTCTCATAATGATGACAACCACTGTCTCTCATAATGATGACAACCACTGTCTCTCATAATGATGACAACCACTGTCTCTCATAATGATGACAACCACTGTCTCTCATAATGATGACAACCACTGTCTCTCATAATGATGACAACCACTGTCTCTCATAATGATGACAACCACTGTCTCTCATAATGATGACAACCACTGTCTCTCATAATGATGACAACCACTGTCTCTCATAATGATGACAACCACTGTCTCTCATAATGCTTTCGGTCACGAATTGTGTCATTTATTTGCTCTGCTTGCATTAAATACATTTCCTGGCTTTCCCAGCCAGGAAATCTCTTCAGGTACAATTTTTTTTATTGTTAGCACTAAAGTTCGTCAATAGCTATAAATAAAAAAAATCTGTGGATTAAAAGAGAAGAAATAGGTGCGGAACTAAGTTCTCTTTGTCTACGCATATAGAGAATATCTGGCTTGTGGCTTCCAATTGCCGATAAATACCTTGTTTGCGAATTTGAGCAGTACGTATATAATCCAGTGGAGTATGTAAGGATCGAGTCACGTGGCACGTGGCTCCGTTCTCTCTGCCTACCCCGCAAGGGATTTGGCGTGAAGTTATAGATTTATCTCGCAAGCATACACGGTAAAAGGTTATTTTTACAAATTGATCAAGCGTGTTGCGCCTAAACTAGTCATGCAAAAGTACATATTGTGAGAAAATAATTCAATCAGAGATCGCTTGTCATAATGAACAATTAATAGAATACAAATTTATATGAATAGGAAGAGTGTCGTTAAATCATGTCCAAGGTTCATCTAAACATTAGCTCCATTTAAAAATTTGTATTTTTGCCAAATCCTTAGACTTAAGTAGCGGGCCCCACCGATCCCAATAGATTAGGAAACGGGAAAACGCTAAGAAGAAAAAGAGGACTTTGTTTGTGAAGTCGTTTAAATATTCACCTGGAATGGAATCTCTTAGAAGACTAAACCATCACGTGTAGGCCAATGCTTGTTTGTTTGTATATATATATATATATATATATATATATATATATATATATATATACTAGCAGATCAGGCAGACATCGTCCTGCCCGGAAAAGCAGCGCCACTTTAAATTCAATCTCAAGATGTGGTGACAGACCGACATCAACGCCATGGCGGTGTCCGCTACCTGAACCTAAACATTTGGCGAAGATGCTAATTTTCTGCTGCCGTCAGACCTCCAGAACCCAGAGGGAAAACCAGATCATTCGTAGATTAGGTCACACGTCTATCGAAATATAATTTCATAGATGTGCGGATTTCCTCACATTGTTTTAGCAGCAAGCAAGTGATTATTATATATGTACTCACCGAAACTTCTAATTTAGTGGCACATGCTAGGATTCATATCGGAGACCTGTTCGTCACTATGCCAGTGCCCTGGGTATAACGTTTATTCTTCTCACAAAGGTTTTAACAAATTACAGAAGTACTAAATACACAAGGAAATTTAAAGAAAACCTTGTGAGAGTCTGGAGTCCGTACTAGGTTTGGAACCTGTATTACAGATCTCCAGGCTCTCTCCCGGTTTGTGCCTTATTAATATATTTCAACTTAAGTTTCCGTGACATCTGTTTGTGAGATACATATAAAGATGCAAGTAAGTAAGTAATTAAACTACAAGTTTGAAAAGGGTATATCAGGGTTAGGTAATGTTCTTAAAAAATAATTATTAAATAAACATACAAATGTTAATAAACACGTAAACAACACATACGTGCAACACAGACACATATGTACTCATACACATAGATGTACTCATACATAACCGGAAATGAGAACATTATTTCACTGTAACAAGCAACTTTTCAGTTTCTTCATACAACATTGCCAGCCAATCTGTGAGTGTTTTTTTGCATTGAAATTTGGTCAGATGATATATGGATATGTGCTCTGGGTATCCACTGGACTATTACTGTCTCATTTTTATACAAGAATCATTTTAAGATATACATTTAATCATTAGATACACTAATTTTCCTCGTAAAGATCTAGACTTTTTGTCACCGCCTACATATTTTGACTCCGTCTATATTCTTGTAGGTACCTAAAACAATTATTTTTATTATATTGGGCTTTTCCCGAGTATTGAAATTTTACAACAGATGTATTGTTAGGGAATACCCATAAAGATGTTTATTTGCATATAACGTGAGCGTAACGTACGATATAATTCTACTAGTTGTTACCCGCGACTTCGCCCGCGTGTTCAAAGGGAAATAAAGCCTCCATACAAAAAAAAAACACATCAATCCGTCGCTCCGTTTTGATTCGAAAAGAGGACTAACCGACAAATAAATACACTTTTACATCCTACTAAAATTATAAATGCGAAAGTTTGTATGTATGGATGGATGTTTGTTGCTCTTTCACGCTTAAACGGCTGAACGGATTTGAATGAAATTTGGCACGTAGATAGATTATGATCTGGATTAACACATAGGCGGAGCCGCGGGCAAAAGCTGGTTTATAATAGTACGAACACCTCTAAGACATTTAGACTTTATTACTCTATGAATTCTATGATGCTCTACACACAAACAATCTCTATACAAAAATAGCTGTCCAACCGGAGTTATAAATCTTTCCGGAATGAAAAATCTAATCCGTTCAGTAGTTACTTCGATAATCGTAGTTGATATCATAGTCATAAGCAACTTCACATTTCAATTACAATATGCACCTGTAGACGATATTATAAGACCGATTACTTTCGGCGAACACATGCAAATTTTGGACACTTGAAACTAGGGAGCAACCCACATAAAGTTGACTAATAGCAGGGAATCCCTGGGTAAAGCAAAGCCTTCACAAAGGGGTCATCCCACAGGAACATATCACCAGTATAAAAAGTAGCCTATGTGTTAATCCGGTACCTCATCTATCTACCTACCAAATTTCATCGAAATCCGTTCACGCGTTGAAGCGTGAAAACGGAACAAACATTCATACTTTCACATTTATAACATTACTAGGATATGTTTTGCCGTGTGGACGCACAAGAATTAGAAATGATATTTAATGTTGCGAGCGAGCATAGGCTACAATAACCGCTTTCCATTAGGTGGGCCATAATATGTCCTTATATTGTTATACAGAACGTCTGAAGACCTACAAGGATACGGTCCACCTGGTGTAAAGTAACCCCTTAACTTACAGCTACGGTTACGGTACGGTTTATTATAACCTTATCATTTTAGAAGTCTGTAAAAGATTATATTGAAGTAACTGGAGGCCGCGACTTCATCCGCGCGTACGAGTATGTCGATGTCCTGTGGGAACTGCAATCTATACTATTATTATAAAGAGGAAAGATTTGCATGTATGTTATGAATAAACTCAAAAACTACTGGGCCGATTTCAAAAATTCTTTCACCATTAGAATGCTACAATATAAATGATTAATATAGGCTATAAAATATTTTGAAAATAGTTAGGGATCCGTATGAAAACTTCGATAATGTGTGAAAAAGATACCAAAAAATCCTTATACCGCGTACTCTGCTGAAACTATTGACAATAGAGCAAAATAATGTACTACAGTTTTATAGAGGACATCAATATCTACAAAAAAGTCCGCGATACCATATGTCTAACTATTACAGTTACGTCACAATAACTACTTTTTCATGTTAAAATATGCTATAGTAACGCCGGTACAAACTAGGCCACATTATTCGTACCTTGGTATTAATCCTTATCCAAATAAATCATTTCGTATTCAAGACTGTTTCAATGCCTGTAGGTTACGCTTTGAATTAACTAAATCGGGCATTCCATTCCAAAGATATTACGGATTTTGTTCTGTGTTTCAATCCTTTGCTTGCGACACCGGCGGCCACGGCGCGTGGCAGCGGGCGGCGCGGCGCACATCTATGAGATAGGTACCCGCGCGGCTCATTCGCGCGCTACCGACATTGAATGTTTTGACTTTTTCATACCACATTTTTTCTGTTCCAGTTAAAAAGTTCTTTTCAGAAAAGCGTGCCTCAAATCATCACCTTTGTGGCAATCAATTGAAACTCTCAATTTGCGCACGAATATGAGAGCACGTTTAAGTAATGACGGCAACGACAATTTCTCACAAATATTACTTAAACTTGGAAGCGGAAAATTACCATCTCCAATTGCACATAGCCTCCAAGTATTATTGGATAACAAATTGGCTCAAACTGTTCACAGTCTAGAAATCCTTATAGAGACAATCTATCCCGACATCGAACATCTTACAGAAAGAAATTTCGATTGGCTCTATTCGAGGGCGATCGTCTCACCGAAAAACAGCTCAGTAAATGAGATAAACAAAATGATCATTGAAAAAGTACCAGGTGATTTTAAATGTTACAAATCTATAGATAACGTGTGCAACATCGAAGATACAGTGCACTATCTACAAAAAATTTTAAATTCTCTCTATCCCGCCGGCTTGCCACCACACGAACTGAAATTAAAAGTAGGTACTCCCATTATGCTGTTGAGAAATTTAAGCCCTCCCAATATGTGTAATGGCATAAGGCTTTTGATAAAGGAATTACGAGACAATCTGATTATAGCAACAATCATCACCGGTCCCACGGCCGGACAGCTAGCTCACATTCCGCGGATCCCGATGATACCAACAGATTTGCCCATTTCTTTTAAAAGGTTACAGTTTCCTGTAAAGGTATCCTTTGCCCTTATAATAAATAAATCCCAGGGACAAACTTTCTCGATCTTTGGCATCGACCTAAGAGAAGAATGCTTTTCTCATAGCCAATTATATGTTGCACTTTCTCGAGTAGGATTCCTAAAAATCAATATATTTTGTTGCCATCTACGAATACCAATATAGTATACAGCCTTAAGGTAGACATATTGGAAACTAAAAAAGTAAAACCTA
Organism: Pyralis farinalis; assembly: GCA_947507595.1. Lineage (NCBI taxonomy): Eukaryota > Metazoa > Arthropoda > Insecta > Lepidoptera > Pyralidae > Pyralis > Pyralis farinalis. The sequence continues at coordinate 3,100,772 of OX382262.1, read as the reverse complement.
TTAAATTAAATTAATATAAAGTCTCGAAATATATGTTATATATATTAAAATAAATGTAAAAAAGAAATGTAAAAATAAAACTAAAAACAATATAAATAAATAAAAAATAAACTTTCCGATTGTAATTAGGGTTATGGATAAAAACTAATAAAAAATTAAATACCACTAAGTACGTACCACTTAAAGTAATTTATCTGAAAAAAAAGCTACTTATAAGAAAAACTATTTAAAAAACTCTCTAAAGATACATTTACTCTTCGTTTATCCCAAAATGTTTAAAAAATAAATGTCCACCCGTGCGAAGCCGGGGCAGGCCGCTAGTTATTTATGTTTTCTCAACTTCAGGAGTCATATTGTGATGTTGAAGAGCCTATAGCTATCAAATGAAAAATTATTTATCAAATCCAATTGACAATTTCAAAGATTGGCGCCTTCAAATAAACAAACTTTACCGCTTTATGTATACTAGCTGAACTCAGTTTTATCAGAAGGTGTTACCTTAGAAACCGGCGAACATGCATGAGAAGAGTAATAATGCTAAAGAAGCGAGTGAGGTGTGTAAGGATCGAGTCATGTGGCGCTCGGTATTGTCTGCCTACCCCGCAAGGGATTTGGCGTGAAGTTTCAGATAGATAGCTAAACCTCGTTGCTTGACTCGTGCGTATCCCCGTATCCCGCAGGGGCCGCTTTTCCTACTTTTTTTTCTCGGCTTCTAAGGATTGTATCCTGATGTTGAATAGGAAGGATATAGGTTCTTCGTCAAAAATTGGCTATCGAATACAAAAATATTTTTTTCAAATACCACTGTTAGTACTTATTCACTTTATTTATTATTGAAAAGTCATACGTTTAACATTATTGTCAATAGAAAAATCAAAACATGCGTACGGGGCATACACATGTTGTGCTACATCTGGTGGATCTTTTTAATGTTCAGGACAGAGGCAATTCGTACGTTACTAAACTTAATACTCAGTATACTATTCTTCTATTGCAGTAAAAAATATTTATATATATGCGGAAAAGGCATAAAAATGTAAACACATAGCCCGTTTGAAGCACGTCAATACGAAACAGCGAAGGCTTTACGCCCAACTTCCGGTGCGTGAGTGCGCCCGCCTAAATATAGCGGGCGGGTCAGACAGACTGGGGGAGCGCAGGGAAGACCGTTTTTAGCCGCGTTCTATAATCAAATTAATTGGGTTGGCGGACTATTTAGATACTACCAAAATGTTCAGTCGCCATCTTAAGCTTAACATACAAACCGACAAGGCGAGACTGTTTACACGAATACCTCTTTAAAGAAGATAGCATGATATATGTACAAGACTACTAGTGCCGAAAGAGATCACATCTCAACGCTCACTTTTTTAACATTCATAGCTCTTTTCATGCACGCTCGCCGTTTTCTGGGACTTCTGACGTCACCGAATACACGACCAATTTTGTGTCATGGTCTTCTACATACTTCCATTTTCGTAATTTCGTCATTCTTTAATCTTGCATTCTTGCTACATATCCGAACAAATGGAGAATGCTTTGTACCTTTTTTTATACTACTGATTGGCAAACAAGCATGCGGACCGCATCAGATTAGACGCTCGCAACATCACGGGAATGTTACTCGCGCGCTGCCAATCTTGTGATCTGAGGATGTTTCGTCACAGTAGCCAGTAATTTCTCTGCCATATCTCACCCTTCAAACCGGAACACAACTATATAAATATAGTCGCGACACAACTATATAAATATGCAAACGACTTTTATACAATGTCTCCCTCTGGTTATTTGCCTTGCCAACGGTTGTGTTTATGATAGTAAATAAGGTTTTAACTGAACAGAGAAATTCATTGGTGGTTAACATACTCACTTACATAACACCTTATTACTAGGAACTATTTATGGAGAGTAGTGATAGCCCAGTGAACAAGGAACCGGCGTTTTGATCAACTGATCCCAGGTTCGAATCTTGACGGGCGCATGTTACCACTAAATTCGTGTTTTTGGATTTATCTAATATTCATCAGTTGCTCGGCGGTGAAGGAAAACATCGTGAGGAAACCCATGCGTCCAATAAACTATATTTCGAAAGACGTGGGACCTAAGCTAAGAAAGATCTGGTTTTCCTTCTGGGTTGTGGAGGCGTGACGGCAGTCACTCCATGTAAAAATCAGTATCTACGCTAAATACTTAGTATAGTATTTATTATTAATAAAATTGTTTAATGTTTTGGTTGAGCATGTAGCTGTAACCATCGGCGCAGCATCCGTGAATCCCATCGATTGCGAAACACGCTCAGAATGCTGTTAGTGCCGCCGCGAAGGCGAGTCATTACGGAGGCGCATCTCTTTCTTATAATGGCTGCAAAGCTATCAGTGTGGGCCTCTGCAAACATATTAGAGGCGCTGCACTGCCACGGTAGCCCCAGCAGCGTCCTGAATGCGTTATTATACTGATAAGGAATGCAATTTCGAGTCGAGATCGCAAGCTCGAGATCTCGCGGGATTAGAAATTACAATTCCGCGAGATCTCGACATTTTCGAGATCTCGGGTAGTTTTGAAAAAATATTATTTAGGTAGTTTTGATGAATAAAAACGATGAAAATTGCTTGGTTGTGATTATGAAGTTATCAAGGTACAACATTAAATGAAATTACAACATTTCGTGGTGATTTTAGAAATAACTTCTTAAAAAATAAAGATTATTAAGAGTGCTGTCTGATAAATGGCATCTTAAATCAGTAGCTATGTACCCAGCAGCTGAAAATGCCATCTCTGACTCAACACACGGTGGTCGGCACCGGCGTGAGTAAGCTGTTATAAGCGAACTGTAAAAACTATTACTACTTTATGATTCAGCCGCATAGCTCGCGCACCGAGTTGACTTGTGCAGCGTCGGTGACTACCACCGCTCTATCTCGTCAATCTCGAGCGAGATCTTGTCATATTATGCTAGGGGATTGATCTCAAAAAATGACACTAGATCTCGCGGGATCCCTATCTCGCGAGATTGCATTCCCTATATCTGCACATATCAAAGAAACGATGATACTATTTTCATTTAATGGTGAATCAGCCCAGTAAACTGTAGGCTGTAGGTACCTACCCAGCAGTGGAGATATATTGTTGGCTTTATTTACGATTATGGCTACAAATTGTTTTGTTTACGCGGCCGTCAGCGGCTCGATAAACAAGAACACCAATCGTAAAACAAGGATCCTAGTTAGCTAGTAAATAAGCGTGTTTTCGCAATTGAGATATTAAATTTCATTAACTTTGGCTATGTTTAACTATGGTTTTCATGTCGCGTTGACTTTTTTTTATTTTTACACTACTACGCTGATGGTTGCAGTTTCCATAGTAGATGGACACTTGCCACACTACAGGCGCTACTCGTGCGTTACTAATCCTGTTGAAACCTCTTCACTTCTTTACGCTTTTTTTATGAAGAGAGTCATGATGTAGTCTCATAGGAAAACCTTATGAGTTTATTCTACAACTTAAAAGTTCTCGGTAGAAAACTTCTCTGGAACCATACAGTACGTGACCATTGAGGGTTTAGTGTGTGAGGATGAGCAATTGTAAAACGAGGCTGTTGGTACTTATCGAACAACTCTCCAGAACACAACCTGTTGTACAATCGGTAGAACACATAAAGGGAGGAAAAGAAGCAGTATCTTCGCCAAATGCTTACGTAGCAGACTAATAGGCGGTGGAAGCACACAAAGCAGGCTAGATCAAATTGCATGTAAATTGAAGACGACAGCTATATTTAATTTTTAAAAACGAAATTTATTCGACGTTACCCGTCTGAAAATAAGAATTCTAAGGCCATAACGTTCATTTTTCTACTTCCATTTGAAAATATTCCAATTTTAAAACTGCAATCAGTAGGACAAGGAACGTCATTCCAGAAAGCAGTAGTTGCGTAATGATAATATATTCAACTTTTCAATACAGTTTAACGGACAAAAGTTTAGTAAAGCGAATCGTCATAAAAATTGATTTGGAAGTTAGATTCGTCGTATGCAAACTTGACTAAAACTTTTGACGCCAAGCTGTGTAGGTACTAATAAAAAAAAACCCGCCATATTTTATCGAATTTTTCAGTGTGTTCGTGAATGTATTTCGTGAAAATTTAACGCCGTCAGAAATAACGACTCTGCTTTAGAAACAGATAAATCTCTACTTCCCAAAAAATCTCAAAAGAAGTATGAAAAATGCTATTCCTACGGTTACACTTTTGCTTTATTAATCTATAATTATAGTCGTAAAAAAAGATATATGCCACTACATTAGAAATAGTCATTGTGACACTCCTTCTATATAATCTATTGTTACATTCGGCTGCGCCATCGACCATCATTTCAGTGCAGTGGTATAAACTACTATTAAATTCTACCAGATATAACACCTGAATCTATTAACTAGTCTCCATTTTGTCACATTGTGTTTTTAGGTACACCAGAGGGAGACTTTGTACAAAAGTCGTCTGCGTGGGTACCTCTGTTTCACCTATTTCTACCGCCAAGCAGTTATATTTATATAGCTGTGTTCCGATTTGAAGGGTGAGATATGGCAGAGAAATTACTGATTACTGTGACGTAACAGCCTTAGGGTGCAAGATTTGTAGTGTTGCGAGCGTCAATGGGTTGCGGTGACCGCTTATCATCTAATGCGGGCCGCATGCTTGTTTACCAATCTAGTTGTATAAAAAAAAATGGTCCTGATTGGGTCAATGTGGGTATAAAATAAGAAATGTCTTGTCGAGTTATTGTGAGCTATACACGGTGTAAAGCCGTGGATTCTCGCCGTTGGTTGGACCCCTCAGCTGGACTTCAAGCTGACGACACAGTGAGATAAGGCAAGGCTGTACTTGCTATTTTTCTAAGGTATAGACTCTGGAACGAAGAAATTCGAGAGAGAACGAGAGTTGCCCTTAAAAGCCAGCGCGCTCAAGTAGATGCCTATTATGTGCCAAGTAAGATTTCCGAGCCATTAAGTACATTCCTAGCGTTAAACAGAAACACGTATAAATAAAAGCAAGCTCAGTAACGAACACAAACTATCGGTGGTTCGTTAACCACCAATAAAACAAAGTTCGGAGGCAAATTGAGTTCTATTCCGTTCCGTGGTTACACATATAATTGCGCGCACAGTCACGCAGTAATTACGCAGCTATAATGGAAATTGGTGGCGTGCGTACTCTTGTACTGGCAGGGGTAGTTGTTTACAGAGTTCCTTGCTTCCATATTCACATTAGAAAGCCTTTAGCGTCTTCGAACTAACAGTTTATCGAACACAATTCGCTCACCTACGCCACGCTTTATTTACGTTTTGTTATACATTTTTAAGAGAGGTAAGGAGCATGAAAGCAGCCCGTTGGGGAAGTACATACCTCCACCTACTGCGGCCAAATAACAACTGCCAAAAGGATTGTTGTGTTTCTGCGTATGAGTGACCAGTAAGCTCCTAAGGAGGTGGCGTCGCGCGAGTGTTTCTTAACGTGTCACAAGCGTTCATAAGCTACGGTAACCTCTTAACATCAGGTGGGCTGTATGATTGTATGCTTCCCGACGTTGTATGAAAACACATTTAAATTGTCCTATTGCTATGTTTGTTTATTTATAACTGCTGTAAATGCTGTAAATACGCGTACTACGGCGTACGGCGGCGTACCAGTGGCGCGGCGTATCGATAAATAAAATAAAAAGTAGATTCGATACGGCGCAGTATAACGAGAATTGTTTACGTTATCAATATTGCACTGGATTGCAGATTAGGGCGTTTACCGTAGACGATGTGTACTGATCCGCCTTCGTCGGTGCGACATTTAGTGCATGGACGCCGCCACCCACGAGAAGAGCTGAATGCCATGTAGACATATTTCACATGCAATGTGAGAGGTGGATTATAAGACTAGATGAATGAGCTGATAGATATAGTATGAGAGATACCTAGAGGCTCAGTGTGTGTCGGAGACTAAGTGGAAGGGAAGCGACAGCGAAGATCTTCTCGGTGGACGATCACACCAGCGCAGGCATAGGTGTCGTGGTCTCATCTCGTTTAGCCTCGGCTGTGAAAGATTACCCTACTACAGTTGAGTAGGTCCAAGACTTCTCTGGGTTAGAATAAAAGTTGGGTTAACGCGAGTTATTTTTTCATTTCAGCATATATTCTAGTGACCAATTCCCGGGTGTTATCATATATATTATGTCTAGTCTAGAATTCTGTCTATAATTTGGCGTGAAGTTATAGATATATTGACAGATATAAATACTATTATTAGCAATTATTGCTTTAAAAACTTTAGTAACTTTAGTATACTAAGTTTTATTAAGTTATGAGTTACAAGTGTTTTCAAAAAAGCTTTATTGAAAGCACTCGTCTCTTGAACTACCAATCGGATATGAAAAATATTGCATGCATTTGATAGCCCAATTCAATCAAGAATTGGTCTATTTAACACCAAGGTACGACCCTTAGAAGGCGAGAAAAAAGAAGAAAGTCAGAAATGTGATACCCAAGGGATAGCGTACTGTAGCTAGTAAATTATATGAGTTATCTAACTGTAAAGAGCCCCTTTAGGCCAGCCTACACCGTGAGCTAAGTCAGGTCAATGTCAAAGTCAAAGTCAAAGTCAAAATCTTTTTATTCCGTAAAAATGGCTACATTTGTTTGGAATCGTCACAATTTTTTTCCCTACCGTGCAGTTTATGACTAGGTGAGCACTGATAAAAATACTGCCAAAAAACTCAGGCATCCCTCTTTTGGTGTCCAAACAAATTTACATATTTTATTAATTACATTATAATTGGATCGACTCACTCCCAGGCATTTTTATCATTAATATAGTCAGATACTTTATAATATGCCCTGCTACACAATTTGGCTTTAATAGTAGTTTTAAATTTGTTTATTGACAATTCTCTTATATTGCTGGGAAGTTTGTTATAGAACCGTATACATTGCCCCATAAAAGAATTACTTATTTTGTGGAGACGGCTTGCATGTAACACAAGATTATGCTTATATCTAGTATTTATGCTATGAGTATCACTCTTTTTACAAAATGAGTCTATGTTTTTATGGACATACAAAAGATTTTCATAGATATATTGCGATGCGACTGTTAGAATATTTATTTCTTTGAATTTTTCTCTAAGGCTCTCCCGGGGACCAAGTTTGTAGATAGCTCTTATGGCTCTCTTTTGCAATAAAAAGATGGTGTTAATGTCCGCGGAGTTACCCCAAAGAAGAATTCCATATGACATAATACTATGAAAGTAGCTGAAATAAACTATTCTAGCCGTATCAATATCAGTGAGCCGTCTAATAGTTTTCACTGCATAGGCTGCAGAACTTAGTTTTCCTGATAATTTTTCAATTTGTGGGCCCCATTGTAGTCTGGAGTCAATTGTTATACCCAAGAACACAGTTGTCTCCACAGGGGCTAAATTAGTTCCATTAACATGTACATTGGTAGCCACCTGTCTTACATTAGGTGTTGAGAACTTAATTACTTTAGTCTTTTTATCGTTTAAAAGCAGATTATTAACACTAAACCAATGAATAACTTTAGAGAGAGCATCGTTAACTTCGTCATAATTACCTAACTGTCTATTAATTTTGAATGTCAAAGAGGTATCATCCGCAAACAATACAATCTCATGTTTATCCCTTACATAATAAGGTAAGTCATTTATATAAACTAAAAATAAGAATGGACCTAGAATTGACCCCTGTGGGACTCCCATAACTACAGGGGACCCCGAAGATCTTTTACCATTAACATCGACCTTCTGTATCCTATTGCCCAGATAAGAAGACAGAAGTTCGAGAGCCTTGTTCCTGATACCGTAGTGGTGTAATTTTCTGACAAGAGTGTCATGGTGCACGCAGTCAAACGCTTTAGACAGATCACAGAAAATTCCCAAGGCATCTTGCGAACCCTCCCATGCCGCGAATATACTTTTAAGCAAATGAATCCCTGCGTCTATAGTTGAACAACCTCTCGTAAATCCGAACTGTTTCCTATGAAGCAAATTATGTGCATTGAAATGTCTGAGCAACTGGCTAAGCATTAGTTTTTCAAAAATTTTACTGAGAATGGGCAGTATGGAAACAGGTCGAAAATTCGAAGGGTCCGAACTATCACCAGATTTAAATAATGGAATGATTTTACTATGTTTCATCAAGTCAGGAAATACACCAGATGCCACACAACAATTGAAAATTGTAGCTAAATGTGGAGCGATTGAAATAATAATAGAAGAAATGGTTTTGACAGATAGACCCCACAGATCTTTAGTGTTTTTCATATTTATTGATTTAAAAGCGTTCAAAACATCTTTTGGGCTTACAGCTGAAAATTCAAATATTGTGTCGCATTCTACCACGCTCTGTTTGAGAACCAGTTCAGCAGATATAGAAGAAGACATAAGATTTCTCGTAGTAATAAGAGGAATGTTAGAAAAATATTTTTCAAACTCAGTCGCAATTTCTACATCATTTTTGATATCTATATCATTTATCTTTAACCGAAAGTCTCGACTACGTACTTTCGCTCTACCCGTCTCATTATTTATCATATCCCAAACAGATTTAATAATATTTGTTGAACCATTAATTTTATTTTTTAAATATATAGACTTAGCATTGGAACAGGCTCGTTTAAATATTTTGGCATAATTTTTTACAAGTACAAAAGTCGGATTGTGATTACAGGTCCTTTCTTCATAAAGTTCATACAATTTATTCCGACTTTTGTAAATACCAGGAGTTGCCCAATCACTGAATGTCATACGGTCACTTACAGACAGTCGTTTTGGAGTAAAGATTGTATTAAATTCACTAGTGATTAAGCTAAATAACGAGCTGTACAAGTGGTCCGGAGTACCGTGACAGGGCAACAATACAATTTTTTCTGCTATATTAGACTTAAATCTTTCTAAGCGGCTTTTAGTAAATGGTATATAATTTATTTGCTTTCTTTGTATTTTTGAAGAATTTGGAAATGAAACCAACTGACCTGAATGGTCTGACTGAACTTTATTAATTATACATTGATACAAAGGTTTTACAGTGCTAAATATGTTATCAATACATGTAGCACTTGTAGCAGTTACTCTTGTTGGCTCTGTAAAAATATGATGCAAATTGTATGATTTAAATAAATTTAAAAAGTTGTAGGTAACAGTATTTTTCTCCAAAATATTTATATTAAAGTCTCCACAAATTATAACAGTTTTATGGCTATTAGATAATTTATTTAAGGCATCCTCCATGATATTTGAAAATGTTTCAAAGGGCGTGCTAGGAGGTTTATACAGGTTCATAACAATGAATCGTTCCAATTCAATGCATGAAATCTCTACAACTCGCTCAACAGAGAGGCTCACAATGTCACCCCTTTCTTTAAATTTAAGCAACTTATTTAATAATATTAAGGAGCCACCATGTATACAGTTATCTCTGATGAATGAGCTTGCAACCTGGTGGTTATTGAAGCTGAAAATGAATTGATGGGGTTTTAGCCAGTGCTCAGTTAGACATAAAATATCAATATTGCTACAATTCATAAACAACTCCAATTCTAACTCCTTTCCTATCATCCCCTGAATGTTTTGGTGCACCAGGTTGATACAATTATTATTCTTTCTATATTCTTGACACTTTACAATTGATGGGGATATAGTCCTATTATTACTTTTAGTTCCGTTTTTAATATTGTTATTATTACTATTTACATTGCCAGAGTAAAACTCTATTGTCTTGTAACCTAATTTAAAGAATTTGGAATACCTTCCAAGGTACCATTACTCAATGTCAAATTATCTAACTGCTCAAAAGAAGCAGGGTTGTTAGCCAAACTTTTGGCTGGTTTCATAAAACAATATGATAGCGAATCTGCTATTTGTCTTTTATAAAAATTGCTAAGATAAAATTTATCTTCTGTCAAATTATAATATTTATTATTAAATATATTTATGTCAAGTATATGAAATTTGTCATCATATAATGTCATCATACAATCTAATTGAGTATATAACTGGCGTATCTAAGCGATTTAAATCTATTAATATTGACCACTATTAATAGGTTTAAATATCTAATTCTCCATAACATCGTACAATTTCATACAAGAATTTTAACACATCGTTTCGCAGATATGCATGATGCTTAGTGTACATGATGCTAAAGCAGTGATAGCCCATTAGATAAAGAATCGACCTAGTGAACAACAAACGCCCGGTTCGAATCCTGGCATGTACCACTAAATTCGTGTTGTCGGATTTAAGTCCATATTTGTAATTATCAGTTGGTCGGTGGCGATAACATCGGGAGGAAACATTGCCATGCAATTCTGTAAGAGCAAACATCCTTACATCCTTGGAAACATCGGCTGCTACAGCCTTGAACACAAAATTGCAATTCTTTGGAGTCGCTTTTCATAGTTGTGCGACACTAGCGCCGCAACACTAGCGGCTGCGTTTGGAATTGCAATTGTACAAGGCAAACAGCCTCGCGTACGCTTACGGCCTTATAGAATACCAAATAATTTAGCCGTGATCGCAGTAGACGTTGTCAAAGCTGTGACATCTGTGATCACAGCGACGCACACAGCCATTACGAGTCGCTTAGAGAATTGCATGGCTGCACGTCCAAGAAGTTGTATTTCGAAGGCTGTAAGCGTACGCGAGGCTGTTTGCCTTATAGAATTCCAATTCCAAACGCAGCCTTGCGGCGCTAGTGTCGCACAACCATGACAAGCGACACCAAAGAATTGCAATTTTGTGTTCAAGGCTGTAACAGCCGATGTTTCCGAGGATGTAAGAATGTTTGCTCTTACAGAATTGCATGGCTGGATACAAACCGATAACAAATTCATTGTTTTATTATATACGGAACCAGGATAAAGAGGTTCGCGTGCTGCGGCACGCGTTCCCGGCAGATTGCTTATAACATGACTTGTATTTACTTCCGCGAGTAAATTACCGCAGGTATTATTCGCCGTGAGTTATGTAGGTCCGGTAGTAGGCGCGGTGCGGGGGCCGTAATGAGCGAGCTACCGGGAAATGTAGTAATTGGTGATTGAAACATGGGTTTACTTCAATTAGTCAATAACATTATTTTACTTTTACATTAGAGCCAGCGAGACTTCTTGGCAGTAAAAACTTAAGTCAGAAGGCACAGCTCACTGTACATGCAGTGCTGGTCCCAACGCTTACTTACGGAAGCGAGAGCTCGGTATGGCAGAGCGAGCTTGAAAGTAGGACAAACGCGGTCGAAATGCGTGCGTTGGGCATAATTTTTGCCGTAACGTAACGTTTTAGACCGTATTCGCCATGATGATGGGCAGAAACATTGTTGGTCTTTTTTTAACGGGACAGGCCCACCACTCATACCCACCACTGTATCTTCTGTGTAGCCAGAATTAACAGCGGCGACCACAAAAAAGGCAATGAACAATGAAGTCCATTGCCGTCCCGGGGGTTAAACTACAGCTGCCTTGGAACTCACAACGAATTTAATCAGAAGAAATTTGTAGGAGTAGGAAGTTTTGGAATTGACTTCCCCTCTTGGCAAAGTGAGAGACAGCAATATGACAAATTGTTGGTCTGAAAAAGTGTCGGTGTTAAAATAAGAAGAGGCACGCTCCGTTGGTTCGTACATGTAGAAATAATGCAGGAAGAAAGAATTAAGAAACCGATATACAAAGCCAAATTAGAAGGATGTAGGAATCTAGGTGAGTTCTGGCCTTCCTCGGCTCCCTCATCCTTCAACTTTGACCGTAACCAAACTGGTCGTGTTTTATCAAAAGGTTCCTAGAGCTCCTGATTATCAATCAGGAGCTCTAGGAACCGGCAAGTGTGCATCAAAAGAGCCATCAATGTTAAAGAAGCGAGTAAGGACAGCGTGTTATGACGCTTGGTTCTCTCTGTCTACCCCATATTGAACCTGGGGTGGAAATATTGATAGATGTATTTTTATATGACGAATTTGAGAATAGTAAAACAATACTACGAGTATAATGCGATAGGTATATGTATACAAGAAGTAACATAGTCTTTTTCTTAATAGAGATCAGTTAACAATAATACGCTAGCTAGGCCGTGTTACCCGTGTAGGGCAGTACGCATCTACTCGACGAACTTGGTGGCTCAGATGGCTCAGTCGTGAATGACGCGACTTTGACTCCAACGCTCGTGGGTTAAATTCCCACACAAGAGAAACATTTGTGTCCATGAACATGTTTGTGATCTCATGTGTCTTGATCTGGATGTTTTAAGAGAGGTAGAGCGCATCAAAGCAGTCCGTCAGTAATAACAACTCCCTAGAGGGTTGTTGTGTTCCTACGTGTGAGTGAGGTCACCAGTAAGCTCCTAAGGAGTTGCTGTGTTAGCAGCAGAGGTGGCATCGCGCGAGTAAAACTTAATATACTCGTATTACAAGCGTTGATAGGCTACGGTAACTGCTTTACATCAGGTGGGCCGTATGCTTGTATGCCCCCCGACGTTGTATAAGAAAAAAAAAACTTTACAAGATTGCAGGCTTTTGCAACTTTTTGAAATATCTAATTGACAATTTTAAAAGAAAAAAAAAAAGAGATCTATATTGGCAAGTTTCTTTCGGCATTTCTTCTTCGCCTAATGGCCATTTCCGAAATGATAGCAGAATAAAAAAAGTAAAATAAGAGAATTGAATAAGATACATTAAGAAACTCAAATAAGAAATTCAAAAATGTAAGACGTGTCTAAGTGCCCGTGAGGGCCCAATGCCAAATAAATAAATTTCATCTTTTTTTTTTTTAACAATTCTCTGAAGAGTTATCTTCCTACTAGGTTAAGCGAAGATGGCACCGAGCGTATTACTCTCCAAATACTGCAAGCGATCAGAAACGACGGTAATTGTTCTACATCAGGTGGGTCTGACGCTTGTTAGCCGCCTGAAACCGACTTAGTATAAAAAAAATACAGATTATTCTTTCTTGATAAGAGTATCGTATATTGTAAAGTGATTAACAATGTTGCCTTAATACCAAGACTTGCGGGTTAGATTCCCACACAGGATAAAAATTCATGTGCATGAACATGTCTGTTTGTTTTTTTTAGATAAGAGAGGTATTTAAAGCTTAAAAGGAACAACATACCTAATAGAAAACCGCACCAAAATACAAATTCCATAGACTGTGTTCCTACGAGTGAGTGAGGTTACCAGTATACTCTTAATGAGTTGCTGTGTTAGCATCAGGGGTGGCAGTGCGCTAGTGTTACTGCCTGTATTCCAAACTTTCAAAGGCTACGGTAAACTGTTTACACCAAGTGGACCGTACGCTTGTTTGTCTCCCGACGTTGAATTAAAAATACCCTCCAATCAAAAATACAAGTTAAACAGCTATACCTAGATCAGTTATAAATAAATTCCATCATCAAAACGTAAGCCGCCACCCCAGGAATCTACTCTAAATATTTACGTACATTAAATTATCCCTAAATTGCAAATTACACCCCACCGCCACTATACGCTGGTGTGCCGTACACCCACACTATAACGCGGTACATTCGCGCAATAAAGTGCGTACAATTATTCTAGGTGTCCGCGGGATGAGCCCTGATTAGTGACGGTCAGGTGGGCGCGGGGCGGTCGATAACTCACCCCCTCTCACCCCAACCCCCCACAACTACTCCCCACTGTTTATTGCAGGGGGACGATCGCCTGAACTTAAGTATTGATTCGCGCGAAACGTGATTTGTACGCACTCATCTAGAGGTTAGCTTGCGGCTTCACTGAAAGTTCATTGACAACGATTCCTTGTAACTACGCATCCATTGCTCCTTCTCTATTAATATCGAGGTTTGTGTTTGAACGTGGTGAGTAATGTATAGAGTGGATTTCGATGTGTTAGATCTGGTACGATCTGGTTGCATTCCGGTGCCGCGGTGGTGTTTACGCGTAAACCGCGGTCAGAAGGCCTCGGCCGCACCTACCGTTGTCTTCGTAGTAATGCGCCTTCGTCACGACATCTACCGAGTTATTGCGGCAACGCCGTGTTTTATTTGCTAAGTGGTTGGATATAGTTCAGGGTGCTCCCGCCGCTTAATTGACGTCCCGATATTAAAATGACGTTAATTCGAATCCATTTCGGACGGTACACCTCTGATTATTTCCGTGTATATATAGGTAGACTTAAATTTGACTTGTCGGATTTATGTACATATTTGTAATTGGGAAGAAAACATAGTGATGAAACCAATAAATTATGTTTCGAATGACATGATCTACGAAAGGTCTGCATGTAAAAATCATTATCTTCGCGAAATTCTTAGGCTTCGGTAATGGATCCTGCCAATCCTAATGGATTAGGAAACGGGATAAAGCTAAGACGATATGCAGACCAGACGATATTAACTAAGGAATGTACTTACATATTGTCCGCACCATAGATTTTTAAGCCCCGATGTCAAGACATATGCACTCTCGGAATTTATAATAAGCATGGTAATATGTAGTTTTATTAGGATATAGATTGATAACTTACCGACGTATCCTCTGTATAATCATATAATGTAGATTCATTCATCACACATTATCTTCGTGTATTTTCTCCTGTATAATAATGTAAGTTACCTATTACATTCTTACTGCGGTAACTTCTGTATAAAAATGTAGTTACTCCCTCACACATACTCTGCTGTATTTTCTCTTCTATAATAATTATCTATTACATTATTACCATGGTTACTTCTGGTTTAAAATGTAGTTTCACTCAGAGATGCAAAGAGAATGTAAGATGGATACTACATATAAGAATATGTATATCCATCGCACATTCCCTCCGCTGTATCCATCGCACATTCCTTCGGCTGTATAAGGATGTAGCTACATCCATCGCACATTCCCTCCGCTGTATCCATCGCACATTCCTTCGGCTGTATAAGAATGTAGCTACATCCATCGCACATTCCCTCCGCTGTATCCATCGCACATTCCTTCGGCTGTATAAGAATGTAGCTACATCCATCGCACATTCCCTCCGATGTATCCATCGCACATTCCTTCGGTTGTATAAGAATGTAGCTACATCCATCGCACATTCCCTCCGCTGTATCCATCGCACATTCCTTCGGCTGTATAAGAATGTAGCTACATCCATCGCACATTTCCTCCGCTATATCCATTACACATTTCTTCGGCTGTATAAGAATGTAGCTACATCCATCGCACATTCCCTCCGCTGTATCCATCGCACATTCCTTCGGCTGTATAAGAATGTAGCTACATCCATCGCACATTCCCTCCGCTGTATTCATCGCACATTCCTTCGGTTGTATAAGAATGTAGCTACATCCATCGCACATTCCTTCCGCTGTATCCATCGCACATTCCTTCGGTTGTATAAGAATGTAGCTACATCCATCGCACATTCCCTCCGCTGTATCCATCGCATATTCCTTCGGCTGTATAAGAATGTAGCTACATCCATCGCACATTCCCTCCGCTGTATCCATTGCACATTCCTTCGGCTGTATAAAAATGTAGCTACATCCATCGCACATTCCCTCCGCTATATTCATTACACATTTCTTCGGCTGTATAAGAATGTAGCTACATCCATCGCACATTCCCTCCGCTGTATCCATTGCACATTCCTTCGGCTGTATAAGCTACATCCATCGCACATTCCCTCCGCTATATCCATTACACATTTCTTCGGCTGTATAAGAATGTAGCTACATCCATCGCACATTCCCTCCGCTGTTTCTTTTCTTGTATAATAAATAATAAAGTTTCATCCATCGCGCATTCCCTCTACAGTGTTTTGAAATAAGAGTGTAATTCCAGCTATCAAACTGTTGTGAACTCCTTAGATTATAAGCTTTTTTATATAAAAGAATTTATTGTTTTGTTCTTTTCAGTTGTCAAGTTGACTTAATATTTTATTGTTGTATTTTGTGTTACTGTGTTTTGTGTGTAAATTTAGTTTGAATTTTATTATATTTATTCTACCAATTCTCAATTAGTGCCCATTTCTCCGTTACACAAACATTCCTTCCATTATATCTTTTTCTGTATAAGACCTGCAACGTCCCATACGCTGACTGCCGGTCTGCCCACTCTAGGACTTTCCTCCAACATCAACCAATCATTGACTTGGCAAGATCAGGAGATGATTATAACAAATCGCTGACTGCGACAGCCTGTATACATATGAAAAACGAAATCGAAAGTCCTTTAGAAAACATTTAAAACTCCTTTTTTTTTAATTAAATAAATACACAATAAAACTAAAACTTAATTCCATCTAAAATTAATATAAGGCAATACTAATGCGCTGAGCGAGAAAGCTACCAGCTCCTAGGTCGCCAGTGACGTCTCGTTTTAAATATCTTTAAAAAATCTTTCAACCATTATAGACCATGCAACAGAAATATATCTATGTATATTCTGTAATAAATCAAGCCATCTTAATTTGCGACCGTATAAAACTCCTTCACTAACTGCTCTCTGAATCGTTAAGCGTGATTATAAAATTTCACCGTCCAGTGTCGTCTGTGTCTATGGTCATATCGCACCGGAAACCATCTCTCAGTTTTATGTACCTGGTCTAATTAGGAGTTGTCCAACCACATTGGTACCTTTATGTATGGGTGCTTTCCAAAATTGTCTAATATTTTTAACGGTAGGTCCGTTATTAAGGCACTGAATACAGCTGATAGTGGTCGCTTGTGCTGTTTAGTGGCAATAGTACATTGCGTAGTATGACTGCTAGTAGGTATTACTATTTGACGAGCTCGGTGAATGACGCGACTTTGACTCCAACGCTCGTGAGTTCGATTCCCACACGTGACAAACATTTGTGTGCATGAACATGTCATGCCTTGGTCTGGATGTTTTAAAAGAGGTAGGACGCATCAAAGCAGCCTGATAACAACTCCTTGGAGGGTTGTTGTGTTCCTGTGTGTGAGTGAGGTCACCGGTATGCTCCAAAGGAGTTGCTGTGTAAGCAGCAGAGGAGGCATCTCGCGAGTGATACTTAATATATAATGTAAGCGTTAATAGGCTTCGTTAACAGCTTTACATCTGGTGGACCGTATGCTTGTATGTCTCCAGAAGTTGTTTAAAAATAAATGACTAAATTACGACTTTTTGAGGTTTCAACGCCATTTTATTACTAATGACAAACCCATGGACGGTCTTATTTCGATTTTTTAATTCTATTGACTATTATTTGCCTAAAACAGAATTAATTTTTTTTAAATCTGGGTACCTATTGCGCGGTAAAACTGGCGAATGGCGAACACTGGCTTTATAGATAAAACTACATGTTAAGAAACTTTTATTTATTTATTTTATTTAATATACAACGTCTGGAGGCATACAAGCATACGGCCCACCTGATGTATAGTTGTTATCATAGCCTATGAACGCTTGTAATACATTAGCATTGCTGACGCATTGCCACCTCAGCTGTAAACACAGGAACTCCTAGGAGTTTACAGGTAATCTCATTCACTCGCACGCACTGAATAACATTCAAGGGAGTTGTTATTTGGTTGCGTTTTTCCATATGGTAGCGCTACTTCCCCAGTTGGTATGCTTAGATTTTTTTTATGCAACGTCGGAAGGTATACAATCATACGGCCCACCTGATGTAAAGTGGTTACTGTAGCCTATGAACGCTTGTAATATATTAAGTATCACTCGCGCGATGCCTCCTCTGCTTCTGACACAGTAACTCCTTAGGAGCCTTAGGAAAAAATCTTGCCTAGAACAGGGTCTAGGCAAGATTTTTTCCTAAGGCTCCTACAAGGATAGGCTGTTGATATCTTTGTTCCATGTAGCCGACTGTCACATTGTTAGTCTCAAACTTTCTTCTCTACTAATTCCTTTTTATCACATTCCTTGTAATTTCTAAGCGATAAGAGTCTTTTTTAGGGTTCCGTACCCAAAGGGTAAAACGGAACCCTATTACTGAGGCCCCGCTGTCTGTCCGTCCGTCTGTCACTAGGCTGTATCTCATGAACCGTGATAGTTAATAGATAGTTGAAATTTTCACAGATGATGTATTTCTGTTGCCGCTATAACAACAAATACTAAAAAATAGAATATAATAAATATTTAAGCAGGCTCCCATACAATAAACGTGATTTCTTTGCTCATTTTTGCTCGATATTGATAACGGTAACAGGTAGACGCTTGAAATATTCACAGAATATTTAGTTATATATTCACTTTAAGAATAAATGATTAAATTAAAATAAACCAAATATTTAAGGGGGCTCCCATACAACAAACGTGATTTTTTTGCCATTTTTGTAGATAATGGTACGGAACCCTTCGTGCGCGAGTCCGACTCGCACTTGGCCAATTTTTTTTATACACTTCAGGGATGCATACATGCATACGACCCGCCAGATACGAAGTGGTTACCGTAGCAATACAGGAGGTATTTGGTCGCGCGTAGCCGGCTCTGCTAACACAGCAACTCTTTAGGAGCTTCACTCACTTGTAGGAACAGAACAACCCTCCAGGCGGTAGTTATTTTGCTGCCGATTTGTGTGAGGTGGATGTATTTCCCTAGTCGCCTTACCTCTCTAAAAAAGTATTGTCACCGAGACGGCAATGAACTGCATTGCTCGCTGTCATTGCGGTGGTTGTCGATGTGGCTGTTGATGATGGTTATACGAGAGGCTCAGTAGCGCTGGGGATGTGTGGTGAGCTTATACCACAAACCATTATCAAATTGGTTATTTCCGTCATGGCATGTGTCTATAATGAATGTCTACGATCCGCCCAAACCACTCCAGGGCCAGGAATTAAAATTTTGTATCCAGGCAATTCGACCTACGCTACTTTGGGCGCTTTCGCAACCAATTACTACACACGAACTAACGCCGGTACCACCGTTAGTAGATACCTTCTATTGCTGAGGTTGCTCTGGTTATCTTTGCTGAGCAGCAGGGTAACAACGGTGGCCGATGCATGCGGTTTCTGTTCCAGATGGCGGACAATCGCAAAGATGACCGCAGCAGCCGAAGCAGAGACGGCCGAAGCAGTCCTGGCAGAGACAACATGTATCTACTAATAGTACAGGGCGGGTGTCGTTTGATACTACTTCGCATGAACTAATTGGTGGCGAAAGCAGTCAAGGTAATTTTGATCAACATGTTTTCAGGAACACCGTTTCTATATGAATTCTATATGTTTGTCTGTGCGTCTGTCCGTGCGTTTGTCTGTCGCTTTTTTCGAATATTCGAATTTTGACTTCAGATTCGGATTCAGCATAAAAAAGTAGAATAGGAATGTTCAGGAACACCGTTCCTATCTCTTAAGGAACATGGTCAAAATGACCGACAAATTAAAAAAAAAATTGAATTGTTATATAATTGACGAGCCAGGTGTTCTTCTGGCAATGCAAGCTTGCGCATTCTCAACTGGTTTAACATGTAATTTAACTTTTGAGATATAACAACATGAAATGTATTAACAATTTTGTGTACCATAAGAAAAGTTTCTTCAAAAATCTCACAGGATATTGGGATACATCAGACGAAATTATCTGCGACCTCTCATTATGAATTGTATTAATCTTTTCCTATCTTAATTTCGTTTTTAATGATATGTATAAAAAGACATTATCTTAAAATGTGCATCACGATATTATATTTTATGGTTTTTTAATTACTATTACCAGAATTATGTTTCAATATACAAAGATTAACATCAGTTTTATGATTTCCTGAACATTTATGATCATGTTCAATTTGTTTAGTCCCTTTTATATATATACCACCATAATGATCATTATCGAGGCCCGACAAAGAGGAATCATTGATTTTTTACCATGGGAACATTAAATTCTAATATCGAAATAATCATGTTTCATTTCGCTTCTGGCTTTGACAGGGTTGTGCGAAAGCATGTCTGGGACATATTGGGGTATACGGGATTGATGGTGCCCTGCTCCATGTTGTGCAGTACCTACACGTATGAGGAATGTGCACCATGTGTGTCGATAGACGATAGATTGTCGCCCTGGACTGACTTTTAACGTTGATGTCAAGCAGGTTTGAGTGGTGCCGGCTTTGCTGTTCATTCTGTTGTTCCGCCTATTTAATCTTTTTCTTCATCATCATCTCAGCTTGTATTCGTCCACTGCTGAACGTAGGCCGCCCCTCATGCTATTTGTCTCGATCCTGTGCCTCCTGCATCCATCGACTCGGTGTATCACGGAACATAATATGATGGATAATGGATCTACATCGCTTAAATGTTATCATTTGTATTCTTGTCCAGAAATGCCATGAATTCGAAAACATTACCGGCCTAGTCAAACATACATGATGTTATAGAATGTTCGCTAATAAAATTAGTACTACATAAAATGTTTTATGTATGTATTTCCAGACCACCTCGATCTGATCTCGAGCGGAACTAGTTGATTTATTTTTAATAAACTTGATAAAATATATTTTTTTGTTGCAAATGACTATAAATTAACTATTTGCGGTGACTTCAATATTGGTATTTGCAAACGTAATAAAACAACTAGAGACTTTAACCAGATTTTTTTTTATACCACGTCGGGAGGTATACATGCATACAGCCCGCCTGATGTAAAGCGGGTACCGTAGCCTATTAACGCTTGCGATATATTAAGTATCACTCGCGCGATGCCTCCTCTGCTGCTTACAAAGCAACTCCTTGGAGTTTACTGGTGACCTCACTCACTCGCAGGAACACAACAACCCTCTAGGGAGTTGCGGTTTTCTGTGAGGTGGAGGTACTTCCCCAGACGGGCTGCTTTGATGCACCGTACCTCTCTTAAAACATCCAGACTAAGACAAACAGACATGTTCATGCACACAAATGTTTGCCTTATGTAGGAATCGAATCCACGAGCGTTGGTGTCAAAGTCGCGTCATTCACGACTGAGTCAGCGAGATGTCGTCTACTATATATAATGAAAACTAAATATAATGTAAAATTTCAACTTAATAAACCCACTAGACTTTGAAGTAACACATGCATAGATAATATAATGCATAACGTGCGCGGTGCTAAGGGAGAAATTATTGAATCAGCTATATATGATCACACTGCTCAAGTTCTTAGGGCTCCTGTCAAAGAACATGCAGATTGAAATACTTGTATATCTATCGTCGTGATATTTCTATTGAAAATATAAATAAGTTTACCAACTGTCTTAGTAGCCTTACTTTCAACGAAGTATACGAAACAACTGATCCGAATTGTGCATTTAATATTTTCCACGATGAATATATGCTATTTATTCTCTTCTACGATAAAACGTAAATGGATCTCAAAAGGTATTAAATCATGTAGTAAAAAAAGACAACTTCTGTTCTTAATCTATCTCGTCGAGAAACTCCGAGTATGGCTCTCTCCATTGCACGCTGTGCAACCTTGAGCTTTCGCATGAGTAGAGCCCTTAGTAAGCAACCACGTTTCTGTGCCGTAAGTCGTCACTGGCAACATAAACTGATCGAAGACTTTCATCTTGAGATATTGAGGTATTTTGGTCGAGAATATCTTTCGCAATTTCCCAAACGCTGTCCACCCGAGTTGCGTTGTTCAGAGACCTCTTTCTCGATGTTGGATCTACCTACCTGGACTGTCTGTTCTAGGTAGATATAGTCATCAACAACTTCAAGGACCGAGCTCCCAACTGAGAATGGAGTGGGTACCTCCTGAGTCCTCCAGCGATTTCGCCACGATTACTATATCATCAGCAAATCGAAGGTGAGTGATATACTCGCCGTTAATATTGATGCTGTATTCTTTCTAGTCCAGTAGCTTGAAAATATCTTCCAATGCTGCCGTGAACAGTTCCTGTCTCACTCCTCTCTGCAATTAGATAGCGCTCGTACTCTGGTCCTGTAGTCGGATCGACATGGTTGCGTTTTGATATATACTCCTCAACACTTCAATATACCTAATAACCTAACCGCTGGAGAGACTGGAGCACAGCTCAAGTCTCGATCGAATCAAAAGCCTTCTCATAGTCCACAAACGTTAAGCATAGTGGCTGGTTATACTCTTCGCTTTTCTATATAACCTACCGCAGCGTATGGAAAGGCTATGTGGTCTATGGTTGAGAAGCCTTTCCAGAAACCGGCTTGTTCGGGATGCTGGAAGTGATCAAACCTGCGTGGAAGATGATTCGTGATGATTATAGCTTTTCAATAAAGCTTTGTCGCCCTTCTTGAAAAGCAACACCACCACGCTTCTGCCCCATGCCTGTGGCTTTTTGCCCTCAAGGATGACGGAATTGAAAGCTTCTGAAGGACCCTGGTTTGCCACCCACTTTCACAAGAAATGTGATTCCGTCATAGCCTGGAGCTTTGCTGTTTTGAGCTGTTTAAAGAGCCGTCCTAATTTCGTACAGGCTGATATTCGGGATATCCTCGGACAATTTCGTCAATCAATCAAGTCAATCGTCAAGTCGGACAGTCGGGTCAATTTGGTTATTGGGTCTGATGTCGAAACAGAAGCGGGTTCTGGTGTCTAGGTATGTACCTGTCCGTAGAAACTCTCAATCTCCCTCAAGATCTCTGGTTTGGACGAGACAATGGCGCCACTCTTGGTCTTCAGTTGCGTTAATTGGCTTTAACCAGTTAACGCAACTGAACAGACAGATTCTTTGCGAATACTTTGGAGCCTTTATTCTGCTTAATGGTTACTTCAATACTTTTTGTATTGATGAGACGAGTGTTGCGTCGCAAAGAGATCGAAATCTGCCTGTTTAGCTGCCTGGTGAGGTTCCAATTCTAACTCCTCACAAATGCTTACTATTTCCCGATTTATTTTTGAAATACGATAACAAGCACAATATACAAGCGGCAAATAGGGTATTGATTGTTGTGGTTGATCAATGACGTGAAAAGATGAGAGAGGGAATAGTGTGAATGGAGCGTTGGGAAAACTTTATAAAAGCAAGAAATGGTTACGGCAGTGATAGCATGAAAGTAGGATAAATGCAGTCGAGTATTGCGCAAAATTTGTTTCGTAACGCTAGTAGAATGCGTCCGCAATGATACGTAAGACACAGAGTTGGTCTGAAATATAGTATCGGTAGTCATAAGAGGAGACTAAATAGATCCGTTGGTTCGTACATGTAGAAAGAATCACGAAACAGATATACAACGCGAAAGTAAAAGAATTTAGGAGCCGAGAAAGGCCAAGACTTATCCACCGTCGCCAAATTGATCGTATTTTATTAGGTGATGCCACTCTTTCGTCCTGCATTCTTTCTATATGTCCGAACCAACGGAGCATGACTTTTCTTATCTTAACACCGAAAAAAAACTCTGTGTTTTTTATACTACGTCGGGAGGCGTTCAAGCACAAGGTCCACTCTTTTGAGACAGACTCCTTAGGAGATTATTGGTGACCTCTTTCACACGCAGTAACACAAGAACCTCTAGGAAAATGTTTAGCTGTAGTTTTTCGAGAGGTGGAGGTACTTCCCCAGATGGGCTGCTATGATGCTTACCTCTCTTAAAAATACCCAGACTAAGACAAATTGCCATGTTATTTCATGCACACAAATGTTTGTCCTGTGTGGTAATCGAACCTCGGGGATTCGATTTGAGCTCGTCAAAACTCCACGAACGTCAGTTTACTGCTATCTTTCATCTGTATTATACTCGTATTATGGTCTCATTGGTGAGTGAACTTTGCTAACATTGATACGGCTTTCAGAGTATAAAAAAGATGAATTTGGGCAATACATGCAGTTGGTACTGATGGTTGCCAACGTTTATTAAGAAAATCTTCTGTACCGACCCTTATGTAAACTTGATGTAGTATGCGTCTACACGACTTTCCAAAACTAATATTCAAATGTTATTATTTATTACATTATTATTTGCAATAGCAGTGATAGCTCAGTGGATAAAGAACCGGCCTATTGACAAACTAGTCCCCGGTTCGAAACCTGATTTTCGAAATCTGTGTTATCGGATTTATGTCATGTTTTTAATTATCAATTGGTTTGCGGTAAAGCAAAACGACCTGAGGAAACCTCGCACATCCAAGAAATTATATTTCCAAAGACTTGTGATCTAACCTAAAAAAGGTCTGGTCATCCCTTTGGGTTGTGCAGGTCTGACGGTCTCTATGTAAAAATATCTTCGCCAAATTCTTAGTCTTAGTCAGCGGACCTCGACAACGGCTACGGTAACCACCTTACATAAGGTGGGCCGTATGCTTGCATGCCTCCCGATGTTGTATATAAAAAAACCGGGTTGCACTCCGGGAGTGCCGGCAGAAGTGAAAACTTGAACATGCGGACCAAACTGCGATGTTGATAAACTACGTTGAACGAAACGCGTAAGCGCCAAGAGTTTTGGTCGCTAGAAAATAATGTCCTATGAACAATCTAGCGCTTCATGTTTTAATTGTTTAATTAGAGGTAACTAATGTTTTAGCGCTGCAGCGAACTTAAGTTCTAATTCTCACCAAAATCTTACGGTCAGGGTCACGTGTCCTGACGCGAGTTTAACAGTTTTTTAGTCATCCCAAAAAATGCACAACGCCGCTAAAGAAGTTTTCACTTCAAAAAAAATCCTAACTGATAAGGAAACAGAATAGAGCTAAGAAGATTTTATTTCAACAAAAATTATATATGTACTGTTATTGAGGTTTTTAAACCGAGAAAGATCTGAAAGAAGCTGCGCAGATGTGATTGTTATGGCATTCCATAATTTGGCTGAGACTCATCATTTTCAACTGCCAGGCTTATTTTAATGGAACTTTGAACTCAATTTATTACCGACATCATCAATTACAAATTTATACGATAATTAGTTTCGTGATAATGTTTTTAATTTGTCTCTCACAGAAAATAAAATCTAAGTATGTTCTTGATTGGACAACAGTAAACGTAGTTTAGACTTCCGGCTTCTATCCACTGATATTATTTATGGAAGTTTTGTCTCTATTCTCATCATCGTTGGTGGCATTTGATGGTTCACTAATTATAATATATAAATGCAGAATTGTGTCTGTTTGTACTTATATGTCAAAATTATGTAACATATTATTTGTGATACAGCCGAAAAAAATATTTGATGATATTATTGCGTACTTTGTCAATAGTACTATTTTTTATATCTCATACGTGGCAAATGAACATCCAGCCGAACATTGAAACTTATGGGCCACATATGGAACAATACTTCGGAATATAACCCATTGTACAACTGGTATAAAAAACGAAGGGAGGTAAAGCATCTCTTTAAATCAAAAGGCTCGATACGTTTAGTAAGCTTAGGGTCGTGAATAAATGATTCAGCTCTTTTCTGTACTGAATGACAAGTTCCTAGTTGGTGTTCAGTTCCAAAGGAGGCTGGAGTACCTACTCATTGTGCGATCTTACCTGAGATTCCCTTGTTTTGTGAAGACCGTGCTTTTGCATCAGTTATATTTCTAAAACATAAGTATGTGTATCTTTTATACCTGTATTTTTAATTACAGTCAATTGAAAAAAAAATTGGGCACAATTTTTTTCCGCCATATATTTTCACGCTAAATTAAGATTATATATCTTTATTTGTCTTAGAAACCACTGAGAAGTTAGAACATTTTGTTTCACTAGCTGCATGCCGCGGGATCAATATATCTTTATTTTTTACATACAGACATATAGTCACGCCTCTGTCCCGTAGGGGTAAGCAGAGACCACTTCTTTCCACTTGCTACGATTCTTACATACTTGTTTCGCTTCGTCCACTTTCATTAATCTCTTCATACATGCTCTTCGGTTTAGGGTACTCTAGACCTGGCCTTTTTTCAAGACGTCCCTGATTTATTGATGTCGAAAAATCTATAACTTCCCTCAAAAATAGGGCTGTCAAATGAAAAAAGAACTTTTCATATCCGACTCCGATAAACAGATCTTTTTAGATTAGGTCACACGTCATTCGAAATATAAATTCCTGCACGTGTGGGTTTCCTCACGATGTTTTCCTTCACCGCCCTAACAAGTGATACATAAGTATGTAAATCCGAAAATACGAATTCAGTGGTACATGCATCCGCCAGGATTCGAACTAGTGACTAGTTGGTCAATAGGCCGGTTTTTATCCACTGGGCTTCTTCTTCTTCGTGTTATCCCTTTTCCTAATCCTTTAGGCTTGGCGGGGTCCGTTACCTAAGCCTAAGGATTTGACAAAGACTGATTTTTACATGGAGCGACTGCCGGCAGTCCTCCACAACCCTGGAGGATAACCAGACCTTTCTTCGGCTAGGTCACAACCACTAATAATTTGCGTTTTCAGAATTATATATTTGTAATTATCAATTGCTCGGCGGTGAAGAAAAATCACCAATATCTCTAAAGACGAGTGACCTTACCTAAGCATGATTTAGTTTTCCCTCTGGGTTGCAGAGGTCTGACGTCAGTCGCTTCATGTATAAATCAATATCTTCGCCAAAGCCTAAGGTTTAGGCAGCGGACCCCGCCATCCCTAATGGATTGGGAAACGGCATAACGCTAAGATGAAACAGCTTTTTTAAGAACATATTTTAATGTATGAAAGAGAGCGTCGGTGTAAAAATAAGAAGAGGCATGCTCCGATGGTTCGGACATGTAGAAAGAATGCAAGATGAAAGAATGACGAAGCAGATATACAATGCAAAAGTGGAAGGATGTAGGAGCCGGGGAAGGCCAAGACTTACCTACAATGCCCAATTTGGTCGTGTTCTATCAGAAGGTGATGTCAGGAGCCCTAGAAACCGGCGAGCGTGCATGAGAAGAGCAATGAATGTTAAAGAAGCGAGCGAGATATGTAAGGATCGAGTCACGTGGCGCTCGGTTCTCTCTGCCTACCCCGCGATATAGATAGATAGATATTTTAATGTCAACAAAATGTATAGATAGGATTCCAAAATTCCTGTGCGTAATACAAAATCACATTTAATTAATAAATTCGGCATCTTATTCCGCGAGCGTCCAAGAATAGCCGAGTTCGGTCAGGGGAGGCGGCCGCCCTCCCCGGGCGAAGGGGGGAAGGGCCGCAAATGAAAAATGGTGCAATTAGCTTCGCAGACAGTGAAAAACAAGTGCACTCGATCTGCCGACGCCGACGGAGCGTTAACTCATCGATAACGTTCCGATGGTACGGAATAGGGATGCGGTGAGTGCTCCACTTTGGCGATGGGGGTTCTTAAGCTCTTATAGTGTTTTATAGGGGTGCCAATTTGTTATTATTTTAGGATATCGGTGATGTTTTCGTAGTTGGAGCTGACGGAAATGTACTGACCGTTTTTCTTTGAGTGTTTCTGGGAGCGATTTATGAACGTTTCCAAAACTGAGGTTTTTCAGAAACTTAGTTCATTTGTCCTAAATTCTACTCATTACTATATGTAATCAGGAACACCGTTCCTATATGAAATCTGTATGTTTGTCTGTGCGTCTGTCTGTCGCTTTTTTTCGAATATTCGAATTTTGACTTCAGATTCCGATTCAGCATAAAAAATAGAACAGGAATGTCTGAAAAACCAACCTCCGACAATGTTATAAAAAATAATTAAATTGTTATATAATTGATGAGCCAGGTGTTCCTCTGGCAATGCAAGCTTGCGCATTCTCAACTGGTTTTAAGTGAGGTAGAGATCATCAAAGCACCCAATCGGTGTAATATCTCCGCCTCATAGAAAATTGCAGGCTAATATCAACTGCTTCGATAGTTTAATCTTTACGAGCTCGGTTAATATTGACGAGCTCGGTGGCTCAGTGGTGGAACGCGCTGTTACGCTACTTTGACACCAACGCTCGTGGGTTCGATTCCCACACAGTACAAATATTTGTGTGCATGAACATGTCTGTTTGTATTGGTCTGAGTATTTTCTATGTATAATAAGTATGTATTTACAAAAAAAAATGTATTTACGTATGTTTATCAATTGTTGATGCACCCATACCACAAGCTTCGCTTACTTTGGGGCTAGGTGGCGCTGTGTAATTTGTCTGGCAACATTAAAAAAAAAAAGAATAAAAAGAATGTTCCTGTGAGTGTTAGCAGTAAGCAGCTAAGGAGTTGCTGTGTTAACAGTAGTGGCTTGCTCGTAAAGACCTCGGTGGCGCAGTGGTTAATAACGCTATTATGATGAAAAACATTTATGTGCATCAACTGTATCTTTTGGTCGGCATTATTTTAAGAGAGGTAGGGCGCAGCAAAGCAACCCGCGCGGAGAAGGGCCTTCACCCCACCGCATCCAAATAACAACTCCATGGAGGGTTGTTATATTCCTGCGTGTAAGTGAGGTTACCAGTAAGCTCTTAAGGATTTGTTAATGTATTGCAGACGTTCACAGGCCACGGTCACGGCTCACATCAGGTGGGCCGTATGCTTCTATGCCTCCCGACGTTGTATTAAAAAACGGCCATCTTTGATTCTGAAGAGTAGTCTCTGAAGAGTGAATAGTTAAAACACAACGCTTCTGCGAGCGCCTGGTGTCTTCATGCGCAGTAAAGTGGTCTACTGGTTTGTGAATTTTATATATCTTTGTGTTGTTAAGCGAAGTAGGGCGCATCAAAGCAGCCCGTCTGGGGAAGTACCTCCACCTCACAGAAAACCGCAGCCAAATAAAAACTCCCTAGAGGGTTGCCGTGGTCCTGCGTGTGAGTGAGGTCTCCAGTAAGCTCCTAAGGAGTTGCTGTGTTAGCAGCTGAGGTGGCATCTTGCGAGTAATACTTAAAGTATTGCAAGCGTTTATAGGCTACTGTAACCGCTTTATATTAGGTATGCTTGTATGTCTCCCGACGTTTATTAAAAAAGTGATCATCTTTGATTCTTAAGAGTTGTCTCTGAAGAGTGAATAGTGAGCCACTTATACCCAAAATGTTGATTTTGGACCTGGAACAACGAATAATAGTTTTTTTTGCGCTACGTCGGGATAAGTTAAGTTACTACAAATATAGGTTTAATAAACTTTGCTGCGCAGTGCCCCCTCCCCGAGATATATTATTTCGGCGCGTCCCTTTGTGTGGGGCGAGATCATTGCAAAGGTTTTAGAATATAGTTGAAGTTCGTTAACCTCTTTTCACCCTTAACCCCAGTTTCATCCGCAATACATCAACGAGCGCTTTTTAAATTGCATGGGGTATCGAAACGACAGTTTTAATATGAATTTTTACTGTACTTTTTACTGTGCTTTTCTTTTGATTTTATAGCGATTTATATTTTTTATTTTAACGGTTTTTTTATATTTTTCTTTTGATTTTTAGGGTGATTCATAATTTTCTATTGATTTTTAGGGTGATTTATAATTTTCTTTTGATTTCTTTGATGATTTATACTTTTTTCGGATTTTACAGTGATTTAGGTGATGATTTTGAATTGTACCGATTATCAGGTATGTATTCGTATGAAAATTATCATTTTCTTATACAACGCCGGGAGACAAACAAGCTTACAGTCCACGTGATGTAAAGCCGTATCTTACGAATGCTTTAATACTAGGATGTGTTTCTTAGCCTTAGTCTGGATACTTTAGGAAGGACGCATCAAAGCCGCCCGACCGAGAAAGCACCTCCACTACACAGAAAATCGCAGCCAAATAACAAATCCCTGGAGGATTGTTGCGTTCCTGAGTGACGGTCGTAGGGAGATGCTGTGTTAGTAGTAGATGTGGCAACGTTCCACAGACACTTTCTGTTTAAGCGTTCATAGGTTGCTGTAAAATGTTTGTCTGACTGTAAAAGGTACAGCATTTCAAACTTGCAACGTGCTAATAGCGATATATGTGTTACTTAAGCCTATGAACCGTTACAATACATGTGGCGTAGTAACACTTGTATAGTGCGAGCCTCGCTGATAGCGCAGAATTTTTTTAAAGACGTAGGACGCATTGTCACGTGTATTAATATAACTTTAATTGTACCACTTGATTTCACTATATGTACACTCACATATATTTATTGTAATATATTTTGACGATGGAAAAAAAAGACCCATATTGGCAAGTTTCTTTTGGCATTTCTTCTTCGCCAATGGTCATTTCCGAAATGATGGTAGATTAAAAAAGAGCGATTAAAAGTAAAAAAAAAAGCTGTAAAATTATTAAGATACAATATGCTTTAATTTAAAGAATGTAAGACGTGTCTAAGTAAGGGTAAGGGTAAGGGTAAGGGTAAGGGTCTAATGGCAAATAAATGATTTTTATCTTTTTATTGAGTTGTCACCGCCTCACAGAAGAATAAGTGAGGTTAATCACATAGGGAGCAGTGGTAGGCCAGTGGATAAGGAACTGGCCTAGTGACCAACTGGTCACCGGTTCGAGTCCTGGCATGTGTATCACATTTTGTTTTGTTTTATATAAGTTCAGCATAGCGTCTCCGCTTTGCCTGATGGTGAGCGATAGAGGAGCCCAAATCGCAACTGCAACTGACAAAAGACTACACAGTGCCCTGTCAGTTGACGCTGCCATGCTGACCCGCGAGATGCTTCTTCACGCTTCTTAAATAAAATTGAATTCGTGTTTTAGGATTCATGTACATATTTGTAATTATCACTAGCTCGACGGTGATGGAAAACATCGTGAGAAAACGTGCACGTTCAGGAAATTATATTTCGAAAGACGTATGACTTTACCTAAGAATGATCTGGTTTTCGCTTCTAGGTTGTGGAGGTCTGGTGACAGTCGCTCCATGTATTTATTTATTTTTTATTTATTTATTATTCGGGAGTCTAACAGCTCAATGAACAATATATATGATTAAATATGTAACCTTATTGCTAATTACAAGACTCCACCATTCTGTAGTTAAACAGTTAGTAACTCGAGCAGCGTTTGAGCTAATAATACATTTATAAGAAAAAAACAATAACTAAGCGCAATGTTGGCTGAAACATTTAACAGGAAAAGAAGTCCTTTGCCACATAAGTTCTAACAGAAGCAATGCTGGTGCAGAAGAGGTCGATATTCATATCGTGATTATTAATTGTAGTAGATGCTCTGTGTACAAATGCGTTACGTCTGTAGTTACTATGCGCGGTGGGTACATCTACTCGGATACGCTGTCGCAATCGGGGGTCGCTACAGCGTATACCAACCATTGATAGCAGTTCCGGGCAGTCTACTGAGTTATTGGCAATTTTTAGTAGGTAGCATATATCGCAAACCTGGCGTCGCGTACTAAGCGGTAGAAAGTGGTAACGTTTGCATCTATGTTCATAACTTTCAGATAATAGGCGAGTTTTAAAATCAAGTAAAAATTGGTATCTTCGCCAAATCCTTAGACCCCGTCAGTCCATTAAATTGGGAAACGGGATAATGCAAAGAAGAAGCACATGTGGAGATAATGTCTTACCAGCAGTTCTGGCTGGATCTCGTATTGTATATAATCGTTTATAGAACTCTCGTGGAAAGAGCTCTGTGCCAATGTTTGTACTGCAGTTACCTTTGGGCGGGGGCACCTGGATACCAGCTTGGACCGTGTGATTCGATTCAGAGACGAGCTGTGAGAATTGTCGACAATCCTAAGCTTACACACGGTATTGAACCCTTAAGTTAAAGGAGAGATTTTGCCTCCCTTTGTGTTCTACCGATTGTACAACGGGTTGTGTTCTGAAGAATTGTTCGAAATGATGCCGACAGCTACTTTTTATAACCGCACCGCTCGCCGACGGCGGGGGGTTCACCCTCACACGAAGGAACCGCGTGGGGTACCAGAGAAGTTTTCTTCCGGGAACTCTCAGGCTGTGGAATGAGCTCCCAGCCGAGGTTGTTCCAAGGGACTACAGCATGGAATTCTTCAAGAAATGCGTGAAGAGGTTTTTATACGATCGGTACCGCATGGGTGACACCCCTTGTGTTGCAAGTGTCCATAGGCTACGGTGACTGTTTACCATCAGGCAGGCCGTATGCTTGATTGCCACCTTAGAGTTGTAAAAAAAAAGAAAAGATTTTTCAGATTGCAGAATGAAGTTTGAAGACCTTGAAGAAAAGCGTAAAGAAGTTTTTACAGGTCGGCAATGCACGAGTGACACCTTTAGTGTTGCAACTGTCAGACTA
Source organism: Pyralis farinalis (assembly GCA_947507595.1). NCBI lineage: Eukaryota > Metazoa > Arthropoda > Insecta > Lepidoptera > Pyralidae > Pyralis > Pyralis farinalis. Next base: position 3,068,723 of record OX382262.1, on the reverse strand, counting down.
CGGTAACTGCTTACTACCAGGCAGGCAGCTTGCCACCTTAGTGATATAAAAAATCTACGCTTCGATAAACAGCATCAGGTGGGCCGTACCTGTTTGCCTTTCGACATGTGTATGAAAGCCTTGTGACGCTTCTTTTATACAACGTGGTTGGAGTTGTTGCGCCAATAGAAGAAATTTCTTCTCTGGAGAACGACCCTTCATGATGTTGTTTGGTTGTGCTTTTCTATAAGATGAAGGTACTTTCTTAGTTAGGCTCCATCTTATCCGAGGGGCTTTCATCCTCTTCTCACCAAAGACTCTTTTGATAAATGACAGGGCCAAACAATCGTTACCACCGCTACCGATGCGCTATCACCCCAGGAGCTGTCACAATCGTATTGTCCACTAGGGACACGTATTAATAGAGACAAAGTCAAACTCACCTGCGCAACCGGGGTGCATCTTGCTAATTAATTACAGAGGTTATTGGCAAAAGAGAACGGTTCATAAAATAACCCCGACTGAGGTGCACATAGGAACCTCACAGAATACCGCAACTATGTCCATGGTTGTTGTGTTCTAACGAGTGAGTGTGGTAGAGTGAACGAGCTAGTGTACATGGAGTGAGGTTACCATAGAGCTCTTGCGGAGGTAGTGTGTTAGTAGCAGGGAAGACAACGCGCGTTCAATTGTCATTGTTTTATGTTATACGACGTCGGGAGGCATGAAATAATGCGGCCGACCTGATGAAACCGGTTACCGCGGTTTATAAATGCTTACAATAGTTTAAGTACTACTCGCGCGATGCCACCTCAATTGCTACGCCCTTTACTGCTTTGATACGCCCTACCTCTCTTAAAAACACCCAGGCCAAGACAAACATGTTCATGCACACAAATGTCTGTACTGTGTGGGAATCGAACCAAAGGGGGGTTGAATGAAGGGTTATTGTGTTCCTGCGAGTGAGTGCGGTTCTTGCAGCGTTAGTAGCAGGAATGGCATCGCGCAAGTGATACTTAATGTGTTGAATGCGCTCATAGGCTACGGTAGTCGCTGTACATTAGGTAGACCGCACGCCTCCCGATCTTGTACATACAAAAAATATAGACGGTACAGGATAATATACACAACTTTTTCGCGTCCTTTTCACGCTTCCTCTGTCTAATTTAACACAGGAAATTAGATTCTAAGAAAGAAAATAAGTTTTAGCACTCGCATAATATTTTCGTTTAGTTATTTAACAAACAAATCTATTGCCCCGGGATAGTGTACAGAAAATGTTTCATAGGTAGATCTCTGTTAAATGAGAAACCTCATAACGAAACAGATATACAATGCAAAAGTGGAAGGATGTAGGAGCCGAGGAAGACCGAGACTAACCTACCATGACCAAATTGTTCGTGTTTTATCAGAAGTTGATGTTAGGAGTCCCAGGATCCGGCGAGCGTGCATGAAAAGAGCTATGAAGGTCACAGAAGCGAGTGAAGTATGTAAGGACCGCGTCTTATTGCGCTCGGTTCTTTCTGCCTACCCCAAGTCCAAGGTCCCTGCAAGGGACTTGGCGTGAAGATATACATTAAAAGCAAACGTATCGTCCTGGCACGTTGCCAAGGTTTGAGCTAAATTATCAGGGACATTACCGTTCAGATAATGCACCGCCAGCCTTTTACAACTAAATGCACAGCATGACAGTGAGCCGCTGCCACACTATAAAAATATCACGTTCGTGGCGGCATGATGAACGCAATGTCTCTATTAAAAATAATAATTACACGCTTTAGGACAATCTACACAATTTTTTCGTACGCAACGTTTGCCTGTCCAATTTAACAGGGGAAAGAAAATTCTGGTCTTAGGAAACGGTTTCTTCAACATTTCCTAAATTACTCTGTTGTATATTAAAAACTACATTAGGTCATAAAGGTGTTCGTCGATTTTTTTATACTATGATAGCAAACAAGGACACGGTCCGCCTGATATAAAGCGGTTACCGTAGCCTATGAACGCTAGAACAAAAAAGAATGTCGCTAACGCGTTGCCAACCCCGCTGTCAACACAGCACTTTCTCATTTTCTGGCGAGCTTACTCACTCGCAGGAACACAACAACCTTCCAGGGAGTTGTTATTTGGCTGCCGTCTTTTGTGAGGTGGAGGTACTTCCCCAGTCGGGGTAACGTCGTGCCCTTTCTCTCTTTCGCCAGAGCCTCGTCTGTTGATAAGCAGGGTGCACCACGTGTAGGTGAGGTTGGCTTTGGCTCTAAAGGTGATATTGAATCATTTACACACTTAATAAATATAAAAAAAATAACTAGTAAAAAAATATATACTACGAAAAATTATAGTATATTATATAAGAAGTATATTTGTAAATTTGTAGTTTGTAGAAAAAGTCTTGGACAAACTCCTGTTACACAATTACTACTTTATAGAAAACTGTAACCAAATGACGATTGCCCGGCTTGTGGTGATACTGTGTGTGAATTAAATTGTTAAGAGTCTGTCGAGGAGATGCTGCGTTTATAGCGGACGTCAAAATGCGGGAGCGATACTCCTCGTTTTGCAGGGCCAATGCACCTGTATGATTGCCAGTCAAACTTCAGTCGTAAAAAAAGAAGAAAAATGATAATTATGACCAACTGTCCATCATTTACGTGCTTACTCGGTGACACGTTACAGCAACCTTGCCATAGTTATGTACCAGCTAAAGGAAAGCAGAAAATAATCATTATCAGATAAAGCAGGCCTCGCTCTCCCCAATCAATCTTTAATTTCGCTAGCAATAAATCAATAAAATCGCCATTAATTTCGCGTACCGCTCAGTCTTGGAGGCTGCTAAATAATGGACAGCCATCAGGTCTCATTAACGCTAGCGGGGGCGCCACAGGCGACCGGCCGCCGGGCGCCTGTAAGCGATCAATACGGCACGAGCCAACCCGATCACTCCCGAAGATAACCGAAGAGCGCCGAAGTTACACGAGACAGCCCGAGCGCGCGCCGCACATGACAAATGTCACCGTGATACGGCTCCGCAGGCTTCAAGCCTCCCTGAAAACCGTGAAAATCTTGATAAAAGTGCATTCTTTGAGTGTGAAAGACAATTTAGATAGTGTAGTTCCCCGCGAAGAATTTTGTTCGTGTGGCCGCCAACTTTGTGTGTTGTGTGAGTATCGATGACTTTGCCGTGTATATTTTCCACTTGACAGATTTTGCTTCGGTTGGTAAGAAATCGCCAGATTTACGTATGTTAGTAAGTATTTGTTGCCGCTCACCATTATCGCAGATATCATAATAGTCTGGGTATCATTCAATCAATAAATGACTATTCCGAAGAAATGTTTTCATGGAATAACCCGTGGTCCATTGACAGCATCTGGAAGCAAGTTAATTAGGTGTCAAATTGTATTAGTTAAATGAGGGTAGTTAGAAAACGTTTTCAGGTGAGTTAGTTTTCATAAAATTGGTATTGGTGAATATTTATAAAATAAGGTTGGCTGAAAATATTTTAATAGAATTACTGTAAAGCGCTAGTGCGCAGGTCTTGTAACGACCCGCTCTGCGTCATACGGTGTTTTCATTTATACAGGTTTTGAATGCAATTTAATTATAATAAGTGTAAAGAATATTAATTAGATTGTAAAATATGTATTTATCATTGGCACATAGCTAAAAGTAAATTTTCAGAAAATACTCTGGAGCTACAATATAAATATTGAATATACCAAGGTCTGATACCAGACCTGAACATCACGGGAGACCTAAAAGTGTTTCGAGTCAGAGAGGTTCCTATAACTACATGATTGATACGTAGATAGATCTAGACTCACCTACCATGACCAAATAGGTCTTGGGTCATCAATTAGAAGGGGGTGTCAGGAGTTAGGGTTCCCCTAGGAGCCGGCGAGGCTACGAACGTTAAATAAGCGAGTCAGGTGTGTAAGGACCGAGTCATACGGCGGCGCTCGGATCTGCCTACGTTTTGACGTAAGGACGTGACGGATAGAGAGATGTTACATTTATTTGAGACTGCACTTTTATTTTCTAGTAAGCTTCTGTCATTAAATCTTTACGTAAAACTTTATATAAATCAACACAGTTTTCGCACGAGTTAAACAAACTTCTATACTAGCTCGTCCTTGACCAATTTACATCTCAGCTTCTCAACGTAAGTGTAGTGATAACTGTTTATCCGTGAACCTTGCTATTTTACTATTCAACTCTATGCCGGTACTCATAGAGGTTATAACAGTAATTTCGAGCCCAGGGGCGGGGTCTAAGTAGGTTGGCCGTTGTCGGTTTATGTCAAAGTGACAGTCGAGCGCACCGAGAGGGTTGAGTCTGAAAATAGAATGTATACACTTAATAAAAAAGGTGTAAAAAATATGAACAAGGGTACCCTCATTTCAGACTTACTCGGGTGGAAAATTATAAGGCTATAATAATGTTTATTCTGTGAATAGATTCCGATTATTGGTTGTACTCTTTGTTGCCTGATAATCGCGACACTACATCGATGGTTGTTGTGTACTTGCGAGGGAGTGAGGTCACTTAAGTTTCTGAGATCTTGCTGTGTTAACAGCGGGGGTGGTAGCGTGTGACCGAAGAGTCATTGTGTAAATGGACTCTATATTTTTGATGCGTAACATATTTCCTCTCGCTTTCCTGGGAGTATTTTCAAGAAAAGTGATGGAAGTGTGTAACAGGAAGCGCGTGCTATTTGATTTGACCAATGAGCGCGCTCGGTGGTAGAGTTGGCCGTCAGATGGTACCTATGTACTTATGGTGATATCATGGTACTTATGTTATTATCATAATTTAACTGATTGATTGACAAAACAAAATCAATAATCACTCAAAACCTGACAGACAATGCCAGAGATAACAAAGTAATATCAATGGTAAAAAATAATATTTTGATGCATTTGTAACAATGATAATCAAATAAATACGCATTTCACTGTATTTACTTGAATTCTTAATTTATAGATAAATATTTAATTGGTCGCACTCCTGTCGTAAATGAACTACTTATATATTTTGTACTGAACATCACTTCCGTTTGAAAACGATGATTCCATCCGAAAAAGATCTGAATTATTCATCATTTCGCGTCTAATGAAATTGAATTAAAAAAAAATTCATTAATTACAGGGACAATTTCTTAAATTACAATTTCTTTGTTTTATATCATGTTGTACATAAAATGGGTTGTCAGGTTTTTCATTTAGACAAACCATGGCTGTATTTGGAATACCCTGGTCCTAAATTTATTTCATAACCAGCTGAAGCCCGCGGCTTCGCACGCATGAGACTTGGACTTTTAGTAGCCTTTATTTCTCTATAGACCTTTTTCATACAGCGCCATCTATTGACCTTTGCAGGAGGCAAGATATATTTATTTTATTTTTATTACATATAAAATGCGTAGTTTTTTAAAAAATAGGTATTCTACGAAAATAATAAAAATAAAATTGCAAAATCCCCCGAAGAAGAAGATTTCCCCCTAATTTTAATAGCTTTTCATTTCTAACGCAGGAACCCTAAATATTTACGGGATAAAAAGTACCCTATATGGTGCTCTGAACAGTCGCCTACCTACCAGTGAAAGTCCCGTCAAAATCGGTCCAGCCGTTTCAGAGATTAGCCGGAACAAACAGACAGACAGATAGACAAAAATTGTAAAAATATTCATTTTGGTATATGTACCGTGTATATATCCACATGCATTTAGTAAAAAGCGGTTATTTTAATATTACAAACAGACACTCCAATTTTATTTATCTGTATAGATGTATAGATTAAATCTTTTAAAGTTTCCAATATAATATGATAGTTATCTAAGAAGTATTTACTTTACTTTTTTATAAGTCTTATACCTAGAGGCATACAGACTTAATTACAAATATACTATATTTAATATGAGCTTATCGCTAATGCATATTGCATAACAATACGCATATAAAGAGGTGATATTTGTAGTAGTGGTAATCGTTGGAACTAATGATCCGGTTCTGCTTCTTTTCCCACATTAGGATATCGTTCCCGAGTGCTATAGGCGATTTATTATTTAGGTTTCTTATATGAAATTTGAAAAGCCAAACGGACAGAGTCCCGCCAGCGGCTGACAATAAAGATTTTCTTCTTCCTAGCATTATCCCGTTTCCTAATCCATTAGGATTGACGAGGTCCGCAGCGTAAGTCCAAGGATTTGGCGAAGATACAGATTTTGACATGGACGGACTGCCATCCTGCACTTCCATAACACACAGGGAAAATCTGATTTCTTCATTCAGGCCACACGTCTTTTGAAATATAATTTCTTGGACGCGCGGGTTTCCTCGCGATGTTTTCGTTCACCGTCCAACAATTGATAATTACCAATAAGTACATAAATCCGAAAATACTAATTTAGTCGTACATGTCCACGCTTGGGACCGTAGGTTAATACGAGTAGGTTAATTAGTTGTCCACTAAGTTATAACTGCTGATATTCAATACATTTGTAATATTTTCAAATCCTGTTTCTTTTCATTTGGTTGTTGAAATATGTACCTTTCAGAGATTCAGCTCTTATGACTCAGGCTACAGGCTCAGTTTTGTGACGCTACGATTTGTACTTGCAAAAGTCTGTTGATTTCCACCGAATTCAAGGAAAAGGTACTTAAAGCACAGCAAGACCCTTCAACACAGCAATATCAGACTTCGTCTGATGGTTAATACCTTATTTATCTCACCATTTCATAGGGTTTAGTAAGAATAATAATTCTAACCAAAAGAAATAGCTAGCCTGGTCTATGTCAGTGTTACCACAGCTTATGCACGCATTCAATAAGTAAAGTCTGTGGCATAACTCTTGCAGCCTGCGTTTGCACTGTGACTAAGAATGGGAGTTAGTCTGAAAGAAAATATCGGTGTTCATACAAGGATAAACAAGCTTCAGCGTCAAGAGGCAAAGAGGCACACAACCAACCTGATGAGAAGAAGTTGCGTTGCCCTATGAACGCTCGCCATACAGAAAGCGTTTACTACACGTGGCCGCCCCCGTTACTAACACTGCACCTCCTTAGGAGCTCACTGGTAAACTCACTCACCCGCAGGAATACAACAACAGTTGTTATTCTTCTGCGGATCTATCATAACGTAGTGGTACTTCCCCAAGTCGGGCTGCTTCGACGCGCCTTACCTCTCTTAGATGCTCTACCATAAAATGCGCGGTCAGGTTAGACTCAACCTTAATTTGTCATAATTGAACTTTAGCGAAGCATCATTAATTTGCGTTGAATCCTATTTTTAGAGAATGCTAAAGACCATGACATATATATTTTTTGGACCCCAAAAAAACATTGCCAAATCACAATATGTAATATGTTAATAATATCATAATATGTTGGTCGTGTTTTATCAGAAGGTGATGTCAGGAGCCCCAGGAACCGGCGAGCGTGCATGAAAAGAGCTATGAATGTCACAGAAGCGAGTGAAGTATGTAAGGACCGCGTCTTGTGGCGCTCGGTTCTCTCTGCCTACCCCGCAAGGGACTTGGCGTGAAGATATACATACATACATACATAATATGTAAGAAAAATGAAATTAGATTTAAGTTTACTGGACCCATCTGTCTATACCCTCATCCCAAGTTCCTTGCGGGGTAGGTAGACGTGTCCGAGGGTTACAAAACGCGATCCTTACACATCTCGACCGCTTTTTTATTCATACACTCTTTTCAATGGACGTTCAGTCGGTTTTTAGGCTAGCTCCAGTCCGGTTACTGAACCTGTAAATAACACCGATTCCTAAGTTTGGGGTCCATATGTGACCCCTTAATCACAGATAACCGCGACAGACATATCGACCACGCGGACAAACAACTTTCAAACGCGCTCTGTCGTTAACCTTTGGTCCACGGTTCGATGCCCAGCGCCGCAAGTGTCGTAGACACATTTGTATGAATTACTTTTATAAATTTAAAGTTATTTTTATGTTAAACTCTCTGGTGAAGTTGGCAACGAGTGAGAAAGTTGGCTATTAGAACACTGTTTACAAGCTTGGGTGTGTTCTTGTTTTGTTTGTAGTGGGTGTATTAATATTTTATTAGGTTTATAAATGACGAGACCGGTTGTCGAGTGGTTAGCAACGAACTCGATATGAACTCTGAAAAATGACAGGAATAGATATGATTGCAGCTGAGATGATCAAACTTGGTAGTACTTGCGCCCAGAACGCTTACTTGTCCTGTATAATTTATGCTGGAGAACCGCAAAAGGTATGGGATCACGTATCGACAGTGCCGTTGCGATGTACCAGCTTGTTCATCAGTTTGATCAGTTTAGCGATCACACTATCTGGACTGCCATTACTACTCACAATGATGAAAGACGACTGAATGGAGAAACGCTTACAAATGATGATTGCGAAGAAAACAAAGATAATGTAAAGAGAAAAAAACCAGGACGAATGTAAGAATTACGGTTGAAGATGTAGTGTAGGAACAAACGAATGAGTTTATATATTTTGTATGCACGTTTAGCAGGAATGGAAGGTACACCGCAGATGTGGAGAAGCGAGTGAGTGCTGGGAACAGAGTGAATGGAGCGCCAGGAAAACTTCTTGAGAGCTTGGAGGAAAGAATGACGAAACAGATATATTACGCGAAATTAGAATGGTGTAAGACTGGAAAAGGCCAAGACTATCACGATCTCATTGGCCGTGTATTGGCAGAAGGTGGAGTCTTAGGAACGACGAGCGTGCATGAGAAGAGATAATGAATGTTAAAAGATGGGAGCGAGGTGTGTAAAGACCGAATCATAGTGCTCGGTTCTCCCTTTCTACCCCACAAGGGACTTGTCGTAAAGACAGTAGTAGTAGTAACTCTTCCTAAATGGTTGGCCGAGTCAATGATTTCTTTTTGTCTGCTTTTGAGTGGATCCCTGAATGGTTTAGACTCAGAATTGGACCCGGTACGTAAAACCCTACTATTAAGGTCTAAGATTTTGTTATTATTTTTGAGCAGGACAACGTCTGTCGAGTCGGCTAGTATTACTACTCGTATATTAATGCTTTACTTTTTTTAATAACATTAAACTTTATATTTTTTGCAGCGCGGCGCGGTTGCCGTGGGGGGTATGCGCCGGCGGCGCTAAGTAATGAGCGCGGCGCGCGCGCCCGAGCCCCGCGACCCACCGCGCCAGCCGCACCGTACTCACCCGCATCAGGTAATACCTTCACCCCACCGTCCTCTCGGTATATTGAGACCGCTATGGCGAGATTGTTGAGTATTGAGCGTGATAAGCCCGAGTCCGACTAACTGGTTAGCCGTACCGGCCAGCTGCACCGTGCACAACTGCATCAGGCTAACCTTTACATTAGTATATTTTGGGGAAATTGACACTGCTGACGTGACGTCGTATTGGGTACGATACGAGCGTCGGCATACCGCGACTCACCGCCGTACGTTAGCCGTACCAGCCGGCTGCAACACCTCTATAACTAGCACACTCTCGTCACGATGGGACCGCTGCGGCGAGACCAAGTATTGTGTTCGACACGATCGCTCGAGTCACGTGAGCCCATGACTCACCACGTTAGCTGTACTGGCCAGCTGCACCGTGCCCAGCCACACCGGTCAATACTGTTTTATACCATCACTCTCTAGGCACATTGATACCGCTATGGCGACGTCAAGTATTGAGCGCGATACGAGCGTCCAAGTTCCGCGACACACCGCGTTAGCCATACCGGCCTGCATCGTACACAGCTGCATCAGTCAATAATTTTACACGAACACACTGTTGATATATCAGGACCTGCTGCGGCGACTTTAAGTAATGATTCCGAGGCCTGTCATCCACCGTGCCAGTTGTACTGTACACATCTTCAACTGATGACCCATTGCCAAGTAACGAGCAAACATGCGCGTCCGAGCACCGCTAGGAGCCAACCACCAACAAGTTCATTCCACTGCACCTGCACTCTCGGCATATTGACAGCGTTTTTGCGATAAGTGACCCGACACGCGCTACTTAGCCCAGTCACTAATTTCCTTGGTATCTTTACACCAGCATTCTTTAGGCTTGACTGACGATAATTTAGAACTGTATAATAATAGTAATTTACGATCAGTTATAAATTTGTTGTCTAATTAAAGTTACTATATAATTTACAATAAGATACGTGGGACACTCAGAAAGTTTTGCGAAAATAAAAGGAAGTGTTCTGGTAAATATTTTTTTATTAAATCTTTTCAAAGTACTCTCCACCAGCCTCTATACAAAGTTTCATGCGTCTGAACCAGTTTTTGAAACACTTTTTCCAATCCGCCGCAGAGACCTCATTTACAGCATGCTCAAACGCAGACAACGCATCTTCGATGGCGATGAAAATGAGTTGATTTTTGATTTGATTGAGAGCCTTTTAAGGTGATTTTTTATTTTCGGGAATAAAAAGAAGTCACACTGTCACAGTGTGCTGAATCTTATGATACGTAACTCGTCTGTTGTATTAGATTCAATTTTTCACTGCTAGTACGTTTTTTTCCGTAGGTATCAGCCGTGAAAGAGCGACCACTTCATTCTTCATCCCCCAAAGTTAGTCGACCGAGCTTGAATTCGTTATACCAACGATACACGGTTGCCTTGGAAGGGCTTTCGTCCATGAATGCCATTTGAAGTCTATCATACGATTCGTACGGTTTCAGGCGACACTTGAAATCGTAAAAAATCATACCACGAAAATGTTCCCGACGCAGATCCATTTTTCAATAAGAGGAAGTTTTGAAATTGGAACGTACCTATTTGTGCTTATAAATTACCCTTCAAAATAAATTATAACTGGCCAGTCTCTCATACATAAAAACTTATTTTCGCAATACTTTCTTAGTGGCCTGGTATTTAAGTAACTTCCACAATGAAATGTAACCGTTTTAGCACTTTTGGCTGTATGAGATTTGAAATATCAGGTAACTTAGGTAAAACTTGATTATTGTTTGTGCAATAAACGCCCCGTTTATTACAAATATTGTTAGGGTTCTCTAGCACATAAGGTCAAAACGGTTCAAAATGGAGATATTAGGTCACTTACGTGTCTATCTGTCTGTCAGCCGTGACTGCTATTCATCTCAAAGATCTTTTAAGACATATGAACCTAAAAATTGGCATAGTGTTGTGACATGTTGATCTCCACATATACCGTAATACGGGTATCTCTTAACAATAATGTCTAACAAATTAGAGGGTAGATATATTTAAAAGGTTGTGTGGGGAGGTATATTATATGAAATTGCTTAAATAACAACCGTTTTCATATTTTAACGTATGTCGGCTAGGTTTTGAGTTGTATTCAAAAACGTTGAACATATGACCGAATCCCCGTCCATCTGCGAAAAATATTTTGTTTTAAAAAAGTCCAAGATGGAGCATTTTCTTTTATGGATCTCGAGAATTGAAAACATTTACATTTTTACCAGAGGGAGACTTTGTACAAAATTCGTCTGTATGGGTACCTCTGTCTCACCTATTTCTACTGTCAAGTAGTTGTATTTATATAGCTGTGTACCGGTTTGAAGGGTGAAATATGGAAATTACTGGTTACTGTGACGAAACATCCTTAGGTCACAAGATGCAAATTAAAAAGGTACAAAAGAAGTGAAAGAACACTCTGAACCCTCGGAACGGGAGATGGATTCGCAACTGAGGTATTTTTATGTTATGTATTAGTTAGTTGGCGAACTATGATTTCGCATTCAGTGGTATCTCTAGCGGGCCTTCGTCATATTTAGACAAATTGTCAAAAAGTAACCAAAATCAGGAGGTAGGTAGATAGATCACCGCCATTGCACATTTTCTTAGAAATACATGATTGAACTTCAGAATACTAGAAAGCGAACATATTATTTGGGCTATGTTTCACTGATGGCATATTCGTGAAATACTTGCAAATAAGTTATCTATTATATAAATGACATTATAAAATTATGTAGGTTTATGTACATCATCTAAATACCTTTAATAATTAAAATTAGACAATGTAACGAAGATGAAAGCGATGGCCATTGAGAGGAATAAAGTTATTACAGACCACTAGGTAATGCTCGGAGATGGAAAAGTGAAACTAGTGAGTAATTTGTGTATTTTGGTTCTTTGTATACGAGAAAGGAAAATGTGAGACAGCGTAAAAGCAGGAAATCATATCAATGGTGCATTATACTCGACCTTAGCGAGTAATAACATACTGATCAAAGCTTGCCTTCAGACTTCAGGGAGTGTTGACGCCAACATGGGAAGGGGGCGGATGAAGAATGAAAAATCATCAATGCTGTATGTAATAAGAGATATGTGAGGAGTTAGAATGGTTGATAGAGTGAAAAACAGCGTGATCGAAAGAAAATGTGATATATAAATATAAAAGTATGATGAAGTTGTTTGGACTTTTAGAAAGAAGAACTAAATTAAAAAGAAAATTACGATCTTTACAACAGGATATTGGCGCCACAATAAAGTAAACATAATTGCATTGAATTGAAAGGAGTTTTTTCATTTTTCAAATCAAATTTTTTATTTATGTGCAAACACGGTAGTATACATTACATTTGCAGGTTTTATGTAGGTAAGTAAAAAATACATATATTAAAAAAATAAAATAAAATAATGTCATTAAGTCAATTGTAACAGAAGTAAACTAAATTCTATACAAATTAAGATTAATTAAATAAATTACAAGAAATTGGGTGGATGTCTTTAAAATTTAACTGTTGTCAATTCTTTAATGTCGTAACTAAGTTGCTTAAAGGAATCCTTTTGAAAGGTATTCATGGACTGTTAAATATGGCAGTAACATGTGAATTCAAATTTATGTTATACACAAATATTATAAATTATATAATTTTTAATGTTTAAAATTATCACATACATACATTATGTCATATTTGGTGATGTAGTAAAAATACGTTATTACTTGCATTATAAACGGGAGCAGGCTTGTTCATTTTTCAAATTCTTTTTTTTTTGAATACCACTAAGGTATTAAGCGTACGGTTTGCCTGATGGTAAGGAGTTACCATAGCCTATGGACATTTGCAACATCAGGGGTGTCACTCATACGTTGCCGACCCTTCGAAAATCTCTTCACGCCTTTCTTGAAGAACCCCTTGCTGTAGTCCCTTGGGAAAATCTCAGCAGGGAGTCCAAGAAGCTCTCGGCATCATGTTGAACATCATTCTTCAGAACATAACCGGTAGAACACACAAAGCGAGGCAAAATCTCGCCTTAAACTTAAGGGCTCAATACCGTCTGTGAGCTTGGTATCGCCGACAATTCTCACAGCTCGCCTCTGAACCGAATCACAAGGTCCTAGCTGGTATCCAGGTGCGCCCGCCCAACGGTGACTACAGTCTGTCAATGTGCGGTCTGACTTGAGACTTGTATAATATTATTTGTTCCGCACTGAAGTACTGCTTTGCTCTGTTGAGCACACCAAGAGTTTCTTGTATGCCAGTGTGATCTTCTCCTCCAGGTGATTTCGTTATTGAACATCACTGGAGATCTCGATACCAAGGATCCCGCTTTTGGCGATGGTAAGTGGTGTGTTCTAAAATTGAGGAACCACAGCAAATGGAGTTTTCTTAGCGGTGAACGCGCAAACTTGTGTCTTAGTGGGGATAAATTGGATCAAGTTCAGTCGCTCCCAGTCAGATACTTTTGTCAAAGTACCCTCAATGTCGGACACAAGTTTATCGTGGCTTTCCTTCACAAGGGAACGAGGGATGTTAGCTCGGCCTGTCGTCCGCATAACAATGAATGCTATTAATTGATAACATATCATTGATATGCAGCAGAAACAGCGTCGGAGACATTACGCATTGATATCCATACTATCGGAGCATCCGCCATCTACCACAGCTTCTATGAATCTGTTGGATAAAAAGCAGGCAACCTATTTGCACAAACCCTCGGGCAGCCCGTATGATGGTAACTTCGATAGACGACCCCGGTGCCAGACCCGATCGAACGCCTTCGCCATATCTAGGGTGACTGCCTGCCAGCCAATCCTACTTATATTAATATTATAAATGCGAAAGTTTGTATGTATGGATGGAAGTTTGTTGCTCTTTCACGCTTAAACGGCTGAACGGATTTGGATGAAATTTGGCACTTAGATAGATCTGGATTAACACATAGGCTACGTTATTTGACTCTACGCGGGCGGAGCCGCGGGCAGCAGCTAGTTCTAAATAATTCATTCTGGAGATATCTTTTAAAGGTTCTACGGTAAATATAGAGACTACGGAACATGAGATTATTCACAGGTCTATATGCTTATTTGTCTTCTGACGTCGTATAAATTATGTTATGTCTTTTATCTCAGAAAGTAGGTATTAAATATACAAACTAGATATTTGGCATAGTTGTGTAACACGCTGTATTCCAAAGTTCGCGTTGACACCTCCACACACAATTTTAATACTGTTATATATAACCTTCGAGTTGTATTAAAAAATGTTAGAAATTCGACCTCCTCTCCCCAACATATATCCAAAATGTGAATAAATTAAAAATATTGTACTCTTAAACAAACTTTATAGCTTCTATAACCTACTATATAACCACGAGAAAATCGAGAAAATACCTTTAGCTTTGCGAGTGATAAAATTTAACTGAAAAATGAATCACTTATAAAAATATTGCAATAGCTTATAATAGGGAATATACATGAAAAATTTTAGGACGATTAAAAAAGAGGAGATATAGAAAGGAAGATATCACAAAGTATTTTTTTCTACGATGATTAGTTTGCGAAATAATGTTGTTTGAAAGTAGCATTTCATCACATGACCTGAAAACGCTTCATATTAAAACGAAGAAATGCGTATGTGTTTCATCTAAATATTAGCTGTATTTCCGCAATTCAAGCATTCACATTGATGCTGTCATAGTAAAACATGTTCAAAATATGATAATGATTCAAATAATGAAGTTTGTTTTTTTATTATAGAAATTAATTGATTTTTTTACGATTTTTAACACTTAAACTAAACTAAAACTAAGCTGCAAAAAACTAAGCTACAAAAAAAATGTTTTTTATTTTACTTTTTATATGATAATTGTGTGATTTAAAAGAAAAAATAAATTTCATGCATATTCCATATTATTTAAAAAAAATATACTCTAAGTATACTAACTAATACAGCAAAATTATTAAATAAGATTATGAATAAAATATTAATCCTCACCTAAGACATATCTGAAGTGTAGAATATTTAAAATTTTATGAGGCACATCGAAATCCGCAGGTATGCGTAACGTTGGCCTATAACCCCCTTTTAATGACCGAACATAATCATAATGAACCATATACAAATAAAAAATAATTTTATTGGTTTATTTGTATGGCTTTCTCATATACTAATGTTGATGTAATACATTCTAGAATCAAGAATTTGTTAATTGTGATTGTACCAGCCAACATGCAAGATATTGGCATATCTTTTATGCCAATACAAGTGCTGGAGTTCGCGCTTCGCGCAAATCCCACCACTACTTTTACGCTTTTGACAGTAATAACTGTTCTATACAAATGACCGATGACTGTAATTACAACCTGGAAGTACAAAATGTACTTTTTTAAATACTTCCGGTTATCAAATTAACTCCATTTTGATACCATTAGAAAGATGCAATTTAGTTTGACTTTCTGGTGAAAACCGCATCTCAATCGCATTTATAGTTTTATTTCTAGAGGCCAAAATGTCAGTGCAGAGAAATAGAGGGAGAAACTGTACTATTTTATGGGTTTAGGGATCTTTTATTATCTTACACTTTGGAAGGCAAACCCTGCGGTGGAATGGTTAACAATGGCTAATTTAACACCAAGACACATGGGTACGCTTCCCACACAGGACAAACATTTGTGTGCATGAACATGTCTGTTTGTGTTGTCCAGAGGTTTTTTAAGGGAGGTAGGGCGCATAAAACCAGCCCGACTGGGGAAGTGACTCTACCTCACAAAAAGCCACAGCTAAATAACAACTACCTGGAGGGTTGTTGTACTGAGGTTACCAGTAAATTTCTAAGTTGCTGTGTTAGTAGCAAGAGTGGCAACACACGAGTGATATTTCTTGTATTGCAAGCGTTCCTAGCCGACGGTACCCACCTTACATTAAGTGTACCGTATGTATGAACTCCGACGTTGTATAAAAAAAATTTTGCTCCATTTTGCTCTGAAACGTCTCTTGTAAAAAATATTTTTAGGGCAACACAAAGAGCACCCTACCAAAAATGTTATTAAGTTACGAAAATATTCATATTTGATATTTATATCTTAAACTTCGAAAGTCAACTGTTTACCGTTTAAAAAAACCATAAATGAAGGTTTTGTAAACTATGGTCAAGTATGTAAGTACTCGCATCGCGATATGATACAAGAAAAAGGTGTTTTGTCGACTGTCAACCTTAATGATAAACGTTTATCGTTCTTTATCGTACGCCCACGTATGGTAATTACGGCGAGATTAAAAATAAAATTGCGGGTTTTTTAGATACTATGTTACCGTTAAAACTAATGTCCGACTTATACACTCAGACTGGCCATAAATACCGAACAGCAATAAACAAAAACAATGATATTACTTTTGAATTTGGAACCTCTCATTCTCATATAAATATTCATTGTGTTAACTCAGTTTGCGTCAATGTTTGTCAAATATTCTTGTGATATTAAAAACTTGCTGTGCCCGTGACTTCGTCCGCGTGGAATATTATTTATTTATATTAATAAAAATAAATAAAATTTCTAAAATAAAAGTAGCCTAAGTTCCTCCATATTACATCAACTATCTGTCAGTGAAAGTCCTGTCAAAATCGGTCCAGCCGTTTCAGAGATTAGCCGGAACAAACAGACATACAGATAAGAATTGTAAAATATTCATTTTGGTATATGTACCGTGTATACATCGATATGCATTTAGTAAAAAGCGGTTATTTTAATATTACAAACAGACACTCCAATTTTATTTATCTGTATAGATGTATAGATTCTTCCTCTTGATTTCACTATATTTTTTTATACTACGTACAAGCATGCGGTCCACCTGATGTAAAGCGGGTACCGTAGCCTATTAACGCTTGCGATATGTTAAGTATCACTCGCGATGCCTCCTCTGCTACTTACACAGCATCTCCTTAGGATTTTTTTGGTGACTTCACTCAGTCACAGGAACACAACAGCCCTTCAGGGAGTTGTCACTAGACGGGCTGCTTCGATATGCCCTACTTCTCTTAAAACACCCAGACCAAGTTAAACAGATATGTTCATGCACACAAAAGTTTACCCTGTGCGGGAATCGAACCTACGAGCGTTGGTGTTAAAGTAAATGTCACATTTCGAAAATACGTGTGTCAGTCTAGAACTGACCACACCTTCTAAAGGTATTATAGGGTGAACAAACAGACACCATATTAAAATTTAATCAATGTCTTTAAGCACATGCGTTAATCCCGGTCATTTGATAGGCGTGCGCGGGTACATGGATCCAACGCGTAGAGGCCCCGTCGAAAAGATTAATGTAATGTATTATACCCGCTGTGACCTGCTTTAGGGGATATCAATTGTAGAATATACCGACGATCACGGCAAGTATTGGGATTATATTTTATATAGCTATTGAAATGAGAACTGGAGGGATTATTAGTACTGGGCTATTACAGAAGAGAGACGGACACCTGCCATAACTATCATAATCTGATGTTACCTTCGGCAGGCGGTAGCTCGCCACTCACTAGATGGACCTCCGAAATGTCAGAGAAAGTCAGCCGGGGGCAACACCGGTGTGAGTGACTCAGGGGTGTCGAGAGGTGTGCTGCGCTTTCTCCAAAGTTACTCATACCTTTTGACACTTGCATCCCTGGAGCATATCACCTGCTAGAGCAATATACTCCATCGACTCCTCTCTGGACGACCAACGAAGGCAAGCCAAAGCTGAGAGTCCTGCGGGCCTTCTTGGACCGACGAAGACACGCCGGAGACGAAGGCCCTGATCGACTTCGCCGGAGCACTCGGGTACCCGTGGTGTCGTTACGCACCAACAGCTCGCCACAAGCGGCCCTGCGGGGAAAATAATAACTATTATTGTATTGTTATTATTATGGATGAATGTGTAAAATAACACGCACTGTATTCATTGTATCATACAATAAAAGATAAGTATGTTTTTTTTAAGAATACTTAAGTCACGAATCTTTCGAACATAGACATTATTTCAAGAGAAGTACGGCACATCAAAGCAGCCCGTCTGCGGAAGTATCTCCACCTCACAGAAAACCGCAGCCAAATAACATCTCCCTAGAAGGTTGTTGTGTTCCTGGGTGTGAGTGAGGTCACCAGTAAGCTCCCGAGAAGTCGCTGTGTGAGCAGCAGAGGAGGCATCGCACGAGTGATACTTCATATATCTCAAGCATTAATAGGCTACTGTACCCGCTTTACATCAGGTGGGCCGTATGCTTGTATGTGTCCCGATGTAGCATAAAAAAAAATATTTCGTAGAATTACTTACGTAACTGCCTCTCCGGATAGTTTGCATTATTACCGATATCAGATTATCGTAGCAACATGTAGGTACATTAATTTGCTAATATGGCGATAGACTTTCTAAGAATCGGCGAGTGACCTCAGAGACAAGAATTGAACGGCGCACGCGATACAAATCTCTGTTTGTCTATTAATAGCAGAATAAACCGATATACGGTTTGCACAACTATTGGGGGGTTATTTCGCATCACCCACGCACTTCGAGGGGACAATGCGGGCAAATTGTTTTGTTTGTTGGAATTCGTACCTGGCTAATATTAACAACTTAAGGCCAATACGTTTATTTTGAATTATTTTTATTTACCAGGAACACCTTCCTATATGAAATTTATGTTTGTCTGTCGTTTTTTTTTCGAATTTTGACTTCAGATTCGGATTCAGCATGAAAAAGTAGCATAGGAATGTTCAGGAACACCGTTCCTGTCTCTTAAGGAACATAATCAAAATGGCCGACAAATAAAAAAAGAAATTGAATTGTTATATAATTGACAAGCCAGGTGTTCCTCTGGCAATGCAAGCTTGCGCATTCTCAACTGGTTTTATATTGCCAAGGTGACAAACATGTTACCGTGGCCTGTAGGTGACACCAGGCCATCACTTGAACCTGAAAATAAATTCTTTACGTCACGTGAAGAACCTCATGTTGTATATAACTTCTGAATGTGAATTCCCTACTGATGGCAAGTGGTTTTCGAAAATAAACACGTACTTGAGCATGTATGTAACATTTTTCTTTATATCACTAAGGACTTTAGCCTATGGACATTTGCATTCCCAGAGGCGTCGCTCGAGCGTTATTGATTCTGTAAAAACTTTTCTTGAAGAACCTCAAGCTGTAATCCCTAGAGATTATTCCACAACCTGAGAGTTCTCGATAGAAAACTTCTCTGGAACCGCACAGTGCGCGACCCTTACGGACCAGTGTATGATAATTACTAACAACTACTGAGAATACAATGGTACAATCGGTAGAACACACAAAAGGATGTAAATTCCCACAGTCTCTGAACCGAATCATAAGGTTCTAGCGGGTATCTCGCCCAAAAAGAGATAACAGTACAGTGCGGTCTGACTTATATAGCATAAGTTATTCCCCCTAACTGAAGCACTGCTTCGGTCTGTTAAGCACACAAAATTTCTTGAACGCCTGATTAACCTTATCCTCCAGATGACTTCAGATGGCTGATATTAACAATAGTTATGACCTTGAAAACATTGACCTCTGCCAATCCACATTTGAGCAGCAGCGTAGCATAGTAAGTAGTAATCTGAACCCTGTGGAAGGGAGATTCGTATCCCTGCAGTAGGAAGTAAGGGATGGTATGGATGCCCTTATATGCGGCAGAGCTTCGTATACTAATCGGGCGGAGTTGTCTTTGTCTAACGATGATGACTACAGAAAAAAAATCATATTTTCTATCTATAACTTCACGCCAAATCCCTTACGGGGTAGGCAGAGAGAACCGAGCGCTTCGTATCGACGAGCTCGGTGGCGCAGTGGTGAAACGCGCTGTTACGTTACTTTGACACCAACGCTCGTGGGTTCGATTCCCACACAGTACAAACATTTGTGTGCATGAACATGTCTGTTTGTATTGGTCTGGGTATTTTCTATGTATAATAAGTATGTATTTACAAAAAAAAAAATGTATTTACGTATGTTTATCAGTTGTCTAGTACCCATAACACAAGCTTCGCTTACTTTGGGGCTAGGTGGCGCTGTGTAATTTGACCCACAATATTTATTTATTATTATTTATTCATTAGTCCACTGCTTGATATAGGCCTTTGCTCTAGAGAGCCTCTCGCCTCGATCCTGAGTCACCAGCATCCATCGGCTCCCTACAGATCTTTTAAGGTCATCCCTCCATCTATTCGGTGTCATCTTCTTGGTTCTACTCAGCTTGCTTTTTTTCATACAACGTCGGGAGCCATACAGGCATACGGCACACCTGATGTAAAGTGGTTACCGTAGCCTATGAACGCTTGTAATATATTAAGTATCACTGCATGCGCGATGTCACCTCTACTGCTATCACAGCAATTCCTTGGAAGCTTACTGGTGACCTCACTCACGCGCAGGAACACAAAAACCCTCCGGAGAGTTGTTATTTGGCTGTGATTATCTGTGCGGTGGAGGTACTTCTGTAGACGGGCTGCTTTGATGTGCCCTACCTCTTCTTCTGTATATCCCTTGGGCTATATCAGTTACTTTAGTTCTGCTGCTGTATCCTTATTTCTTATTCTATGACGTATCGATCACTATGTCTAATGAAAGAAAAAATAAAAGGAGAAAGAATTAAAAAAAGTCAAATCTGTAAACACAGATCTTCGCTTTAAGTAGAACGTCAGAGCGCTATTAAAAAATTCCTTGTATGTTTAGGTGAGGTACCTACAATTACACGAGACATTGAACGATGGCTCCATGGTAATGCCCAAATCGGACATCATCGATATTAAAATAAATAATCGCCATTTTTGATTACTTGATTCGTATAATTACTACGTAAGAAAAAATAGTCGTTTGCGAATATGTAGTTGTTTTTATTAGACTACGGCGAAGGTAAAAAGGAGGCTAGTGATTTTGGAAGGCTATTGATGTATGTTTGTTCAACCTTTCACCGAATACATCTTTATCTATTCGTATAGTTAATAAATTCAGACGTTATTTTGCGAAAGTCAAATTTACAGGCAATTTGATCTAAATTGTGTGCTTCCGCTACCAACTAGTTCATGCGAACTAGTTCCGGCCGGCACCCACCCGCTACTATCAGTAGATGTATGCCGCCGCTGCTGTGGCTGCTCCGGTCGTCTCTGTCTCAGCTGCTGTGGTCGTCTGAAATGAATCTGAATCATTTGAAATGTGAACCGCATGCAGCCGCCAACGTTGCCGCCAAGGCTGCTCCGCTCGTTTCTGCGACACGTGTTTCGTCTCTCTTTGGCGTTGTAGTCATTCTTTCATCCTGCAGTCTTTCTACATGTACGAGCCAACGGAGCATGCCTCTTCTTATTTTAACACCGACACTTTCTTTCAGACCAACTCTGTTTATAATTGTATCATTGCGAATACGGTCTACAAGCGTTACGCCACAAATTTTGCGCAACGCTCGCATTTCTACCGCATTCATTCTACTTTTATGCTCTCTCTGCCATACCCAGCTCTCGCTTCCTGTGCTGTTCGTTCTGGCTCAAGTTTTTACTGCCAAGAAGTTTTCCCAACGCTCCATTCCTACTATTCCCGCCACTTACTCGTCTATCCACATCTGCGGTGTACCTTCCATCTCTATTAAAAGCGCATCCAAGATATATAATCTCATCCACTTGTTCCAACACTTCATCATCAACCGTAATCATTACTGTTCTGGTTTCTTTTCTTTCAAATATCTTTGTTTTCTTCGCATTCAATAGTAAGCCTCTCTCCATACATTCGTCTTTCACCATTGTGACCAGTGTTTGCAGTTCAGATGGTGTTTCTGCTAATAGGCATCTTCAGCATAAAGCAGACAGTTCACCACTAGGTCCCCCGTGCGCAATCTCACATTCGTTGACCTTATTCTCTGCAGACAACTATCGAGATACGGGATAAACAGCCTAGCAGATAGCATGCAACCCTGTTTGACACTAATTTTGACATCAACCATCAGGGTGACATGCCACCATCTATCCACACACATGCTGAGCAATCCTTGTAAGTGGACTGGACAGCACGGAGCAGTGAATCGTCAATCCCATATCGCTGCAATATTTCCCACAGTTCCTTTCGCACAACCCTATCAAATGCTTTCTCAAGATCTACAAAACCGCTGAAAACCTTCTGGTCTATGGCCAGATTATGACGATTATATTCACTCCCATTAATACAGAAACTATGAAGCGAATTCTTATTGCTCTGCCCTGTAAAGTCAAATTTATTTGTATTTCATATCTCATGCTCGAACTGGCGTTCGCCAGAGCTTCACTGACCGTCAGTTTGTACTACATGCGAGTGAGCTTGGCTTCAGCACTAATGGTGTTGGTGAGTAGCTTAACCTCTATGTCAGTTACTGAAAAAAATAGAAAATTCCGAAATTTCCTCCATGTTTTCGTTAGGGACTACAACATGAGGTTTAAAAAAAGACGTGAAGAGGTTTTTACAGGGTCCCCACGCACGAGTTGTGCTATACACTTCGGTAACAGTTAACAATCAAGCAGGCCGTAAGCTAAGCTTGTTTGTCACCTTGGTAGTCTAAAAAAATATACGTCAAAAAGACGTAACAGTACCATGGACAACTTTTACCATATTGGCATTGCAGATTCGATCCAAATTTTTTTTATATAATGTTGTGTAGATAACTCGTTTAAATCTCGTTGTGCGTGTCAATAGATGATTTGTGCACTCTGGTCTCATCTCGTGTCCATTCACTAGTATTTATTAATAAAGATAAATAATTAATCATGTAGGTGCCCCCCCACAGCGCCGCCGGTGGGCGTGGCGAGCGTACGCGCATTGTACGTCGTGCAAAAAAACATATACTATCATTTATGCGGATTTATATGTGAGTTCATATTTCATTTAGTATAATCTATGTCTGACAGACTATTCGGTGCTTCCTTTTTAATTGAATTGAACAGCGCGATTCTATGCTGTATATCTATCATCGCGCCACGACCATTACGAGGTAGGCAGAGAGACCCATGTCATGGCATACAATTTTATAATAGTTAATGCCGTGCTTCGGAGGGCACGTTAAGCCGTCGGTCCCGCCTGTAGTCGATAGATGACAGTCGTTAAGCTAAGTCAGTGGCCCTCGGGCGGCTTGAAAGCACTGGCCTCCGTCAATCCGCATTTGAGCAGCATGGTGGAGTATGCTCTAAACCCCTTCGGTTGAAGGGAAACCCGTACCCCTGCAGTGGGATGAGTAAGAGTTGATTCTATGATTAATAACGTCTTATAATATCTAGTGGTTATGAAAGACGTCTGTATAGATTAACTTTAAAAGTAAAATCTTATCTCAATACAAAATTTGATCCAACGAGTCACGAGTAAGCTCCTAAGGGTTTGCTGTCTTAGCAGCAGAGATGGCTTAATGTGTAGCAAGCGTTCATAGGATACGGTAGCCGCTTTACATTAGTTGAGCTATATGCTTGTATGCCTGTGAGCTGTATGATTTCGAGAGATTCTAAACTAACAGATGGTTTGGAGTCCTTATCTTTAAAGAAAGAGTTTGCCTCCTTTTTAGTGTGCTACCAATTGTACAACGAGTTGTGTTCAGAAGATATGTTCGTTATGATGTCAACAGCATCCTTCTGTAACTGCCTGATCGCCACCGTCGACGAATTCATCCTTACATACTGAAACCGTAATTATCGAGTACTGTGCGGTTACAGAAAAGTTAACTTCCGAAAAGTCTATGGGAATACATATATATAATATAAATAATATTGTCTGTCAAATTACATAGCGCTATATAGGCTCAAAATAAGCGAAGCTTGTGTTATGGGTACTAGACAATAATGATAAACATACGTAAATATATATATATATATTTGTAAATACATGTTTATGATACATAGAAAACACCCAGCCCAGACATGTTCGTGCACACAAATGTTTGTTTTGTGTGGGAATCGAACCAACGAGCTTTGGTGTCAAAGCGGCGTTATTAACTACTGCGCCACTGAGCTTGTCAATTACAAGGTCCTAGCTGGGTTCTAGCTGGTATCTAGGGGCTCTCGCTCAAAGGTGATTACTGTACTTCATGTGCGTTCTGACTTGATACTATAACACCAGTCTGTACCCCGATCTAAAGTATTATACTATCATTTCCACAAACCAATAAACCAATTACAGTGCCGGCACCCACCCACTACCGTTAGTAGATGCAACATGCCGTCGCTGCCATGGCTGCTCCGGTAGTCTCTGCCTCGGTTGCTGCGCTCGTCCGCCATCTGGAACAGAAACCGCATGCCCCTACCACTGTCGCTGCCACGACTGGCCTGGTCGTCCGCAGCAGCCGAGGCAGAGACTACCGGAGCAGTCATGGCAGCGTCGGCATGTTGCATCTACTAACAGTAGTGGATGGGTGCCGGCCGGCGCTAGGCCGCATAAACTAATTGGTGGCGGAAGCACACAAAGCAGGTTAGATAAATATGCATGTAAATTTGACTTTCGCAAAATAACGCCTGAATCTATTAACTAATAAATCATTTGACTGCGCATGAAGGGCCCCTTAAAAAACGTAAAGTTATAGCATCTAAATATATCAGCAATTCGAGTCTACTGACCAATGGGAGAATATTTTAACCAATAAGTCGGTGTGCCCGACTAAGTAAGTAGAAGGCGCATTTCTTATTGGCTAATTTACGTGGATCTGTAAATTAGCCAATAAGAGATGCGCCACTTACTTAGTCGGTGAGTTTATTAACTACACGAAATCATATCACTGAATCTCCATAGATTATTTTCTTCATGGTCATTCCCAACCTTGCATCGACTCTCAATATGTTCGGGATATGTAAATAGATACTACAAACAAATTGATTAGTCACGATTTCGACGAGAGTGTTTCCAGTTTTAATATGTTTATTCTATGTTAATATATTATTAAACACAATGAAGTTAATCGACTTGTTTTAAAATGAAACATAATATTCAAACCAATGATATTGTATTTATTATATTTGAAAAGGAAATCATTATTTGTATCAATGGCTTTGTTGGAATTGATACTTTAAAATTTTGACGAGCTCGATGGCTCAGTCGTGAAAGACGCGATTTTGACACCAACGCTCGTGGGTTCGATCCCCACACAAGACAAACATTTGTGTGCATGAACATGTCTGTTTGTCTTGGTCTGGATGTTTTAAGAGAGGTAGGGCGCATCACAGAAAACCGCAGCCAAATAACAACTCCCTAGAGAGTTGTTGTGTTCCTGCGTGTGAGAGAGGTCACCAGTAAGCTCTTAAGGAGTTACTGTGTAAGCAGCAGAGGAGGCATCGCGCGAGTGATATATGTGACAAGCGTTAATAGGCTGCGGTAACTGCTTTACCTCAGGTGGACCGTATACTTGTATGCTTCCCGACGTTGTATAAAAATAATGTAATGTTAAACATATTTAGATAAAAGGTCATGTATATTCGCGTGAGAATTGAAAGAAAATGGTCTAAGAGCCAGCGATCGGAAAACTTACGATATTTTAGGAAACTGCATATTGATGATAGTTATAATATTATATTATTTCAACTTTGCGGAAATAACGCAAATTTTTATCAAATTTTTTGAAATTTTATAAAACACACTTGGAACCGCTATAAGTGTCTGACATTGATTTTTTTAATAACAAAAATTATATACTGTAAGATATTAAAACAACAGACAACCAGCGATCACGTTTTAGAAGTCAATTGTGACATTCTCGGACTTCTGGCCATGCCCAAAGGAACCATAGCCGGGGGTAGTGATTCCCCATTTGACCTACGGCAGGTCTAATAGTATATGCAGTTTGTTAAAATGCCGTAAGTCTGCCGATCGCTAGCTCTCAGCCTAAAACGACTCTTCTTGATGGGTGATTTTGAATGAAATGATTGAATGAGTGTATGATGGTGATTTTGACGAGCTGGGTGGCGGAGAGTAACGCTACTTTGATACTAATGCTCGTAGGTTCGATTCTCACAAAGGATATACATTAGTGTGCATGAACATACCTGTTTGTCTCGGTATGGGTGTTTTAGAGAGAGGTAGAGCGTATCAAAGCAGCACGTCTGGGGGAGTAAACCACAGAAAACCATAGCCAAATAACAACTCTAGGGAGGGCTTTTGTGTTCCTGTAAGTGAATGAGGTTACCGGCAAGCTCCTGAGGAGTTGCTGTATTAGCAGCAGATGTCGCATCACGCGAGTGATACTTGCAATCGTTTACATCACGTAAGACGTATGCTTGTATGCTGCCCGACGTTGTGTATATAAAAAAAATCAGAGCGCCAGCCCGGTTGATAATTCGTCAGATTTCTTCAGTAATATATTGTTACCTATTATAATAACTTTGGTTTTGAGGTTATCTGAGAAATTAAATTCAACTTCTTTTTAGATTTTGTTTTACAAATCGGGAGACAAGCAAACTTAAGTATAGTGGTTAACCGTAGCCTAATAACACCTATAATACAAGTTGTGTCGTTCAGTGTTGCCAACTTCCCTGCTAACACAACAATTCAATACGAGCATACCGGTAACCTCACTTATTAGTAGAATACGCCAACCCTTCAGGGACTTTTTATTTGGCTGAGGTTTTCTGTGGAGTGAAGGTACCCACTTCACTAGCCGGCTGCTTTGACGACCTACCTCTCTTAATTGTTATGAATATTATCTATCGAAAACATCCGGGATCGATGGCTTAACGTCTTCGAGCACGGAGGAACTGGAGACGCCTAAATCCATTCATAGACAGGCGGCGGTCGATGTCGCTTGACTTCGTTTTCGATTAGACTAAGACTCTCATCGACGCCATCGAGCTCTACATGCCACGCACTGTATCTTTTGCATCTTTTGATATTTCCTTTTAAAGTGTAAAAATGACACCACTTTCATTTGTAGGAAAGTGAGGCGGATTTCTTTCTCAGGAAGAGCATGACTGTTATATCTTCTTCTTCTTCCTAGCGTTATCCCAGCGTATTTTTAATCAATTAGGATTGGCGGAGTCAGCTACCTAAGCCTAAAGATTTCGCGAAGATAATGGAATTTGAAATGGAGCGACTGCCGTCCGACCTCCACAACCCATAGGGAAAACCAGACCTTCCTTAGATTAGGTTTAACGAAATACAATTTCTTGGACTTGCGGGTTCCCTCATGATGTTTTCTATCACCGCCGAGCAAGTGATAATTACAAATATGTACATAAATCCAAAAACACGAACTTAGTGGTACATGGTAGGACTCGAACCGGAGATCTGTTGCTCAATGGGCCGATTCCTTATCCACTGGGTTATCGCTGGTCTGGTTTATTTATATCTTCAAACAGTAATAAATCTAAGTTACCTACTCAGCATCATTACCATGATACTGGTGTACATCCACTAATAAGGTACAAATGACAAGGTAGATGAAGCATACCTGCTTATCACGGTGGTTTGCCCGTCTTATTATGTCATCATCATCATCAACCGAGCGTTAGTCCCGTTCGCGACCCAAGCTCGCGTTTCCGCTTTCCAATTTCTACTTATCTACTTCGCGTCGCCTTAGGCATCCCTTGCAGTGAGATTGTTGGTACGCACGTCGTCGCTTACGACGTCAAGCCAGCACTTTTTGGCCTATCTCTTCAACCGCGATCCAGCGGAGGTGACATTGCTAGACATTTGTTCCCCACGTTACTTGCCGGTTTTCGTAAAACGTGGCCGTACCAACGTAGGCAACTCTCTTGCAGTTTGTCCGCTATGTCACGGGCATGAAGGCTATCACGAGTGCTCGAGTCCTTTACGTAGCATTATGTCCGCCTTATTATGTAGCAGTCTAAACCCTTTTATGTGACATCCCAGTGTCATCATCAACGCTTCACCACCAACACATCGGAACACTCCGCTTCCCCATGGATGTGAGATTATCCTCAAGTCAATGTTTATATTTTTCCCCAAGGATTAGAGAACAAAGAACATGGCCTCATTACTATCTCCTCTAATAGTTCCAAATTAGATTCCGGGCGTTATCGTGCGATCGCCAGGTTTTTTCGCGTGTGTTACGTAAGAATAGCGAACATAACTGTGCTTGCCGGGAACGAACCGGCATACCGGCGATGCCGCGCCGTCGAATAATTCAGTAGCTTCCCAGAACGGTGGTCGACGCAATAAATTTGGGCCGGCCGTCTCTCATTATGCCGTGCGGTCTACATTCCGAACTTACAGTTTTATACGATAAAAAGTTCGGTCTCTACTATTGTTTGCTGGACGTTCGGTTACACACGTGGAGAGGACTGTGTATTCAAAAAGTTCCAGGTGTATGTGCCTTCTCGTATCTAAATACCAAAGTCAGACGTAGACTAGCGTGCCGAAGACGGCTCTGACGAAAGTACCTTAATCGGTCCTACGTTCGTGTGAACTTTACAGCCTAGCTACCTGTTCCGGCTTCGCACGGGAGATCTGGTCGCTACCAAAGTTCACAAGATCACCTGCTAGGCTAATCTGAAGATTCTCTGAAAATTTCATCAACATCTGCCCAGCCGTTTTCGAGTCCATAGAGGACAAACATATATACATTGATTTTTATTCATGTAGATTAATTAATTTAAGATCCTCTCTTCATCAGGGCCCATCAGAGCAGCTTGTCTGGGGAAGTACCTTCACGTCACAGAACAACCGCAGACAAATAACAACACCCTAGAGGTTTGTTGTGTTGCTGCGTAAGAGTGAGGTCACCAGTAAGCTCCCAAGGAGTTACTGTGTTAGCAGCGAAGGTAGCATCACACGAGTGATACTTAATAAATTGCAAGCGTTCATAGGCTATGGTAACTGCTTAACATTCATGTGCTTGTATGCCTTTCGAAGTCGTATAAAAAAAGAATTACAATTTTAAATAGACCGTTCCATACGTTTCCATGTCATACATAAATGCATCTAAAACTGAAATTGAAAAAGAGACACCTTTTCGGTACATTTTTTATATTAAGTATTTTTCTCTCTTTTCACCTGCATTCAAAGACCTTTGTTTTGTAACAATAAAAACTCATATTATTCCTTTTCTTTAGTATCGCTTTACCATAAAAAAGGGCTAATTTTATATGCCAGTTTTAACGTCATTCACGTGCCTTCCCGAAACATATTTGAACGCTTTGAAATTTATAATTTCAATATATGTAACGCTAAATTTAGTTTCTTCAGCGCTTACTTAATATTATCTAAGACTAAAGCTAAGTAACCTTAAACTAATAGCGCCAACGTGGCGACAATTAAGGAACTCAAAAAGAATTTGTAAATCAATAAATGTCCAAATGTATTAACAATTATTTCAGTACAATTTCATCTTCCATCTATGTTATTTTGCGATACTCAAATTTACAGGCAATTTGATTTAAATTAAGCTGTGTGCCTCCGCTAGAATAAAAAATCGGCCAAGTGCGAGTCGGACTCGCGCACGAAGGGTTCCGTACCACTATCTATAAAAACGGCAAAAAAATCACGTTTGTTGTATGGGAGCCCCCCTTAAATATTTGTTTTATTTTAATTTAATTATTTATTCTTAAAGTGAATATATAACTAAATATTCTGTGAATATTTCCAGCGTGTACCTGTTGCCGTTATCAATATCAAGCAAAATGAGCAAAAAAATCACGTTTGTTGTATGGGAGCCCCCTTAAATATTTATTTTATTCTATTTTTTAGTATTTGTTGTTATAGCGGCAACAGAAATACATCATCTGTGAAAATTTCAACAGTCTAACTATCACGGTTCAAGAGATACAGCCTGGTGACAGACGGACGGACGGACGGACAGCGGAGCCTCAGTAATAGGGTTCCGTTTTACCCTTTGGGTACGGAACCCTAAAAATAGCACAAGAGAGCGAATGGTGATACGGGAGGGGCTGCCCTAGACGCACACATATAGATCAAATTGGTGATGTGTTGAAAATGGGCCAAATCAAAAGCACCCAAAACCGTAGAGCATGCATGAAGAGGTTAATGAGTGTGGAAGAAGCGAGAGGGGTATATTTGAATCGGAGGACCTGGCGTTCTATAATCTCTGCCTACCCCAATGGGAAACAGGCGTGATTTAATGTATGTCTCCGCTATCGTTTAGTTCATGCGAATCAACGGCACCCACTCACTGCCGTTAGTAAATGCATGCTGTCTCTACCATGGCTGGTGTGGTCGTCTCTAGCTCGGCTGCTGCGGTCGTCTCTGCGAATGTCCGCTATCTAAAACATTTATTATTTTTTATTTAAAAAACTTTATTGACCATAAGATTTTTGGTACATTAGCGGACTTAATGCTAATAATTGCATTCTCTGTCAGTAAATATGAAACGCATGTTTCAGATGGCAGCCATATAATAATGTGATCATGTCTATATCGGACAAACTGGTCGTGATTTTCAAAAACGATTTCATGAACACATTTCGACGCATAAAAACAATCGTCCAGAAAGATCACATTTCGCTGAACATTGCATAGATACAGGACATAATTTATCGCCTATTAACACATATAAAATCTTACATACAACAGATAAAGGATTAAAATTGAATATTAGGGAACAGTTAAAAATGATTAAACATAAAAAAATCTCTCTTATATACACATAGAATACGCGTTACTGTGTTCTAATCACGTGGGAATAATATTCGCTTCTGACATTTTTTTTTACATTTTAACCTCTCCACACATTCTGTAGCTTTCAAGTAGATTATTCTCGCAATGTCGTCTTTAATTCAAATAACAGTCTACGCGGAAATAAGGCATGATAAAGTAATGGTTGCCGACACTGTTCGCTAACTCTACCAAGAAATGTCAACGAAAACGAAGATTCATCGATTCACACTAAGTTAGCTGACCATCGCTGTCTTAGTTCACAAGTCATATCAACCTTGTGGTACGTGAAAATATACGTAAAATCAAAGCGTTTAGTTTTCACGAACGTTTCATTTCGATTCCATTGCACGGGTCCTACAAAAAAGGAGTAGAGTATTTTATTCGCCACATTTTCTCCATCGTGATGCACGAAATTTTTTGGCGACCGCCTAAATAGGGCCGTCTCAAGACATTGTTAATAACAGTAAAACATTTAGACTCGAAATATTTCTATGTTATTAGTGATGCTAAAAGCACACCTACTTTATTTATGTATTAGACGTATATATAAGATTTACACTCGGTTCCACTTATATACTGATTTAACACAATAAATAAATAACGGATGCGTAATTTCGCATTTTACGATTTATTGATCTGTATCGATTAATTGGCATTGTTTTAACTAATCTATATTTATGAGCAAATTTCTAATACTGTTTATAGATAAATAAATTGCAGACAAAGTAAATAACCCTGTGAAAATAAATGGAAATTCATAGAGGAATAATAAGATGAGGAATAGTTAAAGTTGTGCCTGTTGATTCAATACGTCATATCCCAGGAGTATAATAATATAATTTTTTATCTAAATATGTTGGAAGCTAATGGGATGCTTCCCGCTCTCTCCTTTTCCACAAGATTAAATAATTGTCTAGACTACGTTCTTATAAAAATCGGCCAAGTGCGAGTCGGACTCGTTTCAACTATCTAACTATCACGGTTCAAGAGATACAGCCTGGTGACAGACGGACGGACGGACGGACAGCGGAGCCTCAGTAATAGGGTTCCGTTTTACCCTTTGTGTACGGAACCCTAAAAAAGGATAAGCTCTCTGCCTTCACTACCTATGTACCTATATAACTAACGATGTTTTCCTTTAAAGCCGATCAAGTGATAATTACAAATATGTTACATAAATCTAAAAATACGTATTTAGTAGGTAGTTCACGAATACACCAGGATTCAAACCAGCGACCTGTCGGTTAATAGACTGATTCATTATCCACTAGACTATCACTGGTCTGTACGACGTACTTATCCCCCACGTTTTAAATTAAAATAAAAATTCTAGGCCATTTTCCACTATTCCATTGAACCAAAATGGCGTCTTAAAAAATAAAAATTGTAAACACCTTATAGGTTACGATCATAAAGGTGCCCACACACGGGCTAATGAGCCGCCAGAGATTTATGGGTAATAAATAATGTTAGTTACCAGTAATGACCATATGGGTACTGGGCACTGGGGAACTACGAATAGTGCGGACTTGGGCTGAATAGCAATGATAAGGCCGAAGTTTCGTAACTGAAGTTTATGTACTTCGTTAAACAGAACGTTATTATGGTCGTCTGTGGGAGGTAATACGAGTATTAGACCATTCCGTATTAAATGAGCTTGTACAACTCCTTGTGCTTGTACATGTATTATCATGCATTTGTGCTCCGAATGTGTTTGTGTAATGTTGTACGATAATATTGTATGCATTTTGGACGTGTAATACATAGTATTTTTGTGTGGGTTTATTCAAATTTTCGTTCAAACCGTACTTCAATTTTGTGGGTTGTGTATTATATTAGTCTTTATCGCTGTCATTTTAAGATTTTAAGCTAGGTGATATTTTACTTAATCATAATACACATCGGTTCTTTCTGTCTGCCTCGCAGGGGAATAGGCGTAAAGTTAGAGTTAGATAAGACACGATATATCATGATATCTGTTTTGTTACTGTGCGATTTTTATACCTCTAATGTGATAAACAAGCGTACGGCCTGCTTGATGGTAAGCAGTTGCCGTACCGTATTTGCCAAAGAAATTTATTTCATGCTGTGTGTAAGTCTTACTTAGGTCCCTGATTTTATTATTCGTTTTTAGTGTACGGATTTGTATAACGTGGAAGACATAGATAGCAACGAGACCGCGATACTTTCCTAGGCGAGCTAATTTCATGCGTCTTACCTCCCTTAAATTTGCAAATTGCAAGTGAAAAATTTCCTTCAACCTCTGTATTTGATCTGAACTCAACAGTTTATGTGGCAGTTCATTTACGTGCTAAGACGACTAATTATCGAGATAACTGAGTAATTGTGTGCGATTCAATAAACAGGTACGTACACCGCCACATGCGCCGGCGAGCCGCCCGGTCCGGCCCGCCTGATTTACTATCCGTGGGCGGATGATTTGTGATCACATAAAACTTATTTTTCTACTCGATACTAAGAGATGCAATTGGCTGTAAATATCTCTGTACTTATAAAAAGTGCATTACGCAGTTTTTATTTTTGTATCGACTTTGATAGTATGTATGTATTTATATCTTCACACCAAGTCCCTTGCGGGGTAGGCAGAGAGAACCGAGCGCCATAAGACGCGGTCCTTGCATACTTCACTCGCTTCTGTGACATTCATAGCTCTTTTCATGCACGCTCGCCGGTTACTGGGGCTCCTGACATCACCTTCTGATAAAACACGACCAATTTGGTCATGGTAGGTTAGCCTCGGCCTTCCTCGGCTCCTACATCCTTCCACTTTTGCATTGTATATCTGTTTCGTCATTCTTTCGTCCTGCATTCTTTCTACATGTCCGAACCAACGGAGCATGCCCTTTCTTATCTTAATTTGACTTTGATAGTAAAATATTATAAATTCGTCCGGCGTCTTCGAACTCGCTCGCGACTGGAGTCCGTTTTCCAACATGCTTATCATGATCGCAAAAGCTTCATTCCATTTATATCTGAGAGCTGGATAGCTGAGCATGTTATTTTAACCGAACATGCAAGTTAAGCAACGTGGATCGCAGCCTGTTTATGGGTAGGATTACCTATCACGAGCTTCACTGTGCTCGGAAGGCACGTTAAGCCGATGATGACGGCTGTTGTTGATAGATGACAGTCCTTAAGTTATGTCAGTGGCTTTCCGGTTTCAAAACACTGGCCTCCGCTAATCCGCAGTTAGGCAACATAGTGGAGTATGCTCTAAACCCCTTTTGGTTGAAGGGAGACCCGTATCCCAGCAGTGGGATGAGTTTGGGTTGGTGTAGTAGTACATTAGAAATATATCTAGTATTTAAAAATATATACGTAATCAATGATGATGCAAGCTTTTGGAAAACCTCGATATTCCACAACATCGGCGTTCTCAAAAGAAAATCTCTATAAAACCGCGCAGTACGAAACTTTTGGATTCAACCTAATATGTTCAGAAAAAATCCCTGTCATAGAAAATCGGTACCATTGTAAACATCAAATCTAACAACTCTGACCATAATCCATTAAATAATCGGTAGAAGAAACAAAGAGAAGCATAGTCTCATTCATCAGAATTAAGAGTTCAAGCTTCCACATGGTATCAGGGGCTGGTATCGAGGTGCTTCAATTCAAAGTACTCCATCTTTGGTCGAATTTGAGACATGTAAAGCAAAATGCCTTGAGAAGACCATACCGAAAGTCATATTTTCGCTACGGACATAGCTTTCTTTAAATCATTCTCGAATCAAGATCGTTAATTGTCTCGTCGTCTATGTTTCAGCAACCGTATGTTTATCCCACGAAGAAGAGCAGGGAGATTATATAGATAGGCCTCTACTTCGAAGTGTCTTTCACAAACACGGGAATTTAATTATACAATATACTACCCAATGAAATAAGATAAATTCTATGGTACTGTATATAATTAAATTATTTAATTGACTTCTTGGCAAGTGATATTACGATACTCGTATTAACGTATACTTGAACAATAAATGGTGATACGTATATTTATACGTGTTTAAATTCTTTGCTTGTCAATAACATATTGAACAAAATATGACTCGTAACAATGAATCCTTAATATGAATATTATCATATAAATGTAATGTAATATCAAATTTGACATTCCGACGTCGTTAATGGTAGAATAGGTAAGCATCGGTGTTTACATCTGTACAACTATCACTTGTACCATATTCTTTGGATTCAATTAATATCTATCTATCTGGAACTAGCCTGGTGGAATAGGAAAGTGTTGAAATGCGAGTCAGTATAGAAAACTTGGGAGTACACAACTTCAGTATCACTACCGTAAGCTATTTGAAGCGAGAAGAGTGTTTTTTGTTTAGAATAATCTGTTAGAGTTGTGTACGAGTATATTATAATAAAAAATGGCATTCTTATCAGCGACGTATCATATCGGTGAGGGGGCGAGTATATCAGAACTTTCCCTACCGAACATTGTTTAATGCTAAAGTAGTTATTACTTCAAAAAAATTTTCATGAAACAGGCACAGACTATAGGTTTTGGAAACAAAAATCTTTTCAAATAACGTGATTACTTACTTGCTTTTTTTATACAACATACAAGCACACGGCCCACCTCGTGTAAAGTGGTTACCATAGTCTACGAACGCTTGCAAATTAAAAATTATCGCACGCGAGATGCCACTTCTGCTGCTATCACAGCAACTCTTTTTGAGTTTTACTGGCAACCTCACTCACTCGCAGAAACACAACAGGCAGTTGTTATTTGGCTGCAGATTTTTGTGAGCAGGTAGTAATTACCCAAATGAACTACTTTGATGCGCCCTGCCTCTTCTAAAAGTACTTATTTATATAGCATAATTTTTCATAGTTAATACTTTGCTAATAAACAGTTAAGTGGTAATAATCACCTCTATGCAGCCTCTCAATAAAGTTGTAAACAAACGCCTCATATCCCAAAAAACGAAGCACTCTACACACCTGTTAATGCGAGCAATTAAAGTAATTCCAAAAAACCAAGGTCCGGTAAGGTCGTTGTGGATTTAAATTGATAATAATTACAAAATACTTGTCCACGAGTCGAGATGCGGGTCTTCGAACTCAGTACCAAATATGTTTATGGCCGTATGTCCAAATTAATCGCACGGCGAGTGTGAATAACACGATTGACTCATTTTATATATACATTTTTGACATTAGGTTTTTCCTCAATTCAACATTTCGTAGTTTAGTTAGAGAAAGGTTTAGAGGGTTGTTGTGTTCCTGCGTGTGAGTGAGGTCACCAGTAAGCTCCCAAGGAGTTGCTGTGTAAGCAGCAGAGGAGGCATCGCGCGAGTGATACTTAATATATCGCAAGCGTTAATAGGCTAGGGTACCCGCTTTACATCAGGTGGGTCGTATGCTTGTATACCTCCCGACGTACTCAAAAAAAAAAACAAAGAAAAGTGGCGATTTGAGAAGTGACAGCCCAGTTATAAAGAACCGCCCAATTGATGAAATGGTCCTCGTGTCGAATCCATATTTGTAGTGTACCATATTTTTTTTATACTACGTCGGGAGGCATGCAAGCTTACGGCCCACCTGCATGTGTAAATCAGTTACCGTAGCCTATTAATGCTTGCGATATATTAAGTATCACTCAGGCGATGCCTCCTTTGCTCTTTAAACAACAACTCCTTGGGAGCTTACTGGTGATCTCACTCACTCGCAGGAACACAACGACCCTCAAGGGAGTTGTTATTTGGCTGCGGTTTTCTGTGAGATGGAGGTACTTCCCCAGACTGGCTGCTTTGATTCGCCCTACCTCTCTTAAAACATCCAGACCAAGACAAACAGACATGCTCATGCACACAAATGTTTGCCTTGTGTGGGAATCGAACCCACGAGCGTTGGTGTTGGTGTGGCGTCATTCACGACTGTGCCACCGAACTCGTCAAAATTCAGGTGTCGAATGGCGTCGATCCCCAATGGGTTAGGAAACGGAATAACGCTAATACATTAAGTATCACTCGCGTGATGCCATATCTGCTGCTAACACGGCAACACCTTAGGAGCTTACTGGTAACCTCACTCACAAGGCAGGAACACAACAACTCTTCAGGGAGTTGGTATTTGGCTGCGGTTTTCTGTGAGGTGGAGGATTCCTAGTCGGGCTGCTTTGATGCGCCCTACCTCTCTTAAAAACAACCGGACCGAGAGAGACATGTTCACGCACACAAATGTTTATCCTGTATAGGAATCGAACTCACGAGTGTTGGTGTCAAAGTCGCGTTATTTACCGCGGCGTCACCGAGCTCGTCAAATCTTGTCTCCTATGTAGGCAAAATTGCTTGATTCGTAGTTTTTTATGCTCAAAATTGATGTTACTCAAACATATATGCTAATTTTTGGAATGACGATGCAACAAGTAAAAGTTGCTTGAAAGATAAAAGATAAAAAAACATTTATTTGCCATTAGGCCATTACGGACACTTGGACACATCTTACATTCTTTAAACTAGATCATATTTTATCTTAATCATTTTTTTAATAATTTATATTACAATAAGAAGAGGCATGCTCCGATGGTTCGGGCATGTAGAAAGAATGCAAGATGAAAGAATGACGAAGCAGATATACAATGCAAAAGTGGAAGGATGTAGGAGCCGGGGAAGGCCAAGACTTACCTACCATGACCAAATTGGTCATGTTCTATCAGAAGGTGATGTCAGGAGCCCTAGAAACCGGGGTGCGTGCATGAGAAGAGTAATGAATGTTAAAGAAGCGAGTGAGATATGTAAGGATCGAGTCACGTGGCGCTCGGTTCTCTCTGCCTACCCCGCAAGGGATTTGGCGTGAAGTTATAGATAGATAGATATATTACAATAAATATACTACTCTGTGTAAAAAGTATCGGGAATATGTCAATAAAAAGACCCGCGTAAAAGAGGTCGTTCTAATTTTTTTACTGCATGTTGGTAGCACTGTACTGATTTAGCGCGCAAAATTTGAGCGGGATCTGTCATTTAATTTGTTTTAAACTACACTTTTTGTTGGTCATAGTTTTGAGTCCTCGGCGATTTTTACAATGGAAAATATTGTTGAACAAAGAGTGTGCCTTAAATTTTGTGTTTCAAATGATATTTCATGTGGTGAATCACTAAAAATGTTGCGAAATACCTACGGCGAATCGTGTATATCGAAAACAAGGGCTTATGAATGGTATAAGGCTTTTAAAGAAGGCCGAGAAGTAGTAGTAGACTTGCCTCGTTCTGGTAGACCTTCAACCGCTACGACCAGAGAAAACATCGACAGAATCAAGAAGCTAGTGCTCGAAAATCGACGTATGAGTCTGAGAGAGTTGGCTAGTGAGGTGAACATATCTTTTAAGTCCGTCCACAACATTCTCATTGACATTTTAGGCATGAAACGCGTCGCCGCTCGACTAGTTCCAAAAGAGCTCAATTTTGTTCAAAAAGCGCAGCGAAAGCATGTCGCTGAAGACATGGTTTCCCGAGCTTCTACGGATCCGACCTTTATGAAACGTATAATAACTGGCGACGAGACATGGGTTTATGAGTACGACATGCAAACAAGCCAACAGTCTTCAGAATGGCGTCTCGAAAACGAGCCGAAACCCAAAAAACCGCGGCAAAGTCGCTCCAAAATCAAGGTGATGCTGACAGTTTTTTTTGACTACCGTGGTGTGGTTCACTCCGAATTCCTTCCAGAGGGAGAAACAGTGAATAAAGAATATTATTTAGGCGTCATGAAGCGTTTGCGTGAGAGTATCCGCCGAAAACGTCCAGATTTGTGGCAACACAACTCATGGATGCTGCACCATGATAATGCACCATCACACACAGCCATTATAGTGAAAGAGTTTTTAGCGAAAAATTCAACAAAAGTTCTCGACCAAGCACCGTATTCACCTGATATGGCTCCGTCTGACTTTTTTTTATTTCCCAAGTGAAAATTACCACTTCGAGGAAAACGTTTTGAGTCGATAGAAGCCATAAAAGAAAATTCGCTGAATGAGCTAAAGGCCATACCGCAAATAGCCTATGAAAAATGTATGGAAGACTGGGTGAAGCGGTGGAGATGTTGTATTGCAAGCGATGGGGCCTACTTTGAAGGCGATAAAATAAATTTAGATGAATAATTTGTATTTTTTGTTTTATTGACAAATTCCCGATACTTAGTACACAGAATGTATGTGAGTGAAATCAAGTGGTACAATAAAAGATATATTAATGAATGAATCATTTCCAAACATCTCTGTTAGTTAGATATTCATCGATTCTGTAATAACCCTTCTTGCACAGAGTATTTTTGATGTGCCTTTTGAGCTTACTGTCAGGCAAGGACAGAACTGTTTCAGGTAATTTATTATAGAATCCAATACAATTTACAACAAAAGATCTACTAGTCTTAGCAAGCCGATGTACCGACATACGCAATCTATTCCTAATTCTAAGATTTTCACAAAATTTTGAAGCATTGTGTATAACTATGAACTTATGATCAAAAAATACCTCTTTTTAGTGTAACATAGACAGAATATTGTTTACGTACTTTTTGACAGTCCGGTTTTGTCTGTCGGATGTTGCACTTATGATGTCATGAACTGACAAGTTTATGTGTATAGTTTTGAAGTTGTTTTTGGCATCATTGTGAAATAATTTCTAAATATTTTAAAATGGTTAATTTGTCTCTATTACCGATTGCTTTGTTTTAATTGAGTTACTGGGAAGGTATATATGTGATGGTAGCGAATTTTTTCTCTTCTACGTATCGCTGTAAAGCTGCAGTGTACCGCCATCTACCTACTAAAGTATGTACTAATATTTGCACATAGCAGACCATTGACACAATGGGATTCAGTTACTGTTTGATGATTTAGAATTTTCCTTCTTTACGAATATAGGGCTTCTCTACCTATCTGTTAGATCTTTTCTTGTAAATTGTATTCGATTTTATAATAAGTTGCCTGAAACAGTTCTGTCCTTTCCTGACAATGTATTCAAAAAGCACATTAAAAATACTCTCTGTAGAAGGGCTTATTATAGAATTGATGAATATATAACTGACAAAGATGTCTGGAAATAATTCAGCACAGACTACCTGTTCTTAATAATCTTTAATTTTACCATTTGATATCGTTATTGTACCAATATGCTTATGTATTTTTTGTTTTTGTAATATCTAATTGACAATTTTAAAAGAGACCTATATTGGCAAGTTTCTTTCGGCATTTCTACTTCGCCAATGGTCATTTCCGAAATGCTAGTAGATTAAAAAAAAGGAAAAAGTACATAGAGAATTAAATAAGATACAATAAGATTATATTTCAAAAATTA
The DNA here is from genome assembly GCA_947507595.1 of Pyralis farinalis. Lineage (NCBI taxonomy): Eukaryota > Metazoa > Arthropoda > Insecta > Lepidoptera > Pyralidae > Pyralis > Pyralis farinalis. Next base: position 3,028,571 of record OX382262.1, on the reverse strand, counting down.
TAAGACGTGTCTAAGTGCCCGCGAGGGCCCAGTGGCAAATAAAGAATTTTTACGTTTATCTTTTTATCTGTAGCATTGATTTGAATATGGAACCACTATCGTCCGACGTCCACAATCCAGAGGGAATACCAGACCTTCCTTAGGTAAAGTTACATGTCTTTCGAAATACATTTTTTGGATGTGCCGGTTTCCTCACGATGTTTTCCTTTACCGCCGAGCAAGAATTACAAGTATGTATATAAATCGGAAAACATTTAGCATGTCCGCACCAGTATTGTTTTACCACTAAGTACCCGATGTACACATTTTACCCGATGGTTAGCAGTTATTTACGAACATTTACAACACCCGGGGTGTCACGAATGCGTTGCTCACTTTAAAAAGAGATAGTTTGTTACCAATTAAACTAACACTTCAGTATATCGAACTTTCCGTTGGAAAATATTTAGAAAGCATTAAATTAGTAGGTAATTGATTAGTTTGTTATTGCCCGACTATACCATGAGAACTAGTTTATGGCTGGTAAACAAAAGTATGATTTCACGTTATGCCAATTTCGATGGAAATAAAAAATATTTGAACTGAATCAAGCAAGTCTAACTAACGGGGTTAATAATAAAGTGTGTTCATTAAAACGCTGCACCGACACCGGGGTTTAATTAACTTCAAAGGGGCGAGTTATGTGAGCCGCTGTAATTACTGAATCGGAGAAATGAGCTCGATAGATGGAAATAGTGCACGGGTAAAAAATAACTTGACTATACATTTATTTAAATTATGTTTATACTCGCAATTACTCCACATTGCCTTCGCGTAGAGTTTGACTTGCGAGTGGAGTAGAGTTACTCACTATAATGAAATCTCACTCGTACGTGTACGATGTGATGAGTAAATGACACTTTCGCGGAAGACGAGTTTAGAACTCTATACTTATTATTTAGAGCTCTATACTCTTACTATAACTTCACGCCAAATCTGTAGCGGAATAGGCAGAAAGAACCGAGCGCCTCACTCGCTTCTTTTACATTCATAGCTCTTCTCGTGCTCGTCCGCAGTTTCTAGGGCTCCTGACATCATCTTCTGCTAAAACATGATCAATTTGTTCAGGAACAGCTCTATTTCTGAAAATCTTTAATTTACGATCGCAGCAGCCATTTTGTGTCTTCATTTTAGGGAAGACTGTAGACGTCAATTTGTCATAACGTCGTATACCTAACTATTATGCATATATATTAAAAATGTAATGAGTTATAGCTGTACGATTTTCTTGTAGGCAATCATTTTAACTCGAAATCAGCGTCAAAATTGCAGTTACGATGAATGGTATAATCGTAATCGTCCCTTCCGGCCGGTTATGCCCGATTTTTAAATCGATCTCTTTATTCGAACGTCGATTTTCGCCACGACTGATTGCCTTTAGACCAGCTAGCAAATAACAGAGTTTCAATAATAAGAATATTTTTGTTTCGGATGCAATCCATAGACTACAGAATGTTCGTCCATGTTGTTAATTCAAACAGTTAAAATCCAAATATTGTTCTGTCCGATGCCTCAGTATGAGCTCATTGTAATATATGATCATTTATTTTATAACACTAAAGTATTGTTTTGAAATCCATGTATTTACTATCCAAATTAAAAATAGTTGAAATGTCACCTATAAATAATAAGAAAATAATGAATACTTGTAGTATGCACACAATTCAACATATTCAGTGTAGCTAAAATTGGCACAATTAATGTCATAGCTTCGCCAGCAATGACATTAGTTATGCCAATGGCGGAAACTTCTGGTTCTGGCGTTATCCGGGAGGCTGCACTGGATCACACAATGACTTGGAAGGTGTCACATGTGTCAGTGAATACACTTGATGAAAGATACTGCATTAAATCGCTGAAGGAGGCGAAGAAATTTAATTAAAATAGATGAGAAGGAAATGTAGATGAGAAGGAGATGTTGAAGACAGGAGAGGTGGTGAGCGGTGGGCGCTGCCGGTGAACATCGCCATTTCGTGTCGTTGAGACCTGGCGATGTTCACGGGCGGCGGTCGCCACTCCTGGCTGCACGACCAGCGAGTCCGGGGACGCTCATCGGATCAACACGTATTTGAAACTACTGTAACTGAACTATATGACTGATATGGTGAGTTTATAACTGAAACTCAGTTGTATATACTGCCAGTGTTCGTGGGTTTCCACACTGATCTATCTGAATTTGGCTTTTGCAGTGATTAGCTGAACTAAACACGCTATGAGCATTCTTACTTACATGATTTGTAAGTTATTGTACATAATTACTTACTTGTGTCCTATGCTTGTATGTAATAATTAGTAGTATGTATTATTGTAATTTGTGTTTAACTCATTTGGTATGTAAATAAGGTTGATATTTAAAAAATAATTGCAGCTTAAACGAAATATCTCTTATTGCTTTTAGACTTTCTAGGGATTTATTTAGACAAGTTTTATAAATTTTGTATTAATATGTTATTTCTCATATTGCCTATTTTATAACATAGTGATGTCTGGAGTCTTAAGAAATGGCGTGCGTGTAAGGAAACACAGCTGTGAATGTTCAAGACGATACTTAGTGAGTTGTGTAAGAACCGAGATTTTCCCTGCTTTGAGTTAATTATTAGTTTTGTATCATATGTTTAATATACTTTTTAGGGTTCCGTACAAAAAAAAATGGCTATACACATAGGATTAATTAGTTAAATTAAAACAAAATTCTTTATTTGCCTTTGTGGCCTCGCGGCCACTTTGACATCTCTTACATTAATAAAATCAAATTTCATTGTAGTTTATTATATTCTTATAGTTTTGCTTTTTTAATTATTACAATTTACGAAGAAGAAAATGACCATTGGCAAAGAATACAAAGACATGAGAACAAAGATAAAATTGAGTATGTTGGTAACATTGGCAATTTCATCTTTTTTTTTTAAATTAATGTTACAATATCTATCTCAGTATAACATTACAATAATAATAATGATAAAATAATAAAAATAAAATAATACATGTCCATTGTGCATTTTTGTCAGCCTGATATTCATCGATTCTATAATTCCTATAAAGCCCTTTTACAACGAGTGTTTATGTTTTACATAGGATGTCCCAGAAATTATGTTTAAAATAAAGCTGATTCTGTTAATAATTGCACAGTACAGGTTGTCGATCCTAAGCTCACACACAGTATTGAGCCCTCATGACCTTATGTTTAAGAAGGCTTTGCCTTGACAACTCACATTCATCAAAATTTGATTCAATTGAGGTATTAGGGTAGATACGTCGATTTCACCAGTCGATCTGATGTCGGGGGAGATAACCGATGAGGTGTGGCTATTGTACAGGTTTCGGCGGTATGACACCATGATGGAGTAACAGACAGTAAACATTGTATGGACAGATAAAGATAGCGAGATAAACACGTAGCGACATTTGACACATTTAGACATTTGCTTTCGTATGTTTTTTTTTTCATTTAGACTGGCCTATAAGCGGCTACTGTAGCCTGTGCTTGAGTTCTAACTTTATCTTTACTATAAAAGCCATAATATAAGAGAGGCAGGACGCATCAAAGTATGGGGTATTACCTCCACCTCACAGAAAACCGCAGCCAAATAACTACTCCCTAGTGGGTTGTTGTGTTCCTGCGTGTGAGTGAGGTCCCAAGGAGTCGCTGTGTAAGCAGCAGAGGAGGCATCGCGCGAGTGATACTTAATATAGCGCGAGTGTTAGTAGGCTACGGTACCCGCTTTACATCAAGTGGGCCGTATGCTTGTATACCTCCTGACGTAGTATAAAAATAATGCGCATTCATGTACATAAAGTGACTTGTCGAATCGTTTGCGCGAGCAAAGTGATAATCTGCGATACGTGATAATTATTTTCATTCTGGTCTCGCTATGAATGTCATTTTTTGGGGGAGATAAGAAAGCTAGGGTAATAATTTAATAGCTCGCCTCGCCTCATCTCACATCGTTGGTGGAAAAGCACCTTAACACACGCATTGCATACCATTCTTATAAAGTATTTAAAAGAAAGCTATTACAAAAAACCGTTTCAGATAACTCCTTTGATAACACATCTGCTCCTCTCGTGTGTTAAAATACCGGGAAATTAACAGGTGCGCGGGCCGGAGCCGAGTGGCGGAGTCCCGCCGGCCGTACCGCTGCGGGACCCGTACGCAACGGGAACGTGCGTGCTCCAGTTTTGATCCCGCCCCCTTTCACCGGTAGAAAGTTAATCTAAAGCAGAAATATTAACATCCAATTTTCATTGCTTTTCCCTCATTAAGGAAAATTTGATAATGATGAATTAGGAAGTGGAAAATTAACTTGTTTTTGTATAACATCGGGATACAATATAAATAGTATGGCTCACCTGCGGTGCCTGCCTTGTAACAATCTCTTAGGAGCTGACTGGTGACTTCATTCTCTCTTAGGAACATAATGGTGCAGGGATTTGTTACTTGACACCTACCTATCTTAAAAACACCCTGGCCACAAACAGAGAAATGTAGAATCACACTGTAGAATCGAACACACACAGCTTTGGATAATTTACTTGATTCAGGAACAAGTTTTATTTATAGGTTACTTTTAGGATGCGGTAGGCAATGATATGTTAGACATCACATCGGATGACGCGGCTGCACTACAAACCTATCTGTGTTTAGACAAGGATTGTCAGACTGAGATGCAAATTATAAAGTGATTGAATGCTCCCTGGATGATTTATTTTTATTTGCTGGAACACGTAGATAACGTATTTTTTTATATTTTCAGGAACATCGTTCCTATATGAAATCTATATGTTTGTCTCTCTGTGTGTGTCTGTCACTTTTTTTTCGAATTTTGACTTCAGATTCGGATTCAGCATAAAAAAGTAGAATAGGAAAGTTTGAAAAACCAACCTCCTATCTTTTAAGGAACATGGTCAAAATGGCCGACAAATTAAAAAAAAAAATGTTATATAATTGACGAGCCAGGTGTTTCTCTGGCAATTCTCAACTGGTTATTATTATCTTAATTATCACTATCTCGGCGGTAATGGAAAACATCGTGAGGAAATGGGCATGTCCAAATTACATTTTAAAAGACACGTGACCTTACCTAAGAGTGATCTGGTTTTCCTTCTGGATTGTGGAGACCTAACGGCTATCGCTCCATGTAAAAATCAGTACCTATCTTCGTCAAATCTACGAGTATTATATTATTTGTTTATTATTTCTCTGAAGTTTTCTGTAGGGTGGAGCAACCTCCACAGCTGGCTCTCCCCTAGAGATTGCATTAAAATATTGCGTTAGTGGTTCTCTACTCATAAATTTTATGGAAAGTATTTGGAATAAGTGGAAAAGGCTCACATCCTTTTTATTTCATTATTGGCTATATTTACCCACGTCCCATACATGTGGAATGTATGGAAAATAACAACAATAAAACTTTAAATCGTTAACGCAATTTATCGTAGATAGTAAATGTTGAACTATTTAATGTACTTTGCCATTTGATTGCGTTCAATAAAGTGAGTAATAATATGTGCAGGTGTGGCAAATAATCGGGAGGATGCATAAATTTTACTAAAAATATAAAAAAATCTCAACTGTTGTTTCGCGTTTACTATGAATTATTCATGAATGCCATTCAAAACTGAGCCTGGGTTTGGGTAACAAACATTTGTGTATATAAACATATGTTGGGTCCAATGTTTGTCACAGTTGTATAGAATGGCACTCAATTTTTTTCCTCAATCATTTGACGAAGTTGAACGATAAGTTAAATAGATTTATTGGTTGTTGTTATTTTTTTATACTGTGTCAATTGTGATTGGAAATCGACTCAGTATAGAAATATATCATTTGTGTCAAGCGCTTACTGTAGCATAGGGTATATTAAAATAAATAATGTGAAAATTACGCTGGTGAATGCAGTAGTCCCCAGGGTCTTCGTAGTGACATCTCTCATTCGCTAGAACTCTAGCATTTTGATGAGCTCGGTGGCGTTGTGGTTAGTAACGATAGTTTGCAACCGACGCTCGTGAATTCGATTCCCACACAGGACAAACATTTGCGTGCATAAGCATGTCTATTTGTATTGGTCTGGGAGTTCTTAAGAGAGGTACAGTGCATCAAAGCAGCTCGTCTGGGGAAATACCTCTACCACACAGAAAACCGCCAAATCCCAACTCCTTGGATTGCTGTGCTGTAGCAGCAGAGGTATTCTTAATGTATTGCAAGCGTTCATAGGCTATGGTAACCACTTTACATCAGGTCGGCCGTATGCTTGTACACCACCTGGTATAAAAGAACTGGAGAAAGGATTATGTTTGTAGCATATTTTTTTAATGTGCGTTTATCTTCATCTCGGAAACCGCTTAACGGATTTGGATTATTATGTTCTAATAATGTAGAAGTATAAATAAATATACTTGAGATTAAAAAAAAAAACGTTGGATCAACACAACCAATATTGGACGAAATATTTATTCGTTTAAAAAGCTTGTAATACTAACCACAATAGAAAGTCGCAGACGACGCGGGCACATAATATATTTGATATTATAATGCAAATAATATCTGAGCGTACTATTATTTTATTCAAATGACGTAAAACAATGGCCGTCAGCCATGTTTGTTGGTCGACCGTTACCCGAGTCATTACCTGCCGTGTTGTTATGTTGGCGTGGTGAACACGTTCAAATATCGAGATCAAATAGGTAATATTGTATTTGCATTTAACATTTGATGGTGATTGTGGGCAGTGATAGCTCAGTGGATAAAGAACCGGATTATTGACACGCCGGTCCCCGGTTCGAAATTGTACCACTACAATTGTGTTTTCGGATTTATGTACATATATATATATGTCACTGCCAGACTCGAAGTTGTAAACTGCGCCTGGCGTTCAAATGCAGCCCGTATGTAGAGAGACCCTAAGCAGCAACATTTCTCGTCCCTCGCCAGTGCTTTAAAAGTTACGCTTTCGATTGTCTGTCGATGATTGAATCAAGTGGTCGATGATACTGTATTGACATACAATTACTAATTGATTCCTATTTTAATATCAAAAGCAAACTCATATGACCGTCTGTGGTCACAATCGGAACGCCAGGCAACAGCGCAGGTACCAACAGGCGATCTTACTAACGGTCCGAAACGCGATCGAAACGGTCCCCCGCTGATTATTGTAATATTCGGTACATTTCAGTGTCAGAACGTTAATTTGTGAAGTAATATTTGTCGAGACAGGTATGTGCGAACGAGTTCGAGCCCGTGTTCAGATGTAGTGTTTGAATCTCCGACGTGGTTGCAATTTGTCAAAAATCTGGTTTCCTATGCTTTCTTGCTTGATTCGAATTATGTACTACGTAATGTAGTATAGTTCGTAAATCACGAAATCCCTGTTTCTTATACTACCATGTACTACTGTTAGGTATAATCTTGACGAGCTCGGTGGCGCTGTGGTGAAACGCGCTGTCACGCTACTTTAACACCAACGCTCGTGGGTTCGATTCCCACACAGTACAAACATTTGTGTGCATGAACATGTCTGTTTGTATTGGTCTGGGTATTTTATATGTATAATAAGTATGTATTTACAAAAAAAAATGTATTTACGTATGTTTATCAGTTGTCTAGTACCCATAACACAAGCTTCGCTTACTTTGGCGCTAGATGGCGCTGTGTAATTTGTCTGACAATATTTATTATTTATTATAATCAGTAGTTTAGATAAAAATATTGGTGGACAAATAACGCAGCACTATCTAGTACCAAACTAAGCAAAGTGCTATGGGTACTAGATAATTGATAAGCATATGTGGATACCTTTATTTTTTTGTACATACATTCTTATAATACACAGAACACACCCATTACAAGACAATCGGATATGTTAATGTAACATAAATATTCGTGTTGTGTGGAAGTCGAACCCACGAGCTTTGGTCCTAAGCCATCGCTTGCCATTCCACCACCGAGCTCGTCAGTACAGATAAATCCACAGTAATGCACATCAATATTGTAACTGTGAAAGTAACTGTATCCTTCAGGCTGTTTCTTAGTTTACCACGGATCAAAACCGAAAAAGAAATTGTAGGAGTCGGAAGTTTTGAAAGTCAATTCCTAAACTTCCTACTGCTACAAATTTCTTGTGATTAAATTCGTTGTGAGTTCCAAGGCAGCTGTAGTTTAACCCCCGGGACGGCAATGGACTTCACTGTTCATTGCCTTTTTGGTGGTAGCCGCTGTTAATTCTGGCTACACAGGAGACACAGTGGTGGAAATAAGTGGTGGGCCTGTCCCGTTACCAAGGATCAACCCCTGAATGGCTTATAAACACATGGATGAATGAATGGCGTATAACATTTGTTTGCCACCTTAGCAGTATATAAATATGTCCGCCTGCGAAAGATATATAAATACGTTTAATTTTGTTGTCGGACAAATTACACAACCCCACCTAGCCCCAAAATAAGCAAAACATGTGTCATGAGTACTAGACAACTGATAAACACCTAAAAGAGGTAGGGCATCAAACTAACCGTCTAGGGAAGTACCTCCACCTCACAGAAAACTGCAGCCAAATAACAACTCCCTAGAGGGTTGTTGTGTTCCTAAGCTCCCAATGAGTTGATGTGTAAACAGCTAATATATCGCAAGCGTTATTAGGCTACGGTACCCGCTTTACATCAGGTGGGCCGTATGCTTGTATGCCTCCCGGCGTAGTACAAAGAAAAATGTGTGACAATCAAACCTAACGAACCTTGCTGCCATTACTAGCCATTTCCCTGCCAGATATTAAATAAATACATTTCCATGATCTCCAAAGTGAGGTGATCTGTTAAAATACAAATACCAAATGAGCAAGCAATAAGGCGCGGAATCCAGACCAGCTACTGGCTATCCAAGTACCGTTGTCTATTATATATTTTACGAGTGTTATAATCCCGTGCGAGAGGTATTACCGCCGTTTACTGCGCCATTACGCCCGTATTTAGCTTATAGAGTGTTAAAAGTTTTATTGCCGGGTGTGACCGCTTCTAAGTGCTGCACAATGTCTCTACCTATAAAACTTTTCTAAAAACCGTATAACTTCTACGTGTTCTCTGTACACTAAAAGTTTCGAGACAGTTTTCGGGTTCCGTACCCAAAGCACAACAAAAATACTCCTTATGAAAGGGCTTATTATAGAATTGGTAACTGACAGAGATGTCTGGTAACAATTCAGCACGGCATTTGATATCATTGTTGTACCAATATTCTGACGTGAATTTACTGTAATATTTTATTGATAATTTTAAAAGAGACCAATATTGGCAAGTTTCTTTCGACATTTCTTCTTCGCCAGTGGTCATTTCTGAAAAGCTAGCATATTAAAAAAAATAGTAACGTAAGAGAATTGAATAAGATACAATAAGATTATATTTCAAAAAATGTGAGACATGTTAAAGTGCCCGCGAGGGCGCAATGGCAAATAAAGAATTTTTATTTTTCAAAGGAAATAAGGGTCGAGATGGAGTCGAACCCACTGTTAAGATACTCGTACCATTTCTCTCTTAGTTTTTTGTACAACTTCGGGAGGCATACTACTCGTAGTATGTGGTTGACGTAAAGTGGTGACCGTAGTCTATTAACGATTCCAATACAAGAAGTATCGCTAACCCAATGTCACCCTACACCTCACGCGGCCAATCCTTAGTAGCTTACTGATAACCTCACTTACTTACAGTAACACAGCAACCGCTCAAAGGGTTGTTATCTGACGGCGGTGTATTGTGAACTGGAAGTACTTCTTCAGATGAACTGCTTTGATGCGCCCTACCTCCTATAAAAAGTTCTTAGATTCTCAGTTCTTGGGTTGCAACAATCTTTGTGTTAAAACTGTGTGCGGTAATGATGCGCTTTTTCGTGGTTTCGTACTCCACTCAGCAAGTCTTGTGTTTGTGGTGGGCTGCTAATGTGCACTTTGTGTCCAAACAGAACACAAAGTGCACATTAGCAGTATTCATTAGAAGAATAGATAAGACTCTTGGAATTACATGTCTATCATTTTCACCTCCCTTCTCTTTAAAGTGATGTAATCTTAAGCAGCTCTGAAAGATCACGACTTGATTACCAATTGTCTATTTTTTTATTTTTTTATTTTATTTATTGAGGAAAACAAACAATTGTACAATAAGGCTTAAATTCTAAAGTTATGCAGAGAAACATATAAAGTGATCGTACAACCAGCACCGTTATCCACAAAAGTAATTTAAAATCAATAGGACAAATTATAATAGACGCAGCAATATAAACATAAATAAACAAAAAAAAAAAAATTGGCGTTAACACAGTTTAACTAAGTAATATTAGCTTATCGTTTATGTGTTTTTTGAACATTGCTTGTGAGAGTGATAATATATCTATATCTCCGAATTCGAAATTGTATGACGACATTAGACGATGTAAGGGAGCACGCTCCCCTGCATTAGTTTTACAAAATTTTGGAGCGAATAAACGCACGGCTTCACAGTCACGTATACGCTGGAGACCACTTGGAACACGTAGATATATTTGATTGGTGAGTTGTATGCAATCAAATTGGTCATGGCATATCTTATATAATAACATTTGATCCATAAGGGATCTCCTGTGAGAAAGCGAAGTTAATGAGAACTTAGTAAGAATTGACCGATATGATGACTTTGCATGGTGGCAACGATAATTCACAGACCGCAGGAATTTTTTCTGTACAGACTCAAGTTGATCACCATATTTAGAGTAGAAAGGATTCCATACAGCTGTTGCATATTCCAGTTGAGATCTAACCAATGATTTGAAAAGAGCAAGATACGAGGAAGTCCGCTTAAAGGGACTGCACACGCGCATGATAAACCCATACATTTGGAAACCCCTGTTTGTTACATAATCAATATGAAAGTCAAAATGTAGTTTCGAATCGAAGAAGACTCCAAGGTCTTTTATATTATTAACCTTTTCCAGAGTTATATTATTCAAACTGTATGTGTAGTTTAAAACATTTACCTTCTTGGTGAAAGTAATAGATTTGCACTTATTTAAACTTAGCTGTAATTTATTTATGGTACAGTAATTAGATAGGCGATTGAGATCATCTTGAATTTTCTCGCAGTCTTCAATGGTTTGAATAGTGCGGAAAATTTTCAAATCATCGGCGTATAAGAGAAATCGTGTATTTTTGAAACAACTATTGATGTCGTTGATGTATAATAAAAAGAAAAGCGGCCCCAGTATGGATCCTTGTGGGACACCAGAAGTTACGTTTATCTCTGATGAGCTAAAACCATTAATTGTTACGCGTTGTGTTCGATTTTTTAAGTAAGATAAGCACCAACGAAGTAAGTCTCCACGGATACCATTATAAGCAATTTTGCGTAACAGGATACAATGGTCGACCTTGTCGAAGGCCTTGCAGAAATCGGTGTAAATTGAATCTACCTGTATTCGATTATCCATATTCTCAAATAAGAAGTTCGTATAAAGTACTAAGTTACTGATGGTAGTACGATGTTCAACGAAACCATGTTGTTCCTGTAATAATTGGTGGTGTAAATGGGGATATAAGGCATTATGCACTAGTCGCTCGAATACTTTAGACAAGGACGAAATCAAGGATATCGGCCGATAATTATTGACGTCATTTTTAGAACCATTTTTAAAAACTGGAGTAATATTAGCTGACTTCCATATAAGAGGAACCGTTCCTTCGCGTATACTTGAATTGAAGAGTATATATAAAGGCAAGCTTATAGTCATAGCTGTATGTTTCAGAAAAAACGGAGAAATACCATCAGGCCCAGGTCCCTTAGTTACGTCCAGTGACTTGAGTACTTTAATTATATCTTCCCTAGAAAAATAAAGGTTACTTATAAGAGAACAGAAATCAGAGAACGGTAAAGAGTCCAGGTCGATATCATTACGTACGCAAGGTTCAAAAACGGAATTGAAATAATTTGAGAATAAGTCACAAATCTCTTTGGGATTGTCTGTATCCTTATCACCATACGATATGTTGCTTGGAATACCATTTCGCTCCTTGCGACCATGCATGTATGACCAGAATAGCTTAATATCAGATTGCAGGCCATTTTCTATGGAGTCTATATATGCATTGAAACACTCTTTGGAGAGCAATTTAAATCTATGCCGCAGTGCTGAGAATTCCTCATAGTCGGATATATTATTGTATTTCTTCCATCTGGTCCATGCCTTCTGCTTATTTTTGAAAACGTGAATCAACGGCCGAGAGAACCATGGTGGGAATTTTTTAGGTTTACTAGTACTTAAAGGTAAATGATTTGATATTATTTTATACATTTTTTCGTAAAATAAATTAGTTGCCTCTTCGACTGGAAGATTACTTAAGATATTGTTCCAGTCAATATTTGCAATGGCATTATTAATTTCAATATAGTTACCGTCTGTAAAGTAATATCTAGGTGAGTGGCGGCGGGGCATTGTTTTAGAAGGTACGTTAAAGTTTGCTGATACATGAAAGGGGGGGTGTAACGGATCCACTGGTTGTCAATACGACTTCCGTGACGCAATTTCACTGGTGATCTACAGGAGTATCTTAAACACCGTTTGGCTTAAGCAATTGAAAAGCAAGGTGAAGCAGCACCTGTCAGACTACATTCTAGAAGGCCGTGTCTGGTATCGCGATCTTCTAACAAAGTTATCAGATTTAGACAGATACGTGGCTGTTTCTTCGATCTGCATCTTCTTCTGTATGGATATCAATGTTAATAATGATGTTCGGCCATAAGAACTTGAATTCGCTATCATACGGGCTGTCCCGTCCTGTCAGACTATTGTCTGTACCAATGGTGACACCTTCTTCTACAGCAGATGCATAAAGATCGTTGTTTATAACAATTCCTCGGATAGCCAGGACATCCATACTCATGCCTCTGTGTTGTCCCCGAAGCTATTTCTGCTGCGTAATGAAGGCTTTCATTTAAAGCGCTGCATTTATTGCACAGCACTTGTGTCTCCTAGTTATACAGGTAGTGTTATCACCCCTCATTTCCTTGTGAGAGTCGGCCTGCCTTACTAATGAGGGAATGTCAGTCCAACAATTATATCAGAGTTCTCCCTAGGGTATTCGACGTGAGGTTTTTTTTATACCACGTCGGGAAGCATACAAGCATACGGCCCACCTGATGTAAAGCGGGTACTGTAGCCTATTAATATCGTAAGCATTATTAATGCTTACGATATGTTAATTATCACTCGCGCGATGCCTCCTCTGCTGCACAGCAACTCCTTGGGAGCTTACTGGTGACCTCATTCACATGCAGGAACACAACAACCCTTTAGGGAGTTGTTATTCGGCTGCGGTATTCTGTGATGTGGAGGTACTTCCCCAGGCCAGCTGCTTTGATGCAACCTACCTCTCTTAAAACATCCAGAACAAGACAAACGTACGTGTCATGCACACAAATGTTTGCCTTGTGTGGGAATCGAAAACGTTGATGTCAAAGTCGCGTTATTCACGACTGAGCCACCGAGCTCGTCAAAATGAGGTGGTTTTATTTGGTACATACAGATCATAGTCGGTTGAGTGATGATATTGGTGCAGATATTAACATCTCAAATGAGTCAATTTTTAAGAGTTTTGAATGAATGAATATTTATAAATGCAGTGTTGATACCACATTACGGTAGCCAGGTATCTTATCTTATTTTGAGCACGGTGGCGTAGTGGTTAGTAACGTTACTTTAACGCCAACGCACGTGGGTTCGATCCCCACACAGGACAAATATTTGTGTGCAAACATGTATGTTTGTCTTGGTCTGGGTGTTTTCTAAACATCATTAGTATGTATTTAAAAAAAAATGTCTTTACGTATGTTTTTTTATACTACGTCGGGAGGCATACAAGCATACGGCCCACCTATTGACTATGGATACTGTCAACACCAGAAGCATCACTCGTGCCGACTCTGTAAAAGCCACGGTGTTTTTTAAGAACGCTATGCTATCGTGCTTTTCTTCACTCTTAATGGTTATTTAGTAGGGAAATCGTACGTACTTTTTTTTAAGTACAGACAGAAACATTGCAGATATAATATACATGTATGTATATTTTTACGTCAGGTCTCAGGTAGGCAGAGAGAACACGAGCGTCACATGACTCGATCCTTACACACCTCACTCGCTTCGTTTAACATTCATATATAGATTTTGAATTAGATACAGATGGGGTGCTGTGGCGACTTTCTATTAGGGAGGCCACATAATTACGTTTCATTCCAGAGATTATGACATATGATTCTTTTTTTAAATAAAGACTAATTAATTTAGGAGTCTAGTACTTGATGAGGCTGGTAAAAATGAATCAAGAAGTATATATTTTAAGGAATTTATTATTTGTTCTTAAGTAATCCTGGCCTGATAACTTTATTTAGCGTCACCCTCTAAAAAGGCAATGCTTGATATCTTGAAATTTCCACTCAGTCTTTTTTCTTTTTTATTTTATATATAGGTATTTAGAGGAAATGGTTTCAGCGGTCTATCCCGACAATATAGCGTTTGAGGAAGCAACTCTTATTACTGTTATAGCTCCTAAAAGAGTAGGGCAATCTGGCATTGTGCTAATGGAAAATAATTTTCTTATCAGTCAAATGTGGCCGTTATTGCATTGGTTCTCAACGACATCACTAGACCCTACCACTGGTGGTGCCTACAATTACTATTGGTAACGTCACTTTCGTAGTGAAGTTACTTACAAGTGAATCGGAGAACGTAAACACTGAAAAAGAAAATGTATCTACGCAAACAAATGATTCATAACAATTGCATTACTCGTCACAAATACTTGCGATAATTGCGGATTGTTTTTCTAGAGAGGATGTATACTTAAAAAAAATAAGGGCTTTCTTTCTTTTTTTTAAGTATACATCCTCTTGCTTTCTTGAATGCGCGAATGAAGTTAAACAAAGATACGGGGAGAAACTGAATTAAATAACTAATTGAGTAAAAGTTACTTGTAAATTCCTGTAAACTCAACTCGATATTGCGAATCGAGTTTTATTTCAGTTACTATAATTATAACACGCCAAATCCCTTGCGGGGTAGTCAGAGACCCGATTCTTACATACCTCACTCGCTTCTTTAAGATTCATTGCTCTTCCCATGCACGCTCGCCGGTTTCTAGGGCTCCTGACATCACCTTCTGATAGAACACGACCAATTTGGTCATGGTAGGTAAGTCTTGGCTTTCCTCGGCTCCTATATCCTTCTACTTTTGCATTATTTCAGTTATTGTTGGTATTACAAATGATATAACTATGATGTTTTTCGAAAAACTGACGAACTTGTCCAATTTCAGCATTTGCATGTTAAAATTTAGAGACAGTTTATCCAAAATTATTTCATTAAATATAACCTCCTAACATCACTAGTTGGCGGTGGTGTCGTTACCAAAAAAACATACCTATCGACGACACTACAGCGGTATGGCGGTATGTGTGGTAGTGTCGTTGACTTTTTTTAGTATTTCCAGTGGTGTCGTTGACAATACATTCTGTGTACTAAGTATCGGGAATTTGTCAATAAAACAAAAAATACAAATTATTCATCTAAATTTATTTTATCGCCTTCAAAGTAGGCCCCATCGCTTGCAATACAACATCTCCACCGCTTTACCCAGTCTTCCATACATTTTTCATAGGCTATTTGCGGTATGGCCTTTAGCTCATTCAGCGAATTTTCTTTTATGGCTTCTATCGACTCAAAACGTTTTCCTCGAAGTGGTAATTTTAACTTGGGAAATAAAAAAAAGTCAGACGGAGCCATATCAGGTGAATACGGTGCTTGGTCGAGAACTTTTGTTGAATTTTTCGCTAAAAACTCTTTCACTATAATGGCTGTGTGTGATGGTGCATTATCATGGTGCAGCATCCATGAGTTGTGTTGCCACAAATCTGGACGTTTTCGGCGGATACTCTCACGCAAACGCTTCATGACGCCTAAATAATATTCTTTATTCACTGTTTCTCCCTCTGGAAGGAATTCGGAGTGAACCACACCACGGTAGTCAAAAAAAACTGTCAGCATCACCTTGATTTTGGAGCGACTTTGCCGCGGTTTTTTGGGTTTCGGCTCGTTTTCGAGACGCCATTCTGAAGACTGTTGGCTTGTTTGCATGTCGTACTCATAAACCCATGTCTCGTCGCCAGTTATTATACGTTTCATAAAGGTCGGATCCGTAGAAGCTCGGGAAACCATGTCTTCAGCGACATGCTTTCGCTGCGCTTTTTGAACAAAATTGAGCTCTTTTGGAACTAGTCGAGCGGCGACGCGTTTCATGCCTAAAATGTCAATGAGAATGTTGTGGACGGACTTAAAAGATATGTTCACCTCACTAGCCAACTCTCTCAGACTCATACGTCGATTTTCGAGCACTAGCTTCTTGATTCTGTCGATGTTTTCTCTGGTCGTAGCGGTTGAAGGTCTACCAGAACGAGGCAAGTCTACTACTACTTCTCGGCCTTCTTTAAAAGCCTTATACCATTCATAAGCCCTTGTTTTCGATATACACGATTCGCCGTAGGTATTTCGCAACATTTTTAGTGATTCACCACATGAAATATCATTTGAAACACAAAATTTAAGGCACACTCTTTGTTCAACAATATTTTCCATTGTAAAAATCGCCGAGGACTCAAAACTATGACCAACAAAAAGTGTAGTTTAAAACAAATTAAATGACAGATCCCGCTCAAATTTTGCGCGCTAAATCAGTACAGTGCTACCAACATGCAGTAAAAAAATTAGAACGACCTCTTTTACGCGGGTCTTTTTATTGACATATTCCCGATACTTTTTACACAGAGTAGTACATGCGTTCTGTTCAAATCATTTTTATATCCCTCTGCAAATAATAAATGTGTATCCCAAAAATTGTTGCTATCGTCAATTGGCTACCGGCCATCGTTTTAAATACTGATAAAACCTATTCAGACTAGATTGGCTAAAAGCTATCTATTGTTCCTGATTCATGTTGTTGGGTCACAGTTTCGTCTACGTCGTTATGAAACGGCACATAAAACTTGTTAGTTCTATTGAAACAATGGAAAATGAAATATTTATACAATCTACAGTGTTTGTTTTTGATCCACAGCGAGAAAGCGCGGCACCCAACACGCGGTGAGCTTCTTCATCTCAGTTGGTTGTTGGTGCTGTCAGATGATGTAAGATATTGCGCACGCGATTATCTGAAATGTATACTGTCTTGACTATCTCATTTCCTTCTGCTTTCATTTAAACTGTACGTTAATTATCTAGTTAACTTATTTATTTACAACAACATCTTTGCGGGCCGTATAGTGAAAACAATCATGGTTATTTACCAGAAAATTTAGGTTACTTTTGTGCAATGGTTTAGACACAACCAATGGCAGTCAATTGAAAGACAATTTTGCTAATTTCATATTGTGAAAAAAATATATTTTCTTTTAAGCTCATGCTAAAAACTAGAAAGAACAAAAGTTCCCCCTTCAAAGACATATGTCGCGCCACGTGCCGACGCTTTGCAGGCTCCCTGGGAAGTGGGGCAGGCTGCACGCTGTCCTTGACTTGAGCCGGCTGCGCGTCAGGCAACTGATAAAAAGTCGGGGCGGCGCGCCGCGTCCCGGCCTTGGCCGCGCACTGGTACTGTTGCGGTTCTGTTATGGGACTGGGTTGCTCGCTGCTGATACGGTTTTCCCCGGTTCCTGGACAATACAACATATTATTCGCCATATGTATTCAGCAGAAGTGGTAGCAGCTTGCCCAGTGGATAAAGAATTAACCCACTGCCCTAGTTCGAATCTTGGTAGGGGTATGTACCATTAAATTGGTTTTTTCGGATGGATATGTACATGTTTGCAATCATCACTTCCTCGGCGGTGAAGGAAAACAACGTGCTGAAACCTGCACATCCGAAAAAGTACATTTCGAGAGTCGTTTGAACTAACCTGTAGTCTGGTTTTCCCTCTAGGTTGTGAAAGTTTGACAGCAGTCACCCCATGCCAAAATCAGTAAATCCAATTTTAAAGCATATTTTAACAGAAAAATATTACTCTACCCTAGAACATTGCCACAGCGGTTCTTCTCTCAACTACGCATACAATAAAGAGCAATGTCATCTCCATATTTTAAGTTTTTATCTGCAGGGGTTTGGGCCAGGCGAGATGAGTCGAGATATCGGTCTGTCCTTAACAATTTATAAGAATATTAAATAAATAAATATCCCTCCATAAGTTACGCAGCGCTATCCAATCGCAAATAAACAACTCTATGGCCATCAAAAACAACCAATACATGTACGTAAATACATTTTAAACATGACTTTTTTACATATATTATTACTAATTCAAACGACTGTCATCTAATTTATAAAATACGTAAATAGTGAAAGTTGAATGTTACGGTTAATTTTTGATTTAATGTTAAGGTTTATTTATATATTTATTTATGATTCTACGATTCTATTGAAAAACATGTTGTTTACTGATCCACTGTGTCCTATTGCTACTTCTTCTTTTCGGGAGTAGCAATGGGCGTCGGCTTAGTTCTGGTACCAGTTTCTCATTAACTTACATTGTCAATTTACATATACTGTCATTAGCTACTTGTAATTGTTCTTATTGCACCTAAACCTAAGGTTATAGAGAGAAATGCACGATCTGAATTTGATTTGAATTTCGACTATTAAACTCATTGTTACCCTTTATGTGAACCATTGGCTTCCCCACTGGCAACACCGGCTCCCAGGGGGTCACCTTCGCTTGCGCGGGCGCACGCGATAATTGTTATTATTAGCCATCAAAGGCGCCGGCAGGTGCACAGCGCATGCGCACAGATTTATGCACACTCCCGCATGTCCTGACCACTCTCACTTTAGTTTTATTTGATGCAACGAGCTCCGTACGAGTTTTATTCGCTTTGGTCGGCTCAAAATAAACGTTAATGACAGTTATAAATTTATTATAATTGCTCTGTATTTGTTGGATTGAAGTGTAAAGTGTTTTCCTAATCAAGGGAATATCATTTTATTTAACAAGTAAACTATACCTTCTGCCTGGGTCGTGATAGTAATTTTTTAGACACCGCCTTTTTATTGCAAGAAGTCATAAAATGTACCTAAATATTATTTTAAGGTGAATTTAAAATCTCGTATCAGTAAATAGGTATCTTTTGTCAAAAAGATACCATTTTTTTAATTAGATCTTTTTTCAGGTGCTATAAACGAATATATTCACCAATAAGTAATAAATTTATGTATTTTAAAAGCTTTACGTCCAAAATCTTTCACAAACCTCGTAATTTTCTCAAAACTTGAAAAAATCATATTTATCGATATTTATTTATGTTTGTCAAGTATAATTCACTATTTCCGGGAGAGATATACGTATATGTTTATTTTTCTTGCTGTAGTCCACAAATTACAATACAATATATACGATTTAATTTATAATCGCTTTAGTTTTTGTCTGGCGTACTCTATGTTTAAGTACTCTATCCGGACAAAAAAGAGGGCATTCCAAAAATTTTTCTCATTAAAGGCATACTTGCCAATTCAAAGTTTTCGCGTATATATGGGGTACTTTACGTCAGGTGAGTCGTTAGTTTAATATATGTTTCCCGACGATTATATATATATATATGTTTATTGATGGCACTATCAGTAATTGTAACAGTACCTAAGTGTCCGTCGCACACCATCCACGCTCATTTCAAAAATTCACTGTTTTCATGTATATATATATATATATGTATACCTAAATATATACAATATTTTCAAATAGCCAAATAAAGGTAATTAAGAAAACAATTGAAAATATAGCCGCAACTACTTTCGTATTAGTTGAGGCTATAATTTTTAATAATACCTATTGATTATACAACGTTGGGAGGCATACAAGCATAGGGTTCACCTGATATGAAGTGAATACCGTACATGAACGCTTGCATACGTTAAGTATCACTCGCGTGACGCGTGTTGACCCATCTCTGCTGTTGACTCAGTTACTCACTCCTTAGGAGCTTACTGGTGACCTCGATCACATGCAAACACTCAAGCTGTGGAATGAGCTCCCAGTCGAGGTTTTTCCAAGGGACTACAGCATGGAGTTCTTCAAGAAATGCGTGAAGAGGTTTTTAGAGGGTCGGCAACGCATGAGTGACACCCCTGGTGTTGCAAATGTCCATAGGCTACGGTGACTGTTTAACATCAGGCAGGCCGTATGCTCGATTGCCACCTTAGTGGTATATAAAAAAAAACATGCAGGAACACAACCTTCCAGGGAAGTGGAGCTCCCCAGATGGGTTATTTTGATATGCTCTAACTCTCTTGAAAACGCACAGACTAAACCAAACAGACATGTCCATGCACACAAATGTTTGTCCAGGGTCGCTCGTGGGTTCGCCACGAGCGTTGGTGTCAAAGTAGAGTTACTAACCACTATGCCATTGGGTTGTCTAATATTTATTGGAGAAGTAGGGCGAATCAAAGCAACCCGTCTGGGGACACATCCACCTCATAGAAAACCGCAGCTAAATAACAACTCCCTAGAGGGTTGTTGTGTTGAGTGAGTTTACCAGTACTCTTTAAAGTTACTGCATACATAATTGGACCGACTTGCAGGGTCTTGGAACGTGTAATGCTAAGGTTCCTTATGCAGTCTACGTTGAAAGTAACCTGTGAGACGATTTCCGGAAATCCCATGAGACATCAGGACATGCGCAGACGAAGTTGTTGCAAAGACTTTATAATAGCAAGTTATGTTTCGTAATGAAGACGTGAGAGAAAGAGTTGGTCTATAAGAGAGTGTCGGTGTTAAGATAAGAAAGGGCATGCTCCGTTGGTTCGGACATGTAGAAAGAATGCGGGACGAAAGAATGACGAAACAGATATACAATGCAAAAGTGGAAGGATGTAGGAGCCGAGGAAGGCCGAGACTAACCTACCATGACCAAATTGGTCGTGTTTTATCAGAAGGTGATGTCAGAAGCCCCAGGAACCGGCGAGCGTGCATGAAAAGAGCTATGAATGTCACAGAAGCGAGTGAAGTATGTAAGGGCCGCGTCTTTTGCCGCTCGGTTCTCTCTGCCTACCCCACAAGGGACTTGGCGTGAAGATATACATACATACATACATACATACATACATATGTTATATATACATTATATTTGATCGGTGCACCTGGCGTTCGATATCTGCCTATCCCAATGGGAGACAGGCGTGATGATATGTATGTACGACTTTATAATACTTCGGCACTCTTTTACGCGTTTTTTTTATACAGCCCACGATTATGAGCTTTGATTTTGTTAACAGAATCTATTAGCAAATACTACCTTGCACAGGTAGACTATTCGGTTTGTTTTTCACTACCTTGCTTATAAAAAAGGGTCCAATATAACCTCAATGAAATACCTAAAAAGGCCTGTAAATGGGGAGCAATATATATTATAAATAGTAGTACGGTAATTTGCGGTAGTAAATATTTACAGTAGGTAATAATTTTGGGTATTAGTGACTTTTCACCGCATAGCCAATACGACCTCACGAGAGAGCTTAAGAACGAGAGATTGGAAGCTTTATATAAACGTACTCAACGCACGCACGTGTAAACGATAATATTATGCTTTATCTGGAATTACGAATCGCACCAAAAACATTTTCATGTAAAATGTTGCCAAGACGAGACCATATCTCTCGCACTATCAAAAAGTTATAGAGTGGAATCAAAGATAGAGAGTGGGCTATGGAAAAA
The DNA here is from genome assembly GCA_947507595.1 of Pyralis farinalis. Taxonomy (NCBI): domain Eukaryota; kingdom Metazoa; phylum Arthropoda; class Insecta; order Lepidoptera; family Pyralidae; genus Pyralis; species Pyralis farinalis. The sequence goes on along the minus strand of OX382262.1, from coordinate 3,006,776 downwards.
TGCACCACTAAAGAAATACACAAAAAAAGAAAGAAAAAATGATCAAATATATTACATAGAGTAAGGGGCTGGAGGGTAAAAGTTCCAAGTTTTAGATTTTTTTTGTTGTTTGTGTATTTATACTAGCATACATAACAAAATTTTAGCTTTCTAGGACTTGGGGAAGTACCTTAAGAATTTTGATGATCATCAGTGAGACAGTGACGAAATCGGGGTTTTTAAATATCCATAAAATCTAAGGTAAAGAGCTATGCAATTGAAACTTTATATGTTTAATAAGTCCACTATTGAGAGCATACTCCGAAAGTTTTGTTTATTAGGGTTCCGTACCCAAAGGGTAAAACGGAACCCTATTACTGAGGCTCCGCTGTCCGTCCGTCCGTCCGTCCGTCCGTCTGTCACCAGGCTGTATCTCATGAACCGTGATAGCTAGACAGTTGAAATTTTCACAGATGATGTATTTCTGTGGCCGCTATAGCAACAAATACTAAAAAATAGAATAAAATAAATATTTAAGGGGGCTCCCATACAACAAACGTGATTTTTTTGCCTTTTTTATAGATAATGGTACGGAACCCTTCGTGCGCGAGTCCGACTCGCACTTGGCCGATTTTTTTTTATAATCCAAACCCTGGTTATAAGGGTTCAAAAAAACGACGAAGCGCTTCGAGAAAAGGTAGGTAGTACCATTTCGCTTGGCTCGTCTTGGCAGGGGCACTACCGTGCCTCCAGATATGAGTTTAGTACTTCGCAGTAGTAGAGAATTCGCATGGTTTTAATTCAATCCACACTCGTTAATCCTGTCTCTTTTCTGCTGCCGCGTGCTACTGAGACCACTGGGATTAAGACTGGTCCCCAGTTCGAATCCTAGCCATCATCATCATCATCCGAGCGTTAATTCCAGTCGCGTCCTATGCTTTCGCTTTGGAGCCCAGGGTCCGCTTTAGTTCCCAGTTTGAATCCTAGTATGTAAATTCGTGTATTCGGATTTATGAGTACCTACTATATATTTGCAATGATCACTTGCTCGGCGGTGAAGGAATACATCGTGAGGTAGCCCGTACCAAGAAATTATATTTCGAAAGATGTGTAACCGTGCCTAAGAAAGATTAGGGTTTCCCTCTGGCTTTTGGAGGTCTGACTATAACCGTTCCGTGTAAAAATCAGTATCTTCGTCAAATCCTTAGGCTTAGGTAGCGGACACCGCCAACCCTAACGGATTAAAAAACGGGATAAAAGAAGAATTTTCGACCGATCGTTGTCTTGAGTATTCAGTATCTTTTCAGGAACACCGTTCCTATATGAAATCTATATGTTTGTCTGTGTGTGCGTTTTTTTCGAATAATCGAATTTTGACTTCAGATTCGGATTCAGCATAAAAAAGTATGTTCAGGAACACCGTTCCTATCTCGGAAAATGGTCAAATGGCCGACAAAATTCAAAAAAAAAAAGAAAAAGGATTTATTTGTGAACTAATTTCTGTTTCTTCAATAAATAAAAGAACAAAACCAGTGCGTTCTACCTCTCTTAACCTATACTGATGTATGAAGCGGCAAATTTTGTTTGTTTGCACGCGCTAATCTCGAGAACTATCAGTTGGATTTGAAAAATTATATTTGCATTTGATAGCACAATTCTCAGGACAAGTTATAGGCTATTTAAAATCACGGTACGACTTTTAGAAGTCGAGGAAAAGGAAATAAACTAGAAAAAGCGGTTCCTATACCAGGATACGCACGGACGAAGTTTTATAAAAGCTAGTTAGATCATGTTTTTCTTATATCTTTTAATTAACAACCGAGATCCTGACGTATAAGGCAGAGTAAAGGTAGATTTTCAGTATGTATAGACTAAAGACTTCAATTGCAGCATAGAGTCTATTTATAAAGCCATATTCGACAAAAATAACACACATTAATAAGTTAATCTCAGAAGTCTAATGAAATGTCACAAGGCGACAAAGACGGAGCTTCTCAAGTCTCTAAACCAACTTAACTGATGACTCTGTTGAATCTTAATTGCTGTGTTATAGAAGTGTTTCTCGTTTGGTTTACCCGCAGGTGTAAATTGGTAGTGGATGAAGGAAATAAACAACAAGATGGCACGATAACGGATACCTGCAAGTACTGTACTATGCGTAGGGTTGGCGACTGACTCACTTCAGAAGAGGAGATTCCCATTAGACTTATTTCTTGTATGAGTACTTCCGCTAAACCTTTTCCATTTGTTTTTGAATTTTGTTAACCGTGTTTAAAGCAGAATGATGCACTATATTTGTATATATGTTTAAGATAATTCAAACTGATACTTAGGTATTAAGATAATATTTAAGTAGGGCCGAATTAGTTTTCGTATAAATTTGTTGAAGACTAGATTAGCTCAAAAGTTGGTGAAGATTTGATAAGGATATAGTGAAGTTTTTAAGATAAAATGAACAGTTGTGACTTAACAACATTAAAATAAATATGATGAACCTACTTCATTGAAGTCTACTTCAGGAGGGATAAAGCAACTGAGTGAAGGCAGCTTTGATTGCCTAGTTTAAACATTAACATCGATTTATTGGTTAAAGGATTCTCGCAGTGGCTCGTACACTCAAATAGGTGAGATTATGAGCTAAAATACTAAGCTTTGGTGGTTTATTGTTTCGTGTAATGCCTACAATGAGTACTTGAACGGTGAGCTATGTTTTTAACAAGACTTTGGTGAGACATTATTATGGCTCTATAAACAGCTGTTTATGGCCATTATGGAGGGAAAGTAGAACCCAATATTACCACTAGTTCAGCTGCCTAGTTTAGGTCACTGAACTAGTGAGACTTTTCCATATGTTCAAATGACAGAACTAGTAAGACGTTAAATTGATTCATCGAGTTCACCTGCAACAGTTCAGTCTAATTTGTTTTGTTGTAATTGCGACAATTTTATTCTATTAAATAACATCGCAGATTTTTTAATGAATACATTTTGTGTATTTTGTCAACCCTACCTTCACGGCGAAATGCAAAAGTCGACAGTAATTTCAAAATCATCCTTTTGTGATTAAAATTCCGTACACGCGCCGGGGTTCCTCTAGGCTGCGGCGCTTCCTTTCCTGTCTTTAAATTTGTTGTTTTTTATTACAAGGCGAGATAACACTAGTAATGTATGAATTCATCCTCGAAAATTGATACCAAAATGGTTTTGTCAATGTGGGTTTCTTCAAAAATAACGTGTGTAGTTTTTGCAGCGTCGGCGATGCGCGAGGGATTCCTAAGTGTTGTAAACGCAATTGCTGTAGTAACTACTTGCTATCAGGTGTGCTGTATGGCGTTTCTTAATAATAGTGACATAACACAATTATACTGTACCTAATCTTTATCAAATCAGCGGTAGTTCAGTCAAAAAAAATGATTCTCTCATTATGTAAGAATATCGGATTTAAAAGTATTCAATTGCAATCTTATCTTCAAAAAACAATCATACAAGCAAATGCCCCCCGGTATGTAAAGTAATTGGAGTAGTCTTTGATTGCTTGGAATATAAGAAAAAGACATATATTGGTTAGTTTTTTTGGCCATTTCTCCTTCGCCAATGCTTCTAAAACACTGTTTTAATTTACGACATTTTGGAAATGACCATTGGCGAAGTAGAAATACCGAAAGAGACTAGCTAATATATGTCTTTTTGTTGTATTCCAAAAAAACTATGAAAAATGTGTAAGATACAATAAGGTTTTATTTAAAAAATCGGCCAAGTGCGAGTCGGACTCGCGCACGAAGGGTTCCGTACCATAAAAACAGCAAAAAAAAAATCACGTTTGTTGTATGGGAGCCCCCTTAAATATTTATTTTATTCTATTTTTTAGTATTTGTTGTTATAGCGGCAATAGAAATACATCATCTGTGAAAATTTCAACTGTCTAACTATCACGGTTCAATAGATACAGCCTGGTGACAGACGGACGGACGGACGGACAGCGGAGCCTCAGTAATAGGGTTCCGTTTTACCCTTTGGGTACCCTAAAAATGTAAGACCTGTCAGTATCCGCATGCGCCCAATGACAAATTAAAAAGTTTCATATATTTTTTTTATCTTTATCTAAAAATAACTGTACTACAACTTTTAGGAGGGGAATAAGTCTCCATTTAATGGACTAATTACAAGTAGATAGACAAACGCATTAGCTCTTTATGTTTCGTAGAGAAGTCCAGTGAGCAAACTACAAGAGGATAAAGTGTGTCGCCTACCCTACGCTACGAAATACATTTACTACGCTAAGATCAATCTTTAATAATAATTAATGTAGCTTGCGCTATCAATGTGATAATCAATATCACTCGTAATATTGCTAACGACGTGACACGTTACAAAACAGCTTTATATAATGTTCTGCTATTGCTAGGTTATATCAAAACTTATAAAGCTTTTTTTTATACTACGTCGAGAAGCATACAAGCATACGGCCCACCTGATGTAAAACGGGTACCGTAGCCAGTTAACGCTAGCGATATGTTAAGTATCACTCGCTCGATGCCCCCTCTGCTGCTCACACACAACTCCTTGGGAGCTTACTGGTGACCTCACTCACACGCCGGAACACTACAACCCTCTGGGGAGTTGTGCGGCTGCGGTTTTCTGTGAGGTGGAGGTACTTCACCAGATGCGCTTGCTTTGATGCGCCTTACCTCTCTTAAAACATCCAGACCAAGACAAACAGACATGTTCATGCACACAAATGTTTGCCTTGTGTGGTAATCGAACCCACGAACGTTGGTGTCAAAGTCGCGTCATTCACGACTGAGCCACCGAGCTCGTCAAAATATATTGTTATATATTGAGCATATATTGTCCATTGTACTCAATATGAACGAGTACATAAACACATTTGGCTTTTTATTTTGTATACTAAACAAAAAAACAAATTAAAAAGACCTGTTAACAATTGAAAATATGAAAAATCACAAAATTTCACGTCTAGCAGATTCTCACGTAGCGTACCCTAATAAATTATGAATATGGCTATATTCCGCGATACGCTAACAAAAGTACGACAATGCGCTGCCAGGAATCCACCTGACGTGGACCCGTCCCTCCCTCGGCCGACACCCCCGAGCCAGCTCCGCTGCGGATCACAAAAAAATTATATCATATCTCGTTACTGAATCTACCTTTTGTTGAAGTAAATTGAACTGATGTGAGCATTTTGGATGCGGCATCATCACTTTTGTGTTTATTTTTAACAATATTTAGATTAGGCGTGAAGTACCAAAATTTTGGATAAACTGAGCTTGTTTGCTTGAGCAGCCTTGATGGTTATCTTTTTTAGCTCGCGCAAGCAAAAGTAAATTCGTGATTATTTCACTATTTAATATTGTATATCAAAACTTAAATATGATATAAACACAATCATAATCTGGGCTTATTGTTTAACAGCACAATAAAAATAAATGGTAAAGAATGGTAAAAAATAAATCGAATATTCATCATCATGTACGTTTTAAAGGAAAAGGATAGGAACCGAAAGGAAAGAAATGTAGACGTAAATTAATACCATTGGAACTTATCACGCCTACGTTTTCTGTAAGAATCAGTGTGTATCTCATATTACGATGACGTAGCATGTAGCACTAACATGTTATCTCTAACAGTGCGCTTAATAAAATGATGAGCATTTTAGCTACTTCCACCAGCAAGATGGTCCAGCAGCATACCATGGTAATCGAAACCGAAGTCTGATATTCGGATGCAAAATATGCAGGGTTATATAATATCTCATTAATTAAGGTATAGATAATGGGTATAGTTTTAGCGCGTCTTTATTAAGTACTATTAATGAGTATTAATTTTTATTGATAAATAAATTATAGATTTAAAAATTATAGTTCTGTTAAAAAAACATAGAAGTTCGCTTTCAAATAACAAAGATAGTAACTATTTAAATGCTGATGGTCAATTGATCGATCGATGTGGTACGTAATTACTACACTAATCCGAATACTCTTTAGCTTAAACGACAGATCAAAAGAAGAAGACATACCACATCCAAATGTCGCATGATTCGCTATTCCCAAATAATATACCTTTAGATGCACTTTCGTTTTTATGCAGCGGGTATCCACTTAAATCGGCCATCACCTACGACCACGACCATTTTTTCTAAAGCCGTATTCCATTTATCTTTACAGTCATGATTCGTGCATTGTGTCGGCCGTAAATACGGCAAAAAACACGGATGATACTCCGGCAGAAGTCATGTGCACAAAAAAGTGTAGTTTCAAAATGGTTTTTGTTTTTTATAACCGTTTTATGGGGTGGTGGCACGGCACGGCATTGTTGTGCGGTTGGGTCGTTATGCTTTGTTTCAAGTGATTCTATTTAACGCAACTTTGCAAGGAGATTTTCATAATATTATTGTATAGTACTAGCTGATGTCCTCGGATCGGTGCTCTGATTACTTGCTATATAATGTATTATTATTTTGTAGGGCAAAGCGAGAATATCAAATTTGTGGGACCGCAGGTCTTAGTAACGTATATTACCCCTTAGACTTTAACTTCAGTGAGACAATAATTATAGACATAGAAGAAATGCTCGAAATGTTTTGTCTAAAATATTCCGATATATAATAAACACCGACGCTCATGAGTTCCATTCTCATACATGACAAACATTTGTGTATAGTACATGATCGTGTCTGTTTGTATTGGTCTGGGTGTTTTCTGTGTATCAAATGTATTTAAAAAAAATATATATTTACATATCGCACCCTTAGAATTATAGTGACCTATTTAAAAAATATAAATTGTTGGGAATCGTTGCATAAAGATTTGTGCATTTGTTACTCTTGTAAAATATGCGGTTATTTATGCGAAATTTCGAAAAACTCGTATATATTATAGGTTCATTTGATTTTTAATATATTTATTCACATGTACTATGAGAAATTAGTATAAAAAATGTTAATATAATATTTTTTATAATTTTTCAAAAAAAGGCGTCAGAATTAGGTCTTTGTAATATTAAAGCCTTAGTTTTTTTTAAAGACTCTTTGTTATATAGGTCTCTCTATTTCTGAATATTCGGTCATAATCTCGTATTATCCGTAAATGGGTCACTCAACCAATAAATTTTAGATGATATTTTTGGTTTTGCGTTAATACAAAAACTATAAAATATAGAAAAAATAAGGTATTATTAGAAAAAAATGAGTTAATATTCAACATCACAGGTTATAAAGGAACTAAAAAAGAAATATTTCTAAAATTAACATAACTTAGCTAAGCTTCCAGCCTTTATAATTGCTTACAATAAAAACACGTTATTAGTTGTACTTAAATTCTAAAGTATTCAGTACTCATTTTTTATAACAGTCTTAATAAAATTATAAATACTAATTTATTGTGCGTTATATTTAAATTAGTAAGAGTTACGCACAGTGGCAATAGTTAGGATAAAATCGTATACAAAAAAATAACAAGTATTTCCTAAAACAAAACTTTGAAAAAAATAATAAGAAGGCAAGTAATTAAATATTGAGTGATAAAAATCTGTATAATAACTGGGAATTAAGTTTTTATTAATGAGATCGCGTAAATCAGTTTTCTTACGTTCACTTAATTCTAGTCTTTGTGAGTATGCTTTGGTCACCGTAATGTCTTCTATTCTGTCCATTTTCTTCCGTTTGTTTCTCCTTAATATGAGATTTAATATGGTTAATACCATACTAAATTCTCTTTGAAAATATATGTTTTATAGAAAAATACGAAAGGTTCCGCTTTACAAAATTTTAGAACTCTGATATTATTCCACGAGACATTGTTTGTTTTCATCTTCATTAAAATTATAACCCCATTTATCTTGTAAAATCTTTAAATATATGAAAAAATCATATGTTAACTCGTTCTCATTAAAAGGCGAATTACAAGAGTTCTTTATTAAGGTGACATATTGATAGGGTGCGTATATATGCCCAGAAATCCTATCTCCTTTTCAATTAGACTATGGACATTATCTCCCTTATTCTGCGTATGGTCCTTTACAAAATATTTGTTAGTAATAGTGTTAATATTTACGAATTTACATACAGCATAAGAATAAAATGTAGTAATATACTTATTTTTATTTTGTCCACAACAATTATGAGAAAAAAGTAATGTGAAGTGTTTTGTTAGAATTATGCTTGTTTAAATGTTGTAAAGTATAGTTAGCACCTCTGTTACCTTGAACCTCATCCCAGAAATAGCTATCAACATTATCATAAGCACCTATCTCATTGACATTTCTTTATCGTTCTTTTTACGCTTTTTTACTTCTTCTGATTTCTTCATCATTTCCACAATGGTAAAATTTAGGCAGTTCAATTTAGACTTCTGAAGAAATGATGACGTATCTCCAGTGGGACACTGCATAATAGCCTGCAAATCTTAGACCGCAAAATATTTGTCAGGTCAATATTTTGACAATCTAAACGCTTTTCTTGGCGACATAAATCTTATTCTTAGAGATGATCATCATATTTTTCTTGAATTTCTCTTTTCTAGTAGGGTTTGCTAATTCATAATCTAAACAGAGATCACATCTATCTTTTTAGGCTGAAAAAATTCTATATTACTTACTGTACTGTACTTATATTTAGGACAAACTTCCACCATACATGAACTGATATAATATCTCTGCAAATTAATATTGCCTTTAGCCCAATATCTCTCAAATAATTTATGTCTGTCTGTGTCATTTATGTTCTCTGAACATTTAAGTCTGCACTTACATGGTTCTTTAACGCAACGGGCAGGTACTTCTTTTTTAGTCGAAGATGAATTGTCGCTACATTTTGCTTCCATTTTGATGGATCTCAAGTACGTTTCTGGACCTCCTCGTAGATTGAGATAGAGTATTAACAGAGTAAGAATTCATAGGATATTCATTGTTAGAAGAAAGCGAAGAACTGGACGCTGATAAACAAGTATTCTTTATAATATGTGATCGAGATCTGTCGGCTGTATAAGTAGGGTAGTTGTCCCTGAAATCTACATCACTTTCATTTGAGTTAATTGGTGACTGATAATAATTATTTTGTACATTCGAGGGATTTGCCCTTCTTACGTGAGAGGTGCTACCAGAGGAAGACGATGATGTTGATAATGATCTGCTGGAAGAAGAACTGCTGCTTCGGTAGGTGCAGCTTCTGGTCTCTCTTGCTAAAATTGCTTGTTAAGAAGTCCCTGGTTCTTGTATTAATTTCTCAGCGTTATTCAAAGTTTTACCTAAAATATAGGTAATAATATTGTCTTAGGTTTTCGCGATTGTTACACATTGAATTAAACGTCAGGTTCAATAAAATAAATAAAACACGCGATACTTCCTTTAAAAAATTGTTTAATTCAATATAGGTAATAAAATTAGTTTGCAATGAATGAATTATGGATTATTAAAGTTAATCAATTAATGGATAAGATTATAACTACCTCAGTCACGCTTTTATTGAATAAAGGTAACGTCTTCACATCAAAATCTGGAATGGATGCATTAGGAGAGTTCCCTATAACTGAAGAATTTGTTGAGAAGTTACTTTGGTTTTCTAGCATATCTTCATAATTACACGGCACAATATTTTCTTTGTAGTGTTATTGTGACTTTTAGTGTCGATCTTTAGATTCTCCAAAATATAATCAGCTCGTTTCTTCATTTTGCTATTTTATTTCTCCCTTAATTGAACAGTGACGGCTGCAAATGTGGAATTTAATAAAAAATACATTAGACTTATCTAGTCATAATTAGAAAATCATCAAAATAATTTCATACTTAGACAGACCCATATCTAAAATAGTCAGTAAATAATAAATATATATATTACAAGAGAGACATAATAATTAATAATTTTTAATCATTATCATAACTTTCATAAATAAAAAGACTGATTTAGAAATGGGTCTTTAATAACTACTGTTTTTCAATCAAATAGGGGCTCAATAACATAAAGGTCACAAAAGACTCACTAAAGTTTAGTATGATATAGACTCAATTATAAATAAGGTCTTTATTAAATTAAAAAGTTTAACTTTTACTTACCTTGACATTTAATCCTGTACTGGCCTATTTCGGATGAGGTCACTATGAAACTAAGCGCACAGCGACCTGTACTGGACATTCGCGGCACGTTACTGCTTGCGTCTCTCTCAAACCGAACAACCGCGGCAAGCGAAGCGGAGTAAAAGAGACCCAAGTATACGTTATGTAGCTTTCTACGCCAAAATCGGTCTGTGTTTTATTAGGAAATGATAAAGATAGTCTTTTTGGGTCGTTCCCTGACATAAAGTCAAATTCATGATTTTTTGAATTAGGTTCCTATAATTCTAAAGGTGCGATATAGTATATATTTATTTGCACTTTTATCGCTAACTTTATCATTTCTAACTTGATGTGACGCACTAGCCCATGTCTAGATTTCCATGAGTTATAAAACAAAATTAATGAATGAAGCAAGAAAAAGTGGAAATAAGTTTAAAGAGAAGAAACAGTATGGAATGTGAGAGTGGGCCAAGAGGAGGTGTAGCACACACCTATAATGGGGGGTACGAAGGGAGGTGAAAGAGAATCAAAACAAAATTAACATAGTTTTGACTCAATTTCGCCGATTTCATGATTCTCATCTCTCGCTACTTTTTATAGAAAATAAACCTTGCAACAGTCAAAATGATCATTGCGAGTTACCCACGCGGAGTGGACTATAAAACAGTCATAAACTAATCTGATATCATCAGTGAACGAAAAAACAGTTTTTTTCGTTCACTGGATATCATGGATTGCTCACTGCACACAAAGATCCAAAGAGCCAAGGCAAATCCAAATAATTGTTATATTAGGCACCTACGTACAGACTCACTCAGATTATATATATGCATCGTTATGCAAATCAGCGTCTCGACACGAGCGTGATGTTGTGAAGCTTGCTTTTTTGACTGTATATATTTTTGCCAGAGGAACACCTGGCTCGACAGTTGTATAATAATTGAACTTTTTTTTTAATTTTGGCCATTTTGACCATTTTTTTTTTAATATTGTTTTTTTTAATATTGTCGGACAAACTACACAGCGCCATCTAGCCCCAAAGTAAGCGAAGCTTGTGTTATGGGTACTAGACAACTGATAAACATACATAAATACATTTTTTTTTGTAAATACATACTATTATATAAGGTGTTTTTTTTCTATATGCCCGAACTTCAATGGGAGAAAGAATATCGTTTAGTTGTTACGATAGACAAGAAACTTCGTGTCCCGGCATCGTTAAAAAAGTTTGAGAAATCAAATAAATAAAGTGCCTACTTAGTTCATGGTGCATAATGATTGCCCCGTCATCATCATCAGTTGTTAATAATCGGTCGATGCACGGGTCGCGGGTCTAATCGAACACGCCATTTACGCAGCGACCACCACAGCCTGTCCCGAGTTCCTGACAGTTGCCAGTCGGAAGGCTCAGTGAAGAGTGGTAGGACGCGTCAAAGCAGTCCGTCTGGAGAAGTACCTTCACCTTCACCAGAAAACTGCAGCCAAAGAACAACTAATCCTGCGAGTGAGTAAGGTTACGAGTGAGCTCCTGAAGAGTTTCTGTATCAGTAGCGGGGTTGGCAACGCGCAAGCGATACTTCCTGTGTTGCAAGCGTTTATAGGCTACGGTAACCACTTTACATCAGGTCGACCGTACGCCTCCCAACGTTGTATACAAAAAAGAAATACCTTTGACGGCTGTGACTATGCCAGCTGATACATCACCTAACAATGTTTTTTACATAGGTAGGTAGGGCGCATCAAAGCAGTCCGACAGGGGAAGTCCGCAGCAAAATAACCTTACTGGAGGGTTGTTGATTTTATGTGAGTGAGTGATGTTACCAGAAGGCAGTGAGAGGAGTTGTTGTGTGAGCAACGGGGGTGGCAACCCGCGTGCGATAAACCTTAGTGCGAGCGTTCATAGGCTACGGTAGCCACTTTACATCAAGTGGGCCGTATGTTTATTTGCCTCCCGACGTAGTAAAAAACAAAGATGTGCCTGATCCAAAGTATGAAACAGATGAAACAGCTGATTTGCTTCATATGACAAACATCCATCACTAAGTCTGATTAGTTTACACTTAGATACATTTTCAACGAATTAGGTAGGTATTTCATGAGTGGTTTGTTTACTTAGAATATTATTCTAAGTTTGTTTATGGGAACGATAAAAAAATGATATTTCTATTGTTGGTAATTGTGTACGAGGTTCGATATAGGAAAAGGTACACTTGCACCACTAAGGTGGCAAACAAGCTTAGGTGCTCTCTTCCTGATTGTAAGCAGTTATCGTAGCATTTAGACATTTTTAACACCAGAGACGTCGCTTATGTGCGTTCACATTCGCTACCTATCTAGTTAAATAAAATGGAAATTTATAGAACACTTACCGGATATAACAGCTGATCCACTTAAACTTAACTTAAAAAAGGTCACAAACTTTCCATCACACTTTCACACAAACTCATAAAAAATCCATCGGCGTTATATCAGGGGAACGGGGAGCCCATTGGACTGGCCCTCCCCTTCCTATCTACCTCATGGCGTACGTAACGTCCAGATACTCGCGAACACGCAAGGCGTAATGGGCTGGTGCTCCATCGTGCTGGAAGTATAAACCCCTTAGATGTTCAAGTGGAACATTTTCCAGCATACTGTCCACTTGTGTTTGCAGTAGGTGAAGATAGGTATCCGCATTCAGTCTCTCTAAAAAAACTGGTCCTAACACTGTCACCGAGTGTTGTATTGTAAATCTGTGTTGGAAATGATCGGGCCGCACTGCGTGTGAAGGTTAACTCGTCTGTCCACAAAATGTTTGGCGCTCTGCATGAAGCCCACGAAAGAAGGCAACACGAGGCGCATGATCTTGTGGCATGAGTTCTTGTACCCTAGTGAAGTGGTATGGATGTAAGCCTTCATCGTTAAGTAACTGCCATGTTCACGAAACCTGTACACTGTGCCGAGGATTGTGTGATGGCTCACTCGTATTCCGAACTTTTGCAGTGACGTTATTGCACCCGCGATAACAAAGTACCATTTGGAGATACTCCTGATTAGAGTAACAAGGTCCAGACATGATTACGGTCACGCGTAGTAGTGCAGTGTGCGACACTCGGAACAGACTGAGCACGCGTGCGCCATCTACTACGCAGCGCGGTGGGTACATGGATGGCGCATGCGCGGTTAGCGTTTCTACGAAGGCCCGCTAAGCGCGCCTGCGTACCTGCATACCGTGTCGCGTGACATACTTGTATTTTCCTAGGTGGTTGGATTCATACAACAGATAGCTCTTTTTTATGATGGATTTATTTTTTCTATGAAAGAATTTGTAACACGTGGGGCATAAAATATATTTACTATCATAATCAGCATACATAATACTATTTCCCATTTCAATTTGGGCATATACTTTAAGAACACCATATATGTATAGAAAATACCCAGACCAAGACAAACAGACATGTTCATGCACACAAATGTTTGTATCGTGTGGGAATCGAACCCACGAGCGTTGGTGTCAAAGTAGCGTAACAGCGCGTTACACCACTGCGCCACCGAGCTCGACAATCCTATTCTACTTTTTTATGCTGAATTCGAATCTGAAGACAAAATTCGAATATTCGAAAAAAAGCGACAGACAAACATATAGATTTCATATAGGAACGGTGTTCCTGAAAATAGTTAAATGAAACCCAAACTACTGTTGGCTGTAGTAGGATAGAAGTTACTTCTTACTGGATACAAGAGTCATAAGATTAGCATTGGAATTCTTTTTTGTTATACAACGTGATGCATACAAGCATACGGCCCACCTGATGTAAAGCGGTTACCGTAGCCTATAAACTTGCAATGCATTAAGTATCACTCATAATTCGGCGCGGATAATGTGCGAAGAGATTTTTACTGGGTCGACAACGCCTGAGTTACACCCCTGGTGTTGTAAATATCCATAGGCTACGGTAACTGCTTACCATCTGCTTAAATTTTGTTTAATGAGTTTGATATAAAAATACCAGACATGTATGCTCCAATTTGTCCTGAACACGAGTCGGAAGTATTTTTACTACTTGACGTCACAGTATAAATAAATAAATATCTCCAACCAAATTACACAACGCCATGGAGCTCAAAAGTAAGCGAAGCTTGTCGTATTAGTACTAGACAACCGATAAACATGCGTAAATGTATATATTTTTGTAAATACATACTTATAATACATAGAAAACAACCAGACTAAGACAAACAGATATGTTCATGCACACAAATGTTGTCTTGATTGGGAATCGTAATGCGTAACCCTTATTGTTTTTTTATACAACGTCGAAAGGCATACAAGTATACGGCCCACCTGATGTAAAGCTGTTACCGTAGCCTATGAACGCTTGTAATGTATCACCTCTGCTGACACAGCAACTCCTTAGGAGCTGAATGCTGATCTCATTCACACGCAGGAACACAACAACCCATAAGACAGTTGGTACTTGGCTGCGGTTTGATGTGAGGTGGAGGTACTTTCCTCAATCAAGTTGCTTTGATGCGCCCCACCTCTCTTAAAAACACCCAGACCAAGACAAACAGACAGACGAGCTCGGTGGCGCAGTGGTGTAACGCGCTGTTACGCGACTTTGACACCAACGCTCGTGGGTTCGATTCCCACACAGTATAAACATTTGTGTGCATAAACATGTCTGTTTGTCTTGGTCTGGGTATTTTCTATGTATAATAAGTATGTATTTACAAAAAAAAAATGTATTTACGTATGTTTATCAGTTGTCTAGCACCCATAATACAAGCTTCGCTTACTTTGGGGCTAAATGGCGCTGTGTAATTTGTCCGACAATATTTATTATATTATTTATTATATTCATGCACACAAATGTTTGTCTTGTGTGGAAGTCGAAACCGCGAGCACCGAGTCAAATATAGTATCTACTGGCATGGATCTAACAATATTCGATGGTTGATGATGATGAGATAGCAGTAATAGATGACTAAGAGTTGTTATCAATTTTCTTTCGATGTTTAAAAGGTTGTGCAGTGATCAAGAAACGGCCTTGACCGGTTCGAATCCTGGCATGAAGTACACTAAACAATTTTTAACGGAGTATCGCGTGTTTTATTTATTTTGTTGCACTTGACGTTTCGAATGCTTTGCAGCATCCGTGGTCGCAGGAAGACTTCCTGTTTAATTCAATGTATAACAATCGCGAAAACCTAAGACAATACTAAGTACACTAGATTCGTGTTTGAAGATTAATGTACCTACATATTTATAACTAGTAAATAACAGCAAGCTGTGTAGGCAGAGCTGATATTTTTTAAATTTAAAAAATATTTTAATATTTTATTTTTAATTTTTTAATTTTTAAAAAATATATGGAACCCTGTACGTCATCTAGCGACGAGTGCTGTTACTTTTTCTGTTGATGGGAGTGCAGTGCAGACTCTGCACTGCAGAGTGGCCGGCCATACGTTTTCCCATATGTTTTTTTTTCTAATTGGAACGATTTTGGACCGTTCTTCCTCACCGACGAACATTTAAATTTCAAATTAAAGGATACAAATCTACAATATGTTAGCTATTAGTGTGTCGATTTTGGAGTTTCTCACTATTACCGTCTAAACGCTAGCTGAATGACATCAGTCTACCCCAAACGACAATTTTGAGGGTAATGTGGCTCCGCTGGCTATCGCAGCTCTGCCAATTATCACTTACTCCGCGGTGAAGGAAAATATCGTGAGGAAACCCGCGTGTCCAAGTTATGTTTCGAAAGACGTGTGAAACTAAAGAAGGTCTAATTTTCCTTCTGAGTTGTCTAGAAGTTGTCTTTAAAAAAAAACATCTACTCCAAAACCATCTGCTATGAAAAAATGCACTAAATGGTACAACACAATTGCTTTCTACATTTCTTTTAATGACTATAAACAAATATTATAGTGTCTATTTAAACAGAAATTAGAAATATTATTTTATACTGGTTAGAATAAAATCAAATATGTACTGTAATAGACAATAATATACAACTATTGCTATGTTGGAGTGAAAAAAAAATATGACCGAGAACCTTCTCCTTTTTTTGAAGTAGGTTAATAATGAGATCTCATATGATCTTCACAACAGCCCGTTAACGGTTATTGGTGTAGCGAATGCGCAACCAAATGTCACACAGTTACGCATCTATAACATACGAAATCATCAAATTATGTATTGGGATCATTTAAAATATCCAAGGTGTCCATCGAAAGTAGAAATATGTGAGCGAACACTTTACGACCGCGTGCCTAGTAAATAAACATTCGATGTGTATATGTCGCAGTAGACGGCACATTGGCAGAATATTATAACCATTAGAGATTTTCTCTGGTCGCGTATTGTCGTTAAAAATAAAATACTTGTTTTGAAATGTGCGCTTTACTATATTCAACTTCCTCTTGTGATAGTTTTTATGTATAACATCGGCTTATGTCTCTCTCACTTTTAAATTATACCTCTGAACTGATTCTCTGCAATTATTATTTATTTTAAACTAGCAGAAGCTCGCGGCTTCGCACGCATGAGATTTGGGCTTTTAGTAGCCTTTATTTCTCTGTAGACCTGAAGTACTTTGTGTTAAAAAAAAAAAAATCAGGGTCGTAGATGCAACCATAGCGCGATTCAATTTTCATACAGCGCCATCTATTGACCTTTACGGGAGGCAAAGTATATTTATTTTATTTTTATTACATAAAAAATGTGTAGTTATTTTATGTCCCAAAAAATACATATTCTGTGAAAATAATAAAAATAAAATTGCAAAGTCCCCCAAAGGGGGAAGATATTTTCCCCTAATTTTAACAGTTTTCAATTTTTACGCAGGAACCCTAAATATTTACGGGATAAAAAGTACCCTATATTCTGCGCCGAACAGTCCTCTACCTACCAGTGAAAGTCCCGTTAAAATCGGTTCAGCCATTTCGAAGATTAGCCCGGACAAGCAAACAGACAGACAGACAGACAGAAAGTTAAAAATGCGTATTTAGGCTTTGGTAACGCGAAAATAATGATATGAGCTTAAGATAAAGGCTTTATTTCGAAATCACAGACAGACACTTCAATTTTATTTATATGTATACGTAGATTTCTCTTCATGGTTCCAACTTCGATATTTCTCTTGGAAAGTCTTTATCTTCCTCTTAGCGTTATCCTGTTTCTTAATCTATTAGAAGTGGCGGGGTCCGCTACCTAAGCCTAAGGATTTGGTGAGGATACTGATTTTTATATGAGTCGGCTGCCATCAGACCACAACCCAGAGAGACAATCAGACCTTTCTTATGTTAGGTCACACGTCTTTCCAAATGTAATTTCCTCACGATTCGTGCGTGTTTCCTCACGATAAATTCATTCTCACATTCATCGCCGAGCAAGTTACGAGGAATTAAAACTGAAGACGTAATTACCTACCTATTAATACATGTGCTAAATCATTTCCAGATATCTTTGTCAGTAAGATATTCAAGAATAATTCCTTTTGAAAAGAGTATTTTGTTGTGTCTTTTGAAAATATTGTCGGGATAGGCCAGAATTATTTCAATCAACTCATATACACACAACATAAGATCTATCCGTCCTAATAAGCCGATGTACTGGTAAACGAAATTTAATCTTGCTTCTAAGATTTTGAAACAATTTTGAAAACGGGTATTACAATAATTCAATTTATGCGAAAGACATCTCTGCTCTCTCTCAACACATGTATCTTATATCTAAACATTACTTCTTTCCACGTCGACAATTTATCGAAAAAATCACCGGTCTTTGGACCAATTAGAATAATTTCCTAGAAGTAATTTAAAGTTTTAGTAAACTCGTATTTCTACATGAATACCAGTAGCATTATCTCGTGGCTCGTCTTTGTAATATACATTTAAATATATAAACATTATGTGTGTCCATTTTGGACGTCGTTATAATGTATGCGTACATTAACACAGATAGTTGGCTCAAGTAGAGATGATACTCGGTTATGTCTGCCCGTTGCCATAAATTACGGATATTCAAATGATTTCGATACGAATTTGGTACCGCAATTAACACGCGAACTGGTTTGTCGGTAGTGATGTGCCGTGTGAATATCGACCACATTGTACTTCATATGTATACTGTTCGTGTGGTATTATGATAGCTTTTTTATACATATTTGCCAACTATAAAGGCATCATTCAATTAAACCGTAATTCAAATTTTTATGTGGTAACATAGAACGCTACGAATTTCTCAATTATCTGTAGATGTACTGTCGAAATGAGAACTTCCTCTTTTTATAACTGGCTTAAAAATTGGTTTTAATGTTTTACGTAGATGATATTCATTAGAATCATTCGGCTGTGTGTGGCTCCCTACTAATCCCAGAGAATTCCTCGAAAGGATCTCTCAAATTCAATGTCAATATTGATTTCATTACCAGACTATATCTCATCAATAGTGGTTAGTTCAATCAAAATTAAATCAATTTAGTGCGACTGCCGTAATTTAAAGGTTCAATTCAAATTGAATTATGACAGTATACTGTTTCTTGATTATGACATTGTTGTATATTTCAATACATATAAAAAGACGACAATATATAATATGTAAGTATTGTAATTATAACAGTAGTTTTTTTCGTTATAACTTGGCCTCAAATTGTAATAAACCAGTACGTCGCCACACTATCCTCGTCAATCGTAGTCATACCTCTGTATCCAATTATTTAGTTATGTCAATACAACTTAACAAATGCTTATAATTTCAAAATCTATTTCGTTATTAAAGCTTGATACGAACAATCGATAGTTAAAACACAATCGATACTATACCAACACTAGAACACCACAAAAATGGTTTTATTCGCTCTCTAGCCAATAAGTGTGTAATGAATCTTATGAGTACGTATGGAATTAGATAATAACGAATTCGCCTAAGTGTGGGCATGGCCCGTTTTTACCTAAATTTATGTACTGATACCGGTTTCGATCGTGTCACCAGCGCGGCGGTCGTGCCGTATTCTCCATCTAATGATTCACGTACTTTGTTAAATTCCACATTATGTTTATAATTAACTTGGTGATTTGAACGTTTGATTGCGTTCTGAGAGTCGTACCGTTATGGAGGCGAGGAATTATTTTTTCTAATCTTAGATACGAAATTATGGCAAGCGTTTATTGATAACATATTTTACTTAATTAATTAGGTATATTATTTTTATGTATTTTCTTTATTATTTTTTTTTTATTATATCAAATACTAATTAATTGAATGTCTTTAAAATATAATTACAGTTAACTAATTTGATTAATACATTGACAATATAGCAAGAAAGTTTTATAATAAATGTTTAATTCTGTTAAATATTATATTAATATATTATAATCACATTGTAGTGTCCCAGCAGGGTCCATGTTGCGGCTAAAATTATGCTTTGTATTTAATATGTGCCCAATGTATGGAAGCGGCTGCTGGGCAGGGAGAACATGACAGTAGAATAAACGCCGTCGAAATGCGTTGCGCAAAATCGACGACATAATGCTTGTAGACTGTGGTCACGATGTAGACAAAAGTCTGAAAGATAGCATCGGTGTTAAGACAGGAAGATCTGTTTATTTTGTACACGTAGGAAGAATGCAAGAGGAAAAACGACGAAACAAATATTAATGAAAAATTATATATAAACTTGACGAGCTCGGTGGCTCAGTCGTGAATGACGCGACTTAAACCAACGCTCGTGGATTCGATTTGTCGATCTGTTATCGGAATTTCACTTGTCATCCCGATAGTATTAAAATAAAACACAATTTTAATTTGGTTACCTGTTTTTTGTAGTTTTTTGGCCTCCCACTATTACTAGATATGATATTAAAAAAAACCTAGGCTGTCACAGGTTTTGTCGATAGAATAAATAAAAGAAATAAATTCTCCTCGTAGCTTTGAACAAATAGTGACGCAAACCCAAAAGATTTTTCCCAACTAAAAACTCTCAATACGCCTAAAGATATTTTCACTTTTAAAATGTTGTCATTTCTAAAACGTTAATAGATTCAGGCGTTACTTTGCGAAAGTCAAATCTATATGCAATTTGATCTAACCTGCTTTGCGTGCTTCCGCCACCAATTAGTTCATGCGGCCTAGCGCCGGCCGGCACCCACCCACTACTGTTAGTACTTGGTACATGCCGACGCAGGCCAGTCGTGGCAGCGACGGTGGTGGTGGGGGCATGCGGATTCTGTTCCAGATGACGGACGACCGCAGCAGCCGAAGCAGAGACTACCGGAGCAGCCATGGCAGCGTCGGCATGTACCAAGTACTAACAGTAGTGGGTGGGTGCCGGCCGGCGCTAGGCCGCATGAACTAATTGGTGGCGGAAGCACGCAAAGCAGGTTAGATCAAATTGCATATTTCTAAAACGGACAAACAATGGGAAAGCGGGCATACATACAGTCATGACGGAGGGGTCGTGGTTATGTAGTGCCTCTCGACTATGACCGCTGCAATGTACACCTCCATTTCTCTCAATTAGTGGCGTAGCGATTTTTACTACATCAATCCATCTTTTTGGAGATCGATCATGTGACCGCTTGCCTTCGACTCTGCCTTATACCCTGTGTTAACATTACAGGTAACTGTACGATGAAAGCCTTCATTTAATCCTATGTTCCCTCTATACATTGTAATAATCATAGCTCTATCATCAAAATAAAAATCATATCAAAATCAAAATGTATTTATTGTGGAACACAGGTATTAAGGTAGTACAAGTACGATTATAATAAATAGAGTCTCACTGTGCCCTGTCCTTGTCGACATACAATAATTTAAACAATATAAAAATAACAAAAAATGATTTAGTATGTCAATAAGATTCCGTCAAATTATCATCTAAGTATTCTTTAACATTATAATAGCAATTATTAGTCAAAAATAATTTCAATTTAATTTTAAATGACACTAAGTCTAAAGCTCCAGAAGTATCTGGTAATTTATTAAAAATAATGGAAGCCATACCAACACCACCTCCATCAGAGAAATACTTTGTGCAAAAGTCGTGTGCGTGGGTACCTCTGTCTCTCCTATTTCTACCGCCAAGCAGCTGTATTTATATAGCTGTGTTCCGGTTTTAATGGTGAGATATGGCAGAGAAATTACTGGGTACTGTGACGAAACATCCTTAGGTCACAAGATTGGCAGCGCGCGAGTAACATCCCCGTGGTGTAGCGAGCGTCAATAGGCTGTTATGACAGCTTACCATCTAATGTGGCCCGCATGCTTGTTTGCCAATCTAGTTGTATAAAAAAACCAATCACGTTTTTACAGTTTTTTGAGTTTAATTGTCAATTGTCGCCAAACACCGGCTTGTTTGAAAGGCAAAGAAATTTAATAGTCGACATGAGTCAAAGTTACGTAGAAGGAGATCGTTATAAGCAATTTGAATAAATATTTGAATAAAATAATATGTTGAGAACGACAAGCAATGTTTCCGGCGTGCCGCGCGTGGGCGGGCGGGCCCGTTTTGTTTAGTGCCGCCAAATTTACCTCTTCAATGCATATTTTTTGCCGTTTTCTATGGCAACACTTAATATACACGTTATCTACTCGTCCCGCTGTATTCGTTGCCGCAGACCTTCTTTACTTTCCGTGACTTCAAAGGGTTGTAGAATACACTTGGTCATGATACTGGAGTGAACTGTCTGCCGAGGGTTTCCTAAGAGTTGGTTGAAGGTTGAAGAAGATTTTTATAGTGATTACTTATCTTCTTTACTATTTATAACATGGGCTCCAGGGAATCACTTAGAGAACTATTTAAAGAAATAAATATCCTCACGGTTACCTCTCAATATATTTATGAGAACATAATGTATGCTCGTAAAAATATAAATTCGTTTTCAAAATGTACTGAAAATCTTAGGAGCAGGAATAGATGGCGTATGCCAGTACATCGGCTTGCTAAGACTAATAGATCTTTTGTGGTAAATTTTATTCGATTCTATAATAAATTACCTGAAACAGTTCTGTCCTTGCCCGACTATATGTTCAAAAGACACATCAAAAATACACTATGTAAGAAGGGTTATTATAGAATCGATGAATATCTAACTGACAGAGATGTATGGAAATGATTCAGCACATGAATTAATATAACTTTAATTGTACCACTTGATATCACTATATGTACACTCATTATATTTATTGTAATATGTATAAGATGATTTGGAAAAAAAAAGACCTATATTGGCAAGTTTCTTTCGGCATTTCTTCTTCGCCAATGGTCATTTGAAATGCTGGTAGATTAAAAAAGAGAAAAACTTTAAAAAAAAAATAAGATATAATATTGAAAATGTAAGACGTGTCTAAGTGCCCGTGAGGGTCTAAAGGCAAATAAAGAATTTTTATCTTTTTTTTTTTATCTTTATCTTTGAGGCCGTATGCTTTTAAGTCTTATCTCTTGTATCCTAATATTTTATATATAAAATGCTTTTATAACATGGAAGGCTAGGCGCGGATTCGAAAGCTGCAAACTTTACTTGCATCGTGTAACTAAGTTTGTTTATGAAACGGGGCTAGTTAGAAACATTTTATTTTTCTCCATCTTAGTTATGCAAATTTCCCCTTCATCTGGCTCAAACCTTATACTAGTGACGTCAATCACACGCAAGAACACAACAACCCTCTGGGGAGTTGTTATTTGGGTGTGATTTTCTGTCAGGTAGAGTGTACATAGTTCCTAAGGAGTTGTTGTGTTAGCAGCAGAGCTGGCATCGCGCGAGTGATACTTAATGTATTGCAAGCGTTCATAGGCTATGGTAACCGCTTTACTATGGTGGGCCGTATGCTTGGATGCATCCCGAAGTTGTGTAAAAAAAAACTTCCCTAAACGGGCTGCTAAATGGTCTGGGTGTTTTAAGAGAGGTAGGGTGTAAAAACACCCTACCTCTCTTAAAACACCCAGACCATGTTTGTGACGTGTGGGTATCGAACCCACGAGCGTTACTGTCAAAGTAGCGTTATCAACCACTTGGCCACGGAGCTCGTCAAGCAGTCTGTAAACACGCACATATTAATAGTTATTTAAAAAGACCTCCTTTCAGCGAATTCATCAGTTATTATAGAATACCTATATTCAATTAAGCTTACCTACACAATTTTTCTTCATATGACTCAAATATGCCAACAGCCTAATTTTGTAATCGCACCTCTTGCCGACGGCTGGGGGTTCATCCTAACAGACTTGAGCCGCAATAGTCACGTACTGTGCAGTTCCAGAGAGAGAGATCCCATGCCACAAATTTAGAGTTCTCGGTAATAAACTCTACCGAGAACTCTAAAGTTGTGGCATGGGGTTCTACAACAAAGTCGTGAGGAGGGTTTTTACGGGTCGGCAACTCAAGAGTGACGCCCTTGGTATTGCAAATGCCCATGGACTACAGTAACTGCTTACCACTAGGCGGGCTGTACGCTTGCTTGCCACCTAAGAGCCATTCAAAATAATAACACTGTAAAAACAATTTAGCAATGAATTGACTTAAAAATATTCCCATTATATTTCATTGGGTAATTCATTATAAAATTTGATACACACATTCGCATCGTAGAAATAGTTTTTTTTTTTTTACAGCGCCATTTAGCCCCAAAGTAAGCGAAGCTTGTGTTATGGGTACTAGACCACTGATAAACTTACGTAAATACATTTTATTTTTGTAAATACATACTTATTATACATAGAAAATACCCAGACCAAGACAAACAGACATGTTCATGCACACAAATGTTTGTACTGTGTGGGAATCGAACCCACGAGCGTTGGTGTCAAAGTAGCGTAACAACGCGTTTCACCACTGCGCCACCGAGCTCGTCAAAGATTATGGTGTGTCCAGTGGAGTCTTAAATCCTAAGTCATACTTATGCCAATGAGTATAAAAATTCGTAACAGCGTTGTGTGGGCATAAACAGTAATAACTACACTTCAGGTGAACCCAAACTTCACTTCACACCACTGACGATGAACTCTCGCGTAAACCTCAGCCGTAGTGACTGTGATAACACTAATGATTGTGCTATAGAAAGAAAGAAAAACATTTATTTGTAAACATTTATTTTATATTTATTATTTATTATGAGGTAGGGCGCATCAAAGCAGCCTGTCTGGGGAAGTACCTTCACCTCACAGAAAACTGTAGCCAAATAACAGCTACCTAGAGGGTTATTGTGTTCCTGCGCGTGAGTGAGGTCACCAGTAAGCTCCCAAGGAGTTGCTGTGTAAGCAGCAGAGGAGGCATCGCCCGAGTGATACTTAATATATCGCAAGCGTTAATAGGCTACGGTGCTTTACATTAGGTGGGCCGTATATGCTTATGCTTGTATATTCTCCCGACGTAGTATAAAAAAACACACAACACTGAACAACAATATATACACAGATAGTGTCATAAAATCGGATAGAAAAACAGCATGTTTGTGACAAACTAACATAAACACAGGAAAACATGTATACAAAACTTAGTACGAGTATAAACACAGCAAAACATGTATACAAAACTTAGTACGAGTATAAACACAGCAAAACATGTATACAAAACTTAGTACGAGTATAAACACAGCAAAACATGTATACAAAACTTAGTACGAGTATAAACACAGCAAAACATGTATACAAAACTTAGTACGAGTATAAACACAGCAAAACATGTATACAAAACTTAGTACGAGTATAAACACAGCAAAACATGTGTACAAAACTTAGTACGAGTATAAACACAGCAAAACATGTATACAAAACTTAGTACGAGTATAAACACAGCAAACATGTATACAAAACAATGTGTGTAGCAGACCCGTCACTGATTTTCAATCCAATATATTATATCTATAGCTGTTATAATCGTCACGAAGTTGTGGACACTTCGTACGAAAACGAAGAAGCTTTACCAAACTCCCGCACGGCCTTATAAGTGATGGAATCCCAAAATAAAACAGCAAAACAGATATTTCAATAGTTACCCTATATGTAAAAGTGTTTTGATCCCATATTTGGTCTCTCGCTACTCCTTGTTATATATTCCCAGTGAGCGTTTGTTTCTCGTCTGTAATAGCCTGTAAATCTCCGGCGGGCGTCCGTTTACTGCCTACCCTCCGTTTTATTACCTATAAAAAATTCGTTCGGACGCATGTACTCTGTTTTACTCTTTGATGGCATTCGAATATTCTATTTTCACTGCAGGTATGTGTAAATGACATTTTGATAATGTAACTCGTGATTATTATCGAGGATGCCGGAATATAAGATCGTTTCGATAAGGCTGTGGAGTCTATCTATCTATGCCGTCTCTACAATTTTTAGGGATCCGTACCCAAAGGGTAAAACAGACCCTATTACTGAGACTCCACTGTCAGTCCGTTCGTCTGTCACCAGGCTGTATCTCGTGAACCGTGATAGTTAGATAGTTGAAATTTTCACAGATGATATATTTTTGTTGCCGCTATAGCAACAAATACTAAAAAACAGAATAAATAACTATTTAAGTGGGGCTCCTATACAACAGACATGATTTGCCGTTTTTATAAATAATGGTACGGAACCCTTCGTGCGCGAGTCCGACTCGCACTTGGCCGGTTTTTTTTATAAGACGTTGGGACACTCAATCATACGGTCTACCTCATATTAAGTGGTTATCGTAGTCTACGAACGTTTGTAACACATTATGTATCGCTTGCGCGATGCCACCTCTGCTGCTAACACAGCAACTCCTTAGAAGCTTACGGGTAGTTGTTATTTGGGTGCGGTTTCCTGTGAGGTAAAGGTACTTCCCCAGACGGGCTGCTTTATTGCTCTCTACGTTACTTATAAAATTGATAAGTATGTTTGTAAATTGAATGAGCTTACATAATAAATTGCCAGAAATAGTTCTGCACTTGCACGGTAAACATATTCATTGTAAAAAACTTATTATAGAAATGAACAAGAATAAAGTTTCATTTAAAAATATATATATATTTATACGATTGTATGGAGAAAGGCTTGCTATTGAATGCGAAGAAGACAGAGAAATGGTATTTGAAAGAGAAGAAACCAGAACACATGGAAGGATTACGGTTGATGAAGAAGCGTTGGAACAAGTGGATTAGATTGTATATCTTGAATGAGCTTTCAGCAGGAATGGATGGTGCACTGCTGATGTGGAAAGACGAGTGAGTGTTGGGAATAGTGTAAATGGAGCATTGGGAAAACTTCTTGGCAGTTATAGCTTGATCCAGAAGGCACAGCTCGCTATACACAATGCAGTGCTGGTCCCAACGTTTACTAATAGAAGCGAGAGCAGGGCATGGCAGAGAGAGCATGATAGTATTCGCAATGCTGATGTTAGAAACAAAGATGTTCTGAAAGAGAATATCGGTGTTAAAATACGATGAGGCATATTTCGTTGGTTCGGACATGTAGAAAGAATGCAGGAAGAAAGAATTACGAAACAGATATACAACGCGAAACTAGAAGGATGTAGGAGCCGAGGAAGGCCAAGACTTACCTGCCATGACCAAATTGATCGTGTTTTATCAGAAGGTGATGTCAGGAGCCTTAGAAACCGGGCGTGCATATGTAGAGAAATGAATGCTAAAGAAGCGAGTGAGGTTTGTAAGGATCTAGTCATATGGCGCTCGGTTCTCTCTGCCTACCCCACAAGGGATTTAGCATGAAGTTATAGGTATTTATATCGCATCTAAGTATCCACGAGGACCAAACGTGTGGGCTCGGTTCAATTTTATCTCTGTTTATCAATGACAGAATATTTATTTTTCTATGTATGTGGATATAGGGGATTATTTATTCCCTCAGCATTCGAACGACTGGATTGATTTCAATTAAGGAAATAATTCATACTGATTAAAACGGGTACCAATCATCACGACTGCGAACAGTGATAGTTCAGTGAATAAGAAACAGGCCTATTGAACAACAGGTCCCCGGTTCGAATTCCAGACATCGTGAGGAAACCCGCCCGTCCAAGAAATTATATTTGCGTTAGACGTGTGACCTAACCTAAGAAAATCTAGTTTTCCTTCTGGGTTGTGAAGTTCTGACGGCAGTCGCTCCATGTCAGAATCAGTATCTTCGCTAAATCCTTAGGCTTAGGTAGCGGACCCCGCCAATCCTAATGGAAACGGGATAACGTACAGAAGAAGAATCATCGACAAACTTGATACTTGACTAACATGAATTAAGCATTTGTAGGTTAGGACAATAGCTTGCACGGTTAAATGTAACTATCCTCTCAATTATTGGTTAGTTTTATTATGACAGTGTTTGTTTAAGAGAGGTAGGGCGCGTCGAAGCAGCCCGTCTGGGGAAGTACCTCCACCTTACACAAAACCGCAGCCAAACAACAACTACCTAGAGGGTTGTTGTGTTCCTGCGTGTGAGTGAGGTCACCAGTAAGCTCCCAAGGAGTTGCTGTGTAAGCAGCAGAGGAGGCATCGCGCGAGTGATACTTAATATATCGCAAGCGTTAATAGGCTACAGTACCCGCTTTACATCTGTTGGGCCGTATGCTTCCCGGCTTAGTATAAAAATCGGCCAAGTGCGAGTCGGACTCGCGCACGAAGGGTTCCGTACCATTATCTATAAAACGGCAAAAAAAACACGTTTGTTGTATGGGAGCCCCCTTAAATATTTGTTTTATTTTAATTTAATTATTTAATCTTAAAGTGAATATATAACTAAATATTCTGGGAAAATTTCAAGTGTCTACCTGTTGCCGTTATCAATATCGAGCAAAAATGAGCAAAAAAATCACGTTTGTTGTATGGGAGCCCTCTTAAATATTTATTTTATTCTATTTTTTAGTATTTGTTGTTATAGCGGCAATAGAAATACATCATCTGTGAAAATTTCAACTGTCTAACTATCACGGTTCATGAGATACAGCCTGGTGACAGACGGACGTACGGACGGACGGACGGACAGCGGAGCCTCAGTAATAGGGTTCCGTTTTACCCTTTGGGTACGGAACCCTAAAAAACAAGTGTCATAGGATAGGCAAAGTAACAAGTAAATAAATAAGTAAGTAGGTATGGTTTATTATGGTGGCAATGCATTAGCCGGGCCCGATTCACATTTGTCCGATTTGGTTACTTTTGTAAGCGGTTACTTACAATGCTACAGGGTCCTTTTCAGTCGCTGTACGTATGCCATAAGCATGTTGGTTATGTTATAGGTTTCATATTTCATATTAATATCCAACAATGAGAGACACAATACAGGTTGCGTCTCCAATTCTTCGTTTTTACTCGGTGAAAACTGAAGGTGAAAGTAATTTGCGTCTCCAATATAACAGATAGATACAGCTAAGTGCACGTCAAGCTTTTCAATTTGAGTTTGGCACCAATCTTACGTTGTAATAAAAGCTATAATCACACTTCGTGTGTCTGGCGTGGTCTGCTCTTGGTTGTACTCTTGTGCTCTTGGCGAATTCCCTCTGTAACATTATAATACAAGGTGTGTAACATTTAAATTTAAACTAAGCTTCTAAGAGTTACTGCGCTAGCAGCAGGAGTGTTAACGCGCGACCAATACTTTCTTTACTGAAAGCATTTATAGGCTACGGTAACCAGTTCACAAGGTGGGTGGGTTAAAAAAAAAACAATTTACTTGGTTTTGTATGGAATTGTCGAGCTGGGATCAACGAATCTTAGAGTCCGGACCCGTGCTTCACCTAGGTTCTCCACCTGGGTGAAGCACGGGGACTATATAGGGTCCCGGGCTCCAACTGATGACGTTATAACTCTTACATACTGTTTGTTATTATACGATTGTATTAAACATGTTTGAATTACGGTATGGACGCTATATGTAATTTGATACGTTGGCATTTTATTTTTCTCGTACAACAGCAGGTTTATATGTTTTTACTTGTACAACTGAGAGCACATCAACTTTGACATTTTGACCTTAGCCACTATATTAAGGCCGTGCGTACGAACACGAGTCGTAATCGGCTGCAAGTGTCATATATGATGTACTTTTAGCCGTACCACAAATATGCTATTATGAACTATAGTTACATTTCATTTTATCAGATTTAATATGAGATTGAAGAGATATGTGAGTACACTTGTAGCCCACGCGTGAGCTAAAAGTAGTTTTTTTTAATGATAAAATGAAGTGTAATTTAGTCCTAAATTGTATTTACTATCGCTGTTACTAATCCTAGTTTATAGTTCTAGATGCTTCTTAGCCTGCTACACGAATCACACATTTCGATGCTTCACTTTTTAGGCACTAGACTTCGATAGGGACTTCATACATATTCTTCGCATGTAACTTTGCGGAATGTCAGCCATAGAACTTTTTCACACTAAGCACAAATTATACATAAAGATATTTCGATTTTAGTGTGACAAAGTATTTTGTATTACTAAATACATAAGATAACTCGTCTGATTCAAGTTTGCCGTGGAAGTCCCACCTAAGACACATTGCACTATAGTGACGTCACGAAAGCTAGACTTATATGACGTCATGATTCATAATCAGGGTATATTTGATTCAGACGAGTTTAAAAGCACCGGCACATGAACTGAACTATATCTTCGCTTGTACTGCTCATAGAATTATAGATGCAGGGCTGTGAGAAACGAGAAGTGATGTTTTGTGTTAATATATTTTTTTAGCAATTAAGCAGAGAGCAGTACACAGAACTAATGACTACGTAGATACTAATGATTTTTGTTTACAGATTACGTAAAACTAATATTATTACTACCTTAACTATATTAGTACTTTCACTACTTTAGTGCTTTTGAAAACAAAACGAAGCTATTAATTTTGATATAACAAAACATCACTTTTTAAAATAGTCACAAATTACGACATGAACTTTTATTATTATGTTTATTTTTTTATCAATTCACAACGCCATTCAAAATCTGATTGGTCCCGCGTCATTTGACATTAAATCGTTTGATCCCGATTACTGGTTCAGTATCAATTTAAAAAAAACAACAAATAATTTGTCGCCGCGCGATATTAAGCGATAAAACCCTCAAATCGATTTCGTCCGCTCTGCATTCGAATGACCCGAATGTTCGTAATCGAGTAATCGATGGCCAATGATGATGTTAATTATATTTCAGCGTCCCGGATTTAATTTATTATGAGACGATATGAAAGTCAAAATGTTTTACGGGTACTAGAAACGCTATTAAAACTTTTTAATCGTTTTATATAGAGTAATATATTACAGTACTTTACCAAACTATGTAAAAATACTGTAATATTACTGTTTTTAAAACGATTACTATAAATAAATATTTTTCTTTTACTAAATTAGACTAATCAAATGTGAAAATACTGGGCGACAGCCCTATCGCTTTAGTACCTACCTGTTTTAAATCGATCTATTTTATATTCACTCAATCAAAATCCCTTACTAAAATGAATTTTCTGCTAGATGATTCATATTAAAATGACACAACACAGGCAATATATGTAATGCACGGGAATTATCATTGCCCGCACAGCTATCACCAAATCCGGCAAACAGATATCGTAAGTAATATGAATGAATAGAAACATATAAGCAGCATATCCCAGAAAATGTAATTATGAATGGAAATCGTGTTGAAATATGTGTTGTAAGAAAAGATCAGGTCTGATATCAAAAAGCTCTGAATCATTCGAATGAATTAGTCATTCATAAAGTCTCGCGTAAAAATCCTTTCGTCCTTTTTTATTTGATTCGCCATTTCATTCATTATCAAATAGCCAATTCACGCGTATCGTATTCGAGTGAATTCAAAACGGATATGTGTAGGCAATTGGATGGTTATACGTTGTTGAAATTAGGGTTGTCACAGCATCGAAATGTGTGATGTCAGTGGGGCGGGGGAGTGACGAGAGTGGTGCGTAGGGCGGCGGTGGCGAGAGGCGAGCGGGGCGCGGCAAGCGGCCCTCGGGCAGCTCTTCGGCCTCGGGCTCGCTCGGCCGCGGCGCGCTCTCCGACCCAGACCTTCAGAGCAGACTGCAGCCGAACCTCACCGCCTTCTGGGTTCGTACACATTTACTGATGGAATGCTTGACGAACAAATACACGTATTGGCTGACGCCAACGAACCATGTTTTTCAATACACAACTGTAGCATCGCTGGTGGTTCCACTGGAGGTACTACGGTTACTTCATAACATTCTACAAGTGGAAATATAACTTGCCTTTCTTTTGGTAAATTCACAACTGCTTATAAAAAAAATGAAACGATAACCTTCCCTGTGCTCGATTTACTCGAGAATCCGGCTGCTAAAACCGAACACATTTTTATACACACACTCAAAAATCGACTTTTGATTTAAGTTAATGGTAATCCTTATTAATAATAAACTAATAAAATATAAAATAAAATAAATTATCTGTGAAAATTAAGGTACTTAAGTCAGGATCATGAATCGTTACCAACCCTACTGAATAACATCTCTAATTGAGATCTGAAACTACGTTAGCAGAAGTGGTAGGACTGTCTTAAAGCGTAAACAATCCGGGGTACGACCGGTTAAGTTGAACTTGATTGGATGTTATTTTATTACCTTCGAAAATTAAGAAATAGGAGACTGTTGAAGTTGAACTCTGAAATTTTTGATATCACGTGGCAAGATGTATTGACCAAACAAATAAAGATTGCTTTTACTTTCACGGGGTTTAGTAATGGAAGAATGAACAGTGAGCTACCCGATTCGCCTTTGATCAGTATCATTAAAATTACCACAATACTTGGTGTTTGTTCGTCCAACGAATTTCGCAGTATACTTCCGAATTTTGATGTTGTCACAACCCTGATCACTTTATTTTTATACAACTTATTAATATTTGCATGAAAAATTGTATGTATTAAATATTTTTATATGTAACGTCGGGTGGAAGACAAGCTTACTGCCCGGCTGATGTATAGCTGTGACCGTAGCACACTTCTATAGATGGCTCTGCTGCTAAGGTAAGTAACCTTGCTCACTCTCAGGAATAAAGTCAACCTATATGGAGTATATTTGGTTATAGTTATCTGTAAGAGGCGAGGTATCCGTGCCAGGATATTCATGAAACTATACTCTACACAAACAGCATACAAGTTACATATCGTCGATCAAGTGCCAATACCTCCTAACTGACATTTTTGCTTATATTGAGTTTTTTTAATAATTGTATTAATAATTGAATTAATTAGTATTGTCTTAGGTTTTCGCGATTGTTACACATTGAAATTAAACTATTTTTTCAATAGAGAAGATGGTTGGCAAGTACCACCTGCTTGGGATCCAGTCCTAAAAATAATCAAGTCACAAATCCAAAGACCTACTAAAAAATGTTCGGACACTGTGAGCGATTTTTGTGTAAATCGGAACATATATAATTAATCCATCCATGTCGGTAGATGTAATAATTGAATAACTAATGTAAGACAAATGCCACCTTAGTCTTTCCTGCGACCACGGATGCTGCAAAGCGTTTGAAACGTCAGGTTTCAACAAAATAAATAAAACACGCGATACTTCCGTTAAAAATAGTTTAATTTCAATTGAATTAATTGATGCAAATTCCAACTTTAAGCCCGTTGAGGCTTACCAGAGAGAATCAAAACAGTTATATTAATACAATTATTAAAAAACTCAATTTAAGCCTAAATGTCAGTTAGAAGGTATTCGCACGTCATGGAGGATATGTCATCTTTCATTATTCAACTGGTGTACTATGAGCCATATGATGATAAACTGCACAGCAGCTGTTGTAGAGCTGTTGAGGTACGAGGGTGTTAAGCAACTTGTGGGATAGCTTCTTCATATTTTATTTAGTAAATAAGTAGACGTATATACATATTTTAAATCAAGTTCTAATGATGACAAATATATTGGATACACAGCTGTTGTGTGCACGACTGTAAATTAGTTGACAAATCTAAAAATTGATAAGGTGTTATTTTGTGTGTATGTCTTAAGCTCTTTATGTGTACTGCACCGTTGCTTAGTTTATTTAAATGTGTTTTATGTGCACTTATGTAAAACTCTATTTAATAAATATTTGTAAAACATGACCTCTCTTCTTATAAATCTCAATAATTATTTTACAGTTATCATAAATGTTATAATAAATGCGGTCGAGATGAGAGCATTGCGCAAAATTTGTGGCATAACGCTTGCTGACCAATGATATTGTATTAAAAAGAGGTAGATGTCGTACTAGCGCGCAAAAACTGAGGCAATGAAATTAACCCAATTGGTCTAATATGCGCTATTCTATGATGCGCTGACGTAGTTCAAGCGCAACTCTTGACAGATAGCTATCTTTTCTATATCATGCGTTTCGTATTATCTATCCCCTTCTTAAGTAAGTAAGTACTATAATGTCGTAGTGGAACAATAACAAAACGACGCGCAGTATGAATATACGTCATCTTTAAATACAATATCATTGTTGCTGACCGCGTTCGCGAACGCTGTTGACGCTCGCAACGCCACGGGGATGTTACTCGCGGGCCGCCAAATTTGTGGCCTAAGGCTGTTTCGTCGCACCCTTCAAACCGGAACACAGCTATATAAATATAGCTGCTTGGCGGTAGAAATAGGTGGAACAGAGGTACCCACGCATACCACTTTTGTACAAAGTCTCCCTCCGGTGGTTTGGTTCCTGCGAGTGAGTGAGGTCACCAGTAAGCTCGTAAGGAGTAGCTGCGTTAGTTAGCAGAGATGGTAACGCACGGTTGATACTGAATGTGTTGCAAGCATTCATAGGCTACGGTAACCGCTTTACATCATGTCAGCCGTATGCTTGTGTGTCTCCCGACAGGATTTTGTATATAAAAAATCGTTGCATTTCTAATAATATAGTATCGAATAAACCACGGACTAAATTTTTAAACAGCTACGATTCTCGGAATGTGAATCGGTACCGGTTCCCAAACAGTACCCACAATTTAAAAATACCTGCAAAACTCTCATTACCCCGAAACAACTAAGCTTTCTCTATTTAACATTATCTCATAATCAATTATGACCCGTAAGCGTGTGTTCATAAGAGCCAAGTTATTCGATCTGTCTGTCCATAATATTTATTGCACATTGCGCGGACGCCGTTCCCAGACGATATTCTAATATTCGTATATCTAAATGCCGAATGATTTTAATAGAAATCATTGACATTGTTTATGTTGGTGTACAAAATACATGTGGTGCTCAAACTATTTGATCTTTTTGGGTTATATTGTAAAACGAGCTCAGTGCCAGAGTGGTTAGTAATGCTATTTATAACACTGAGGATTCGATTCCCACACAAGAAAAATACATGCGCGCATGAACATGTCTGTTTGTCTTGATCTGGATGTTTTTTAGAGAGTTAAGCTGCATCAAAGCAGCGCGGCTGGGGAAACACCTATGCCTCATAGAAAACCGCAGCAAAATAACAATTCCCTGGAGGGTTGTTGTATTCCTGCCAGTGAACAGGGTTACTGGTAGGCTTCTAAGGAGTTGCTGGGTTAGCAGCCAATGGCCACTTTATGTCAGGTGTTGTATAAAAAGCTATTGTGCACGAACCAATTAGTGGTTTTGAGGCGTAATTGTAGGATTTTTGTGCAGTCATAAACTATAACCGCTCGACCGAATTCTAATTCATGTACATATTTCTGATACATAGTTACATAGATACATAGTTCTGATTGATTTATTTAGAAAAATAGTCTAAATTGTACACTTTTTACATGGAAATAATATCTTCCAAAATAAATAATTGTATGAAAACTTTTCCTTATCATGTTTAAACTACATTATTCACGTTTTTATAATTGAGTGCCACTTTGTCACAATACGCGAAACATAACACCATCTCACGGTAATGCGACTGACACAATTGTGTCAGTCAGACACTGAAACTCGACCCGGCTACGAATCGCTACGAGGCCGCTACGCCCCGTAGCTCGACACAGTTTGAGAAACGCCTGCGGTCGTTCCAACAATCGTGTTTTATGGCGCATTATAGTATAATAATATTTTTTACTTAGCACATTTTGTTTATGCCGCTGGGAACGCGTGTGGGTTACACACACCAATGTTTCGTGAGTATGTTTATACATCTTTAAGTCTCATGACTTTTGAAGATCTAATCAGACATGTCTATACACTACAGTGGTTAAGACTGGAATAATTTATTGTTTAGATTTATTAACGGTGTTGATATGCTTTAGTAGGTTACACACTTAATTATGTTAGGTCACTCAGATAGCATTCATGATTTTTGTAATTATTTAAAGATTGCCCCTGCCTGATTAATAGTGCAATTTGAAATGCACCTAGAAATTATAAAATCTCTATAGACTATACAATAGATAGTATACTGATGGTAAGTTCGATAGATTAATAGGGGTTTCTCTCAATTAACTTTATCAGGGAAGCAAATAAAGTTTTATTTCTAGATAGCTATGTATAAATTTCAATATAAGTATTAAAGCAACAAAACTATAATGTCCATGATTTATGTATTATTCTTTGAACACTGTTTGTAGGGTTATTATTAAATATCTTCGGACTTTGTATTGAAGATATACCTGAATGTTATAATAGCATTTCTCTATAAAAATAAAATTTATTCTTAAAAATTTTAAACAGATTTCCTTTAATATTCTTTGCCAGCTTATCACATAAGTGTACTGTCATGGAATAACAGTTGTCTTCACATAATATTCGTGATATTGTGGGCACCACCAGTATTTCTGTACTACCACGGTTCTGATCTATCAATGTTGTTCGATAAAATAGACTGTCTCATTTTAGAATTTTAATTGACCCTAGTAATATTATAAGTAACTAACCAAAGTTAATCGTATACTAATTCCACACTCAATTACTTTCTAAACAATAAAGCATTATAACGTATATTTATATAGTTTTTTTGTTCGTCCCATTGTTTGAGTGAATTATCGACACATCCTGTACTAAAAAAAATGGCCTAAGGGCGGAATATAGCGCATTAAACATTATCATTTGCATTTTATCAGTGATTTATATTAAAAATATTTGTATTTGAATTCTGCCAATGATCACAAGCAAAGCTATATTATGTTTACCTACATTGAGTATGTAACACAGATATGTGTATAAGCTGGAAGCTTACGATTCACGAGTCAAAAGAGGACATACCGCTCCCACACGGCTGTATGATTAAACTTAAAAAGAGAACTCATAAGCTCACTCACACCAATTCCATCATAAGTTGCGTATGTGTGGTTGAATTTGTGTAGTGGGCGCAAAGCCTTCAAAATATAAAAATGTCGTTGTACCGCGGAATCTAATAGCTAACCGAATTTTATGTTCTTTCGCGGTACGAGATTGTGTTACACGGTGGGCCTTGTGTTTTTTATTTTGTTTCCAATATGGCCGCCGGTTTATGGTGACGTCCAATTAGCGATGGCTGCGATGGAGTTGGCGATCGGCTTTTGTTACATGATTTATGTCTATGAGTTCGCTTGCGTACTCGTTTATTTTTGTAAGGTTTAATTGTGAAATACCGAAATTATTCAGATTTATATTTGTTGAGAAATATTTTCGATTTCGTAATTATAATAAGTTTAGTATTGTTCCCAAGTTTATGTTCATATTTTTTCTTGGTTAATCAAAGGAATTCATTGTTCCGATGTAGTATAATAATGTATCGGACTCAGGGCTCCGAAGCTGAGTTAACGCTCATATAATAATGATGTTGAATATGATAATGACGAGCTCGGTGGCGCAGTGGTGAAACGACGAAACTTTGACATCACCGCTCGTGGGTTCGATTCCCACACAGTACAAACATTTGTGTGCATGAACATGTCTGTTTGTATTGGTCTGGGTATTTTCTATGTATAATAAGTATGTATTTACAAAAAAAAATGTATTTACGTATGTTTATCAGTTGTCTAGTACCATAACACAAGCTTCGCTTACTTTGGGCCTAGGTGGCGATGTGTAGTTTGTTCGACAATAAAAAAAAAATGTAATCGTATCGAATGAAGATATTTCGTTTCCATCATTACTCCTGAAGAGTGAGGGTAGTACGATAATCTTTAGTCTTGGATCAATCTTATCGAATACTAAAGATGAATTTATATATCTCGAGCTGTGCTTCTTGGAGGCCGGCAGGCGTGTGTCTGGGGTGGGTGTGAGTGTTGACGGGGCCGATGGGGTGTGCGGGGATCGGGCTGTGTGCTGTGCTGTGCTGTGTGTGGAGCTGGGTCCTCTCTGCCTACCCCGCTGGGGACGTGGCGTAACGTTGTGTATGTAGACTATATATTTTTTCAACCTAATTGTTGCTTTAAACACACTAAATTGTAAACATGTTGTAATTAAGATTATGTGATTATATTACAAATGGGCAATGGGCTGTGTGTAGGTATACTGAAATATGTTATATTAAGCCAGATGAGAAGGAATCCCGATTCTCAAGATACAGGTCAGACCTAGTTTGAGAATCGGGGCCCATAAAACTACAAATGTAAATTAGGTGAAATTAACTAACTGATTGGATGTAACATGTAGTATTGGTGAATAAATCATTATTATTATTATTATTATTCTCTAATAGAATGCTGAACCGCCGGAGCGGGCTGTTAGTGTCAGATATTTGTTTAACTAAGTCAGTGGCTTTCTAGCAACTTGATAGCTCTCGCCCATTTCGTAATGTGCCCCATTACATACAGCGAGATATATCGTCGGCAACGCATGAGTGACATCGCTGGTGTTGCAAATGTAATGCTACGGTGACTGTTTACCAGACAGGCCGTATGCTTGATTGCTACCTTAGTGGTATAAAAAAACCTCAGCAGTAGGATGAATACCATACCACTCTTAAAAATGCACTGGCTAAGACAAAATGACATGTTGCGCACAAATGTGTCCTTTGTGGGAATCGAACCCACGAACTTCGGTGTTAAAGTAGCTATTGTTTAATGACTCGACCATCAGGATCGTTAAAAAACCGAGTCTATATATAATAAGGTTTTTTCAAAGTGCTGATTAAAAGGAGCGATTTTACATGTGAATTGAGCGTTGGGATAACTTCTTGGCAGTAAAAACCTGACCGAGAAGGCACAGCTCGCTATACCCAACGGTCACTTATGGAAGCGAGAGCTGGGTATGGCAGAGAGAGCATGAGAGTAGAATAAACGCGGTCGAAATGCGAGCGTTGCACTAAATTTGTGGCGCAACGCTTGTAGACCATATTCGAACATGTAGAAAGAACGCAAAAAGAAAGAGTTACAAAACAGATATACAACGCGAAAGTAGAATGATGAAGGGGTCGAGGAAGGCCTAACTTACCTGCCATGACTAAATTGGTCGTGTTCTATCAGAGGGTGATGTCAGCAGCCCTAGAAACCGGCGAGCGTGCACGAAATGAATGTTATAGAAGCGAGTGATGTATGTAAGGATCGTGTGGCTCTCGGTTCTCTCTGCCTTCCCAGCAAGGGATTTGGCGTAAAGTTATACGTAGATAGACTTCAAATATGTCGTTTGAAGATATTGGTCTGAAGACATAATCATAAGAACTCTGCACCTCCCACTTCATCTGCGCGTATGGCCAGTATCCTTTAGAAAGCGCTTTTACTATTTTTTTCTTTGTCTTTCGTCGACTTCTAAGAGAATAGCCTATATAACCTTCATCAGGAGTTGGACGGTCAAATGCAAAAATATTTATTCAAATCCGACTGGTAGTTCCTGATATGAGCGCGCTCGAACAAACAAACTTACCCGCTTTTTTTTATACAACGTCGGGAGACATACAAGCATACGGCCCGCCTGCGGAGTTCTTCAAGAAATGCGTGAAGTGGTTTTTAGAGGGTCGGCAACGCACGAGTGACACCCCCGGTGTTGTAAATATCCATAGGATACGGTAACTGTTTACCATCAGGCAGGCCGTATGCTTGATTGCCACCTTAGTGGCATAAAAAACCTGATGTAAAGCAGTTACTGTAGCCTAGGAACGCTTGTAACACATTAAGTATCACTCGTGCGATGTCACCTCTGCTGCTAACACAGCAACTCTTTAGGATCTTACCGGTGACCTCACACGCAGGAACACAACAACCCTCCAGGGAGTTGTTATTTGGGTGCGGTTTTCTATGAGGTCACCCTACCTCTCTTAAAATATATATTAGTTAGGTAGGCTTCAGATACATATATATATTAGATACAGATGTAATGTCGAATGGGCGACCGGCGTTTATTATGTTTCTTATATAAAATAGCATTTTCCCAGGAAACTTAAAAAGCAAAGGGTTGCGGTGTCCGCTACCTAAGTCTAAGGATTTGGCGAAGTTACTAATTTTTAGATGGAACGACTGCTGTCAGACCTACGCGACCCAGAGGGAAAACCAGATCATTATTTGGTTAAGGTCTTTCCTTCACCGCCGAGCAATCAATAATTACGAATAAGTACATAAATCGGAAAACACGAATTTAGTGGTACATATTAGCATTCGAATCGGGTACCTATTGGTCACTAGGCGATTATTTTTCCACTAAGCCATCACTGCTCAAACTTTGTGACTGTATAAGTCACTATAATAATATCGAATGGCTGGTATAGCATTTGTATGTATGTATGTACGAGTATGTATGTATATCTTCACGCCAAGTCCCTTGCGGGGTAGGCAGAGAGAACCGAGCGCCATAAGACGCGGTATAGTATAATATATGGTATAGCATTTCATATATTTAATTGCATAATTGCGTTCTTTTTTGGAATATACAAGATTTGATCTAAATCGGTAAAGCCGTTTCTGAGATACCATCTTCTTATCTTCTTAATATATAAAAATGAACGTTTGTCTGTATGTTCTCTATGGACTCAAAAACGGCTGGGCAGATTTCGATGAACTTTTCAGTGAATGTTCAGGTTAGCCCAGCAGGTGATCCTGTGAAGTTTGGTAACGATTGGATCACCCGTGCGAAGCTGGGTCGAGTAGCTAGTTTTATATATTAGATATTCTAATTTAGGACAACCACAAATAATACCGAATAGAAAGCGGTGTTTACTCCACCAACGAGATACGAAGCGATAATCATGGAGGAAATAAAAGTATTTACAATTAATTATCGACGGGTAATGAAACAAATAATGCTGAGATAAATTACGAGATAAGTCGCCGTGGGTCCTCATAAATTAAGGGTCTGCTTTAATTGGTAGACCACACGTGCGTCGGCCAGCGGGCACCTCACCGGTATGGATCCATAAATGCGCTTGGAATGATTGGCGCTATTTCTTACATGCTCCTCCTCCGCCCACTGCTGTACCGTTTCTGGAGATCTTCGTAGATCTTTCTGCGTTACCATTTACTCGTGTGTTTATTTATTTCTCATATTTTTTATACTCACCTCGTAAATGTTTTTGCATATTCCTTTTCCCAACGTAATTTATAAATTATCGTGCATGTCTAAGATTGATATCAAAAATGTAACTTCTTAGGAGCTTGCCGGCGACCTCACTCACACGCAGGAACACAACAATTTTCTAGAGAGTTATTATTTGGCTGCGGTTTTATGTGAAGTGGGGGAGCACTTCCACAGACGGGCTGCTTTGATGCGCCCTGTGAGCGATTCGAGTCTACGAGCGCTGGTGTCATAGTCGCGTCATTAACCACTGCGCCACCGAGTTCGTCTTTATATTTAAGTACATTAATTAAAATTTGAAACGGTTGATCTAATTGTATAGTATGGTAATGGTAATCTATATTGCATAAAGTGCATGGCAGTCTAGCACGAACAGTAGCTCTTCGTCGTTCGCGATACTGATCTCCCTTCAAGCGAAGGGGTTTAGAGCATACTCAACCACGCTACTCTACACTACTACTATGCAGATTGGCGGAGGTCAGCGTTTTCAAGCCGCCCGAGGGCCACTGATTTAGCTTAACGACTCCATCTGTCGATAATTTCCCAGGTTCCTGCTTGACCGAGGGACGGCTTAACGCACCATCCGAAACGCGGAATTTCGTGATCCGAAGTTCTCAAGCTAGAATTCAAGAGTTCTCAAGTTCGCTCGCTTCTTCAATATTTGTGGTCTTGTAGTGTGCAAATATAATTATGTAGCTTGTATTTTCCTTACTATATAAAATAAACATCAACGTCCAGCTAAAATACCGAAACTGGAAGCATAAAAATAGAATAATAATTAAGAAAGATCGTCTTTGAAATTCAACCCCAAAAGGAATGCAAACTTTGTGTGGGGGAGTAAAAGAAAATATCTATTGACTTGAAATTCAATACAGACTTTTAACCACGCAAGCGAAATTGCGAATATAACTCAGATATATTTATGACGCGTACAAACTCTGTAAATTTTACCATGGACTTGTAGAAATAATACGGAATGAAAGAACGAAGAAACATATATACAACGCGAAAGTGGAAGGATGTAGGAACCGAGGAAAAACAAGACTCACCGAGCACAACAAAATTAATCATGTGTTATCAGAATATGCTGTCAGGAGCAAGCATACATGAAAAGAACTATGCATGTTAAAGAAGCGAGCAAGGTGTGTAAAGCCTACTGTCTGCCAACCCCACAAGAATAAGAATAAATTTATTTCACAGAAAGAACATTACATTTTACAGATTTGCTGGCGGTCCCCACACTAGGTCAAGCCTGTCTCGTGGGCGCCTTTGGACCAAGTTAACATTTAAAATAGTCACATTTATGGGTATAAAACAAACAAACTTGGCTACAGTGATGAGGCCAGCTAGAAAAATGAAACAGTAGCTAAGTCGCACTGTCCGTGGTTATAAGTTACAAAATTAAAACAAGGGACCTGACATGAATGTAAAGACAGATCATGGAGTATTCATGTCCGAATGCCATAACGAAGTTCGTAATTATAAACTTT
Source organism: Pyralis farinalis (assembly GCA_947507595.1). Classification (NCBI taxonomy): domain Eukaryota; kingdom Metazoa; phylum Arthropoda; class Insecta; order Lepidoptera; family Pyralidae; genus Pyralis; species Pyralis farinalis. Next base: position 2,964,862 of record OX382262.1, on the reverse strand, counting down.
ATTATCCTATAAATAGGTACTTTACGTATTTGTGTGCAATAAACATCAAAGTCTTTATAATACGCAACTTTGTATGAGGAAAAACAAGGGAACGCCGTTACGGCCATGTTTTCCTCTGCCGACCATTAATAAGTTACAAATGTGTAACTTTTTTATTCATCACAATAAAAATTGTAAACTATCAAACTTTGATTTGGGACACTCGCCCCCCTATATTAATGTTGGATTTATGAGATATTTACTGCGTTACAGAATTTTATTGTACGTTTAACGAGGAGACGTTTACTGTCAGAGTTTTATACCGCGTCTATTCGGTTAATTAGTTGGTCGATTAAACTCTACCATCTCGTACACGATGTTAGGAATCTAAGACGCTATTTGTTTCTAATGTAAGAATGAATCGTGACTCGTTTGTGTGTTCCGTATGTATATTTTTTAATTTGGAGTTTGAGAAGAGGATAAATAACCACACAGTTATGTTAACCTGGTAACATTAACAGCCTTACCGCTAACTCAGCTCCTGGTTATGAGCACTCAATAAATACTGATGAAACCGCCAATGTTATTTTTAAGGTTGGGATCTTTTTCCTACCATTTTTTCTTTTAATCTCGTTTCCCAATTAATTAGGACTGACGGCGCCTTCTAACTAAGTCTAATGATATGCTGAAGATAACGATTTCTATATAGAAAGACGTCAGTTCAAAACTTAGAGGAAACTCCGATTCATTCTTGTGTTAGGCGACTGGATTTCTTGAGTGCGCGGGTTTCTTCACGATGTATTCCTTCACCGCCGAACAACTGATAATTATAAAGGTACAGAGGAGGGGCGAAGGCACAGGCATGCATGTTATCATCCTTACTGGTAATACAGCTACTCTTCAGAATCGGTAACCTCACAGACTTGTGGAAACAACCTTCCGGGAAGTTGTTATCTCGCTGCTATCTTCAATTCGGCGAGAATCAGCCTGCGTCGAAGCGGCCTATATATCTTTCGCCGCACCACGTGTAAGAATCCTAAAATATTATAAATGTGAATGTTCGTTTGTTTGTTACGCTTTCACGCGAAAACTACTCAATCGATCATCATGAAACTTTGTACACATATTCTTGGAGGTATCAGAAGTAACATAGGATACCTTTTATTAAAAAAAAAAATGCGAGCGAAGCCGCGGTTAAAAGCTAGTATCGTAATAAATGACTCAACATAGCGCTTACGAAAGTTGTCAACGTCCCTTGACTTTTCTGCCAGCTATTTTTATATAACGTCAGCAGGCATCCAAACATATGGTCCACCTGATATAAATGGATCATTTGAACTACTTGTAACGTTAATCGCATGAAAACATCAACCCTCCCGAGAGTTGTTATTTTGTGCGGTTTTCTGTGAAATTAGAATAAATTCCAAGTCGGACTGCTTTGATGCGCCCAACCTCTCTTAGAAAATGCTTGCTCAGCTCGACTTGAGATTTATTGAACATAAAAACTGCAATGACCAGTGACAGTCTAGTGTACAAAGATCTTCCAATTAATGAGTCCTGACGTGGACAATGCAGCTAGATTCATGTATCGGATCTATATACTTATTTGTAATTATCATTTGTTCGGCGGTAATGGAAAAGATTGTGAGGAAACACGCACATCCAAGAATTTATATTTCGAAAGACGTATGACCTCTCCTAAGAAAATCTGGATCTGGAGTCTGGAAATAACGCTAGGAATAAGAATACTAATTACAATAAAAACCTCGTTTAGGAAACTTAGGCAGTATGAGTTTCGGAGACACTCTCAGGATAATTTCAAAAACTCTATGGACTCCGACTTTCCGCGCTTTTGATAAGTGACAATGTTGTAATTTTTATGTTTCCGTATAAAATTATCAATTTTGATAATAATGTATATTTTGTAATATACGCGCTAGTAAACTTATGCAGTTAATTAAAATTGAATATGACACGTTTGTACACTTTTTGAAACACGTGAAAAAGTCATTAAGATAACCTTGTAAATTTTACAGCAGGGATTGGTCGTGGAACATCCAGAATTAAATGATTTTTAAACGGTTCTAAATGGCAGACCTGTGCTGTATGGGCTTAGATGTCTTTGCCTTTTATCTCGGGGATAAAAAAGAGCAAATAAGATTGTGTCGGGAGAAAAGGGAAAGTAACAGTTGATCGCGAAAAGTTTCGGCTTTACGTAAATAACTACGTTATAAAATCGTTTAAGATATCTTACAGATCTCTAAAAGTCTATGCCCCAGTGGCATCACACGGTAAACAATTTTTATTTGAATGCCTATTATCAGATGAGATTGTCCCGTCGTAAACGTGCAATCCTCCGATGTTTATTGGAGTATAATAACCAGAGTTAAGTACTGTTTTATTTGGTTTTCATATCTGTTTATCTTGTGATCGAAATAGTTCGGTTTTATGCGTAAGTGGTCTGCTCTTGGAATCGGTACCGATATACAGCCGTAATACGTCGGTTTAGGAGGTAGGCTGTTGTTTGTTTCGAGTAATGACGTCGCTAGTGATTTTAGTGGCTATATATTTTCGTTTCTGTCAATAGTATTGTTTTCGTTCGATACATATTTTCTTTGACATTTGACTGAGGTCTGTCCGAGAAACTAATTATGTAAGCTGTATCTAGCCATTTGAGTTTAGCAAAGGGGTAGTAAAATACAAGTCATGCCAACTAATAAGCCCAGCAAACTGGCAGTAGTACATATATATATATATTATTTATATATGTCAATTTTCACGTTAAAACTTTTTGCATCGATAGAAATAATTTCTTAAAAGAATATCTTAAAAATTAATATCGCAAAATGTATATAAATTCTAAGAACATGTGTATTAGAGATATATATAGCACTTTTCACCATCAGATTTATATATAGATACGTTTATATAAATATATTAATGGAATTAAAAAAATATTAATATATATTTATAAAAATATATATTTTAAAATATCTTACATATTGTAATCAAGAAAACAAATTTACTTTGATAAAATAATGTTCTAAAAAAATATGTCTTGACAAGCCAAAAAGACAATAATTACAAGATGGTGAAGCTAAAAATTTCTCACTTCTGACGTGCACTTCTACCACTGACAAACATTTTTATACTACTAAGTTGCCAAACAAGCGCAAACAAGGCTCATGATAACCAGAGGTGTCACTCATGCCTTGCCGACCCTGTAAAAACCTCTTCGCACCTTTATTGAAGTACCCCATGGGTGTCGTTTGGAAAAACCGGCTTCAGATCAGCTAGGAGTTCATTCCACAACTTGAGAGTCTTCAGAAGAAAACATTTTGCGTGCATGTTTCTCGGATACGATATTCTGAAAACGACAAACTTTTTCTACATTCGCACCCAACAGAGTTTCCTACAAATTCAAATTTAACTGGATGCTTCATCACCGCATTCACCCGCCGAGTAATGTGATTTCACAACAGCTCCTCTGTTGTGTGACTGTATGTGAATCATCCGGATGTGTTACTAGGTTGTCTGTGACGCAGATCGCGGTAAATATCACTTAAATATAACTTTCGAATCAACTAGTGAAGGATATCTATAATTGTGTTCATTGTGATATGTGACGAGCTCGGTGGCTCAGTCGTGAATGACGAGACTTTGTTACCAACGCTCGTGGGTTCCATTCCCACATAGGACAAACATTTGTGTGCATGAACATGTCTGTTTGTCTTGGTCTGGATGTTTTAAGTTTTTAATTTTGAAAACATCGCAAGGAAATCACAAAGGAAATTATATTTCTTGGATGTGCGGGGGTGATCTTATTGCAAACATCCATAGGGTAAGGTAACTGCTTACCATAAGTCAGACTGTATATTAGTTTGCCATGTTAGTGTTATAAAATACTACTACAATAGTAATTAAAGATTCCAGCCTTTCTATTTCAAATCATGGGTCAAATCATATCCAATTACTATGTCCTATATATATACTATACGCGTATATAATAACGCGTGATGATTTTGTTTTTGTTGTTAGGTGTATATTTTGGTATAAGTCTTTGGTACTTTTACGACAGGCTGTGAAAGAAAAGATTCACGAGTTTCGTTTGCAGTGCCTACCCCACAAGGGACTTGGCGAGAATATACAGGAAAGACTTCTTCCCGCGCTTTTGACGAGTGACATTGTTGTTATACTTGAAATTTTTACAATTCAGTATAAAATTAGTCTTATGTGACAATTTTGATAGTATTTTCTAACATAAGTGCTAGTGAAATTATACAGTAATGAAAAAACTCAAATATAACACGTTTATGTACTTTTTGGAAGACGTGAATAAGTTCATCAAGAACACCTTGTAAAAATCACTATCGTTTTACGGGTGGTATTTAAACTGGGTTGATTGGGTCTAGGTACCCTTCCCAAATATTTTTTCAGCACAGTTCCTGAAGCTGGAACATAGAATTAAGATTTCCAAATGGTCCTATACTGAAGACTTTGACACTGGCATAAAGTAGCAACACTATTGCCATATATATTAAAAATAAAAAAAATATACAGGAAAACGTAGTGCAATGAACTCTCTACACGTTTTTAATGATTGTTTTTTTAATCGATATTTTTTAATGATTCTAAATTTATTTTGTAATAGTAGTACATTAATAAGAGAGAAATAAATTAATTTAAACAAAAATATCAAATATCGAACTACGTTATGCTGAATACCGGTCTTCATACGTCAGAATATGTTTTTTTTATAAAATCGGGGGGCATACAACTATCGGGCCCACCTGATGTAAAGTGGATAACGTAGCCTATGAACTCTTGAACATTAAGTAGCATTCGTGCGATGCCACCGCTGCTGCCATCACAACAACCCTTTAGGAGCTTGTTGGTGACCTCGCTCACACGCAGTAACACAACAATCCTCTAGGGAGTTTTAATTTGGCTGCGGTTTTCTGTGAGGTGGAGTTACTTCCCCATATAACATATATAACGTCGGGATGCATACGACCATCAGGTCCATCTGATATAAAACGGTTACCGGTTACTTCTGGTACTCCTTAGGGGCCCACTGGTGACCTCACTAACTCACAGGAAAACAATCCTACAGAGAGTTGTTTATTACTTGGTTATGGTTTTCTGTGAGGTGGAGGTACTTCCCCATACGCGCTACTTAGATGTGACCTACCTCTCATATCTCAGTTCAACGACTGCCGTCTATCGAAAACAGTCGCGTCTCGCTTAATATGCCCTTGGAATGGAGCAAATGGAGACGACTAAACCCACAGACTGGTTGCTTTCGAGGCTGCTTAACTTGTATAACTGATACGTATAACGGCAATTGAGCTTCTCAAACTTTTGTACAAGTAATAACTTTCAAAAATCATGTAGACCAATAAACGTTGACCATAATAGTGTCGCGCATTCGTCACTAAGCTTGTTTCTAGTGTGTGTGTGTTTGTTTGTGTGCGTGCGAGGCTGGTTTGGGCTCATCTCATTATTTCTACTTTATTGTATGAATACGTAATGATATGGCCGCGACGTTGCGACACCGCCAATTGCTGATCTTAACGCTTAGTACGGTAAACTTGGCAAAGAGTAAACGACTATAATTTGCAGATGGTCAGTTATTACTGCAAAGCACGCTCATCCCACCGCTGGGATGCGACTCGCGGGTTTAATCCATGATGCTACTTTAAAGTGGAAGTGACAGTCAGTAATTTAAACGATCTTGGAGGCTAGATTTCGCTTTACGACAGTTATCATTGGACATCAGCTGGAATCGACGAATCTACGCGCCCTTCGAGAGAAGCATGGGATATATAAACCTAATGATGGGCTACTATCGACGACACTTACCTTCCTTATGTAATAATGGCCTCCTATATACTCCATCAACATACCAATAATAAATTTTGTTTATAAAGTAGGTTAAAAAGTGCGACTAAATCAAGCCTTCAAATCAAATTCAAGAGCTTCAGATCAATTTTAACTGACAGCTATTATACTGGTTTCTATTTTTTATTTAAGATCCAAGTTTCTTTGGCCAAGTTTTAGGGACCTATCTCATAATATCTGGGGAAATTTTCACCTACAATTATGGGCACCAGGGCCGTTTTGTTGGCAGCGAGGACTCAAAGTAACTCTATAAAACTTTTTTTTTAACTATAAGTTATACATAAGTACTATCGTAAACTAAATGGTCGTGTGGTGCCGGCATATAATATGCCAGAGTAAATCTATTGTCGTCATTCGATCAAAAACCCTCTTCTTCTTCTTCGAACTTTAAAAATATTTGTTTTAGAATAATATATTAATATTAGAATTTGAAATAAAAATATTTCAAATTCTATTTGTTTGAGTAGCCTTCATAAAAATGGCCCGAAATCTGAATTTGCTTTTTAATTAAATTAAATTTGGAATCTATGTGGCATATAAATGTGACAAGTACGAATATACTGATAGTATGTATATGTACGCAGTGTAAATATCGTACGATTATTTATATTCTTCTATATATTATAATCCTCTGTTCCAATTTGTAGACTGTAGTTATATATTGTATCAATATCTACGAAAGTATTCTTTTTAATATATTATTCGATTGACTGGAAGAGATCCCTCATAAAAAAAGTCCGCTATTGTAAGTACGTAATATTTCATGTTCATCTATACGCGTATTAATAATAGAAAAGATTCCAAACAAACATAGAAATAATGATCTACTCTATTATAAGATTATAACGCATCTTCAGAGAGGCAGCTCGCGCAAAGGCAGAAATATTAAAATGTCAATTGACCGATTCTTCTTTGCAATCCACCTAATCTTTATCGCCATTAGAATTGAATTTGATAAGTAGGTATGTGGCATATGCTTGTTTATGAGAATCCCATATCTTTATTATTCAAATTTCTTGGGAGAACCGGTCCGATTTTACTGCCTCGTGTACTTCGTCTTACTGGAATTATTCGACTTAATGATACTTTTTAATTAATTGTTGGAATACCATGCTCTTGTGTAAGAATGATATTTAATTTCTTAGTAGAATCTTAAGAGTTCCGTACCCAAAGTGCCAACGGATCCTTGCTAAGGCTCCGCTGTGCATCCGTCTGTCACAGGGCTCTGGTTCTTTTAAATCGTAATAGGTAGATGATAGAAATTATGACAGAGTATTGTACAAGTTAATTACATTATCTATAATTAAAATGGAAGTGTAAATGTTATATGATTTGCAAAGACCGGGTTATTCTTTTAGCTTTATCTACAACATTAACCCTAACTCATCCCACTGCAGGGGATGAGGCAGGGTTAATGTTGACCCTTCAACCGACTTCAACATACTCCACACACGCTGCTCAACTGAGGATTAGTGGACGCCGGTGTGTTCAAGCCGAGCGAGGAGGACCGAGTCACGTCGCGCTCGGTTCTCTCTGCCTACCCCGCAAGGGATTTGGCGTGAAGTATACGATAAAAAATATGTGATATTTAAAAGCTATGTTTATATTTCTCAATGTATACCAGCCAGAGATACAATCAATCTTGCGGGTTGCAAATTTGAGATTGCGTCAGCCGATTCTAGGTAGTACGTAGACTTTCATAACGTGGAGGTTATTCCCACGGCACTAGTAACGCGTCTGCCCAGAGGGGTGGACTAGTTTCGAGAATGCCGTTGGATTATCATATTATTTATACTCTGTCTAATCATAGGTTCTAATTAATTATTGACAAGCTCGGTGGCACAGTGGTTAGTTCCGCTACTTTGGCACTAACGCTCGTGGGTTCCACTCCCATGCTGGACAAAAATTCTGGTGCATTATTATGTATCTTTATCTTGGTATGTGTAGTATTAATAGAGGTACGGTGCATCAAAGTATCGGGAAGTACTTTCACCTCACAGAAAACCGTAGACAAATAACGACTTTTTTATACTACGTTGGGAGGCATACAAGCATACGGCCCCCCTGATGTAAAGCGGGTACCGTAGCCCATTAACGCTTGAGATATATTAAGTATCACTCGCGCGATGCCTCCTCTGCTGCTTACACAGCAACTCCTTGGGAGCATACTGGTGACCTCACTCACACGCAGGAATACAACAACACTCTAGAGAATTGCTATTTTGCTGCGGTTTTCCGTGGTGGTACTTAACCAGACGGGCTGCTTTGATGCGCCCTACCTCTCTTCCAACATCCAGACCAAGACAAACAGACATTTTCATGCACACAAATGTTTGCCTTTGTGTGGGAATCGAACCCACGAGCCACCAGCTCGTCAAGGGTCGTGGGTTCCACTGCCATGCTGGACAAACATTCTGGTCATTATTATGCATCTTTTCTTGTGTGGTTTTAATAGAGGTACAGTGCATCAAAGTATGGGGAAGTATTTTCACCTTACAGAAAACCGTAGACAAATAACGACTTTCTAGAGGGTTGTTGTGTTAGTTGCTGTGTTAGCAGCAGAGGAGGCATTGCACGAGTGATACTTAATGTATTGCGTTCATATGCTACAGTAGCCGGTTTATGTCAGGCGGGCCGTACGCTTATATGACTCCCGACATTGTATAAAATAAATATACTTTTACTACGACGTGTGAGCAGTGATCGTAGGATGCACCACTGACTTATTATCCAACGGTATCTGGTTCGAATCCTCGTTTGGGCGTGTACTACTAAATTCATGTTTTCTGATTTATATACATACTAGCTATGCCTGCGACTTCGTCCGCACGGAATAGTTTTTTTTATTATTTATTTATATTAATAAAAATAAATAAAATTTCTAAAATAAAGATAGCCTAAGTTACTCCTTATTACATCAGCTATCTGCTAATGAAAGTCCCGTCAAAATCGGTTCAGCCGTTTCAGAGATTAGCCGGAACAAACAGACAGACGGCAGACAGACAGACACACAAAAATTGTAAAAATATTCATTTTGGTGTATGTACCGTGTATATATCCATATGCATTTAGTAAAAAGCGGTTATTTTAATATTACAAACAGACACTCCAATTTTATTTATCTGTATAGATTTGTAATTATCAGGTGCTCGGCTATGAAGGAAAACATTGTCAAGAAGAGGAAAGGTCTCCTTTTATCTCTGTGTTGTGGAGATCTAACAGCAGTCGCTCCTGCACATGTGTTCCCTCCTTCCTACAATATGGGATCCTTCAAACGAAGCGCGAAGAAGCATCTTGCGGGTCAACATGGCAGCGTCAACTGACAGGATACTGTGTTGTATTTTGTCAGTTGCAGTTGCGATTTGGGCTCCTCTTTCGCTTGCCATCAGGCAAAGAGGAGCCACTATGCTGAACTAATATAAAAAATCCTTAGGCTTAGTTTATGGACCCCGCCAATCCTAATGGATAAGGAAACGGGATAACGCTAGAAAGAACTCATACTGCTACGTGCAGTGCAGGTGCTTGCAATTCACAATTACAACTCCTTATCAGTTTCAAGGTCAATTTATTCGCTATGATGCAGATTCAAATTGTTTGAAGGCCACTTCCACTCGAATACCTTGTTTAGCTAGCCAAGTCACTCGCACATAACACGTAACATATAAAAAGTAACAAAAGAATATGTGACCCTTTAAGTTAAAAGAAGTAATATTTTAATCCAAGCATCGTTGTGTCGGGGGCGAAGAGTGTAAAAGCGCTGGGAAATCTTCTTGGTAGTAAGAACTGAAGCCAAAAGGCACAGCTCGCTACACGAAACACGGTGCTGATCCTAATGCAAACATACGGCATAGTATGATTGTAAAATAAACAGGATTGAGATGCGAGGGTTGCACGAAATCTACTGTGTAAGCTTGTAGACTGAATTCGCAATGGTGATGTGAAAAAGAGAGACAGTATCGGATAACAGATAATGCAATAGGAAAGAATAATGAAACGGACAAAAAGCTTAAGTGGATCCTTCCACTTAAGCTCTATGTCCTTTATAGGAGCCCAGTAAGGTCAAGACTCACCTACTACGACCAAATTAGACGTGTTTTACCTTGACAGGCAGGATCCTAAAGGGTAGGCAGGGTGCACGAAAAGATTTATGAATGTTGAAGATACTAGAGAGATGTATAAGGATCGTATCATGGGGAACTCAGTTATTTCTGCCTATCTCACAAGGAACTTGGCGTGAATATATAATTAGATTGATAGACAGGTATTCTAAGATAGATTTATTTATTTTCTTAAGCATAGGTGTTGAAGTCTCGCGGCAACAAAACTGATCGCGAATTCCAAATTTTTTAGGTTAAAATTTCAACATTTGATTCTCAAAAAATATGCATTAATTTTAACATTACATATGTCAACATCACTTTTCGTCGAGTTCTGTGAATTATTCTAAAATAATATATAAAAATATTGTAAAACACATTCGAAGACGATAAAAAGCAAAAAATGGACATTTGTACATGTAATTTAATATTACTTGACACAAGTAAAATCAAGTTAATAAATTACAAACAAAACGTTCCGGTGTCTTTTTTTCCTAGACTCGGATTCACAGAAATGACTAAATTTGTATGATTGTGTTTAAAAAAGGCAGTGATGTCACAATATTGTAATATGTACTATGATTTTCTATGTTTTTGTTTTCTTTATCACTAAGATTTGCACATGCTTGTAACATCAGTGGCTTACGCGCCCTGTATAATCTACTATAGGGTTCCATGCTCAAAATCTACTAACGGAAACCTACGGTCAGTAAGTGTTAGGCCATAGATTTTGCGCAATGCTAGATCTCGTTTATTCTACTTTCATGTTCTCTCTACTACCCAGCTTTCATTTCCATAACTTAGCGTCGGGATTAGCATTATATTCTGTATAGCGAGCTGTCCTTTCTGCCTTTTCGGCTGCCTAGAAGTTTTCCTAACGATATTCTTTGCATTCACTCGTCTCTCCACATCAGCGGTGGACGATCCATCCGTGCTAATACCACTTCTAAGTATTATCCACTTGCTCCAATTCTACATCGACAAAAAAAAACATCTGTTGGTACTGATATTCTTTCTTATCTTGGTTTTCTTTGCATTCAGTTGTAAGCCTTCCTTCATACAATCATCTTTCATCGTTGTGACTGGTGATGCAGTTCGGATAGTAATTATTCTAATAACACGTCATTGTCAGCATAAAGCACACAAATTATAATTATGCAGCAATCCTACATTCATAGATCTCTGCAGACAATTGTCCAGATACAGGAAGAATAGCCGACAGCACGCAGCCCTGTCTGAGCAGTAGACTGCACAGCACAGAACAGCGTACTGTCAATCAATGTCAAAAAGTACAATAATGTTAATATTTTGTAAGGGGTTACATTCTCTAACAGGAAATAACTGATCTTCACGGCGTTTTTTTATGCAATAGCACGGATACGGCCCACCTGATATAAAGCGGTTACCGTAGCCTATGAACGCTTGTAATACATTAAGTATCACTCGCGCGATGCCTCTTATGCTGCTATCACAGCAACTCCTTAGGAGCTTACTGGTGACCTCACTCACACACACAACCCTTTAGGTAGTTGTTATTTGGCTGTGGTTTTCTGTGAGGTGGAGGTATTTCCCCACACGGGCTGCTTTGATGCAGGGTGCACTTCTTTTAAAACACCCAGACCAAGACAAACAGACATGTTCATGTACCCAAATTTTTGTCTCGTGTGGGAATCGAACCCACGAGAGTTGGTGTCAAACTCGCGTCATTCACGACTGCGCCACTGAACTCGACAAACCATTTTAATATAACACACAAGAAGAAAGACTAACTAGTGAACAGGAAAATAGGAAAGGAAATAACGATATTAATCGAGGTTTGTCTGTGACGGAAGGAAAATATTAAATACAAAATAACTAAAAAAGAACAACAAAGTAACAATATTTCAAGTTAATTTGGAAATCACGTCTCGACATGACGTGACTAATAAAATGATAATTTTCCTTAAAACTGTTAACGTACCTAGGTAAGTTTATTAATACCTGTGTATTACAATGTCTGTCTGATACGTTACGCTTAATATACTGAAATCTACAAATCAATAACCCACTTGATTGCGCATGAAGGCACGTAAAATCAAGTTCACAAAAACGTAATTAGAACCTAAAAACCACTTGATTTCACTATATGTACACTCACATATATTTATTGTAATATATATTAACGATGAAAAAAAGACCCATATTGGCAAGTTTCTTTTGGCATTTCTTCTTCACCAATGGTCATTTTCGAAATGTTGGTAGATTAAAAAAGAGAGATTAAAACTAAAAAAAAAATTAACGAAAATTATTAAGATACAATACTTTACAATTTAAATGTAAAACGTATGTAAATGTAAAATGTAAAACGTGCCTAAGTGACCATAAGTAAGCCTAATGGCAAATATCTTATCTTTTCTTTTTAAATATCTCAGCGATTCTAGCCTGACCAATTGAAGAATATTTTAACCCAATAGACGATAAGTGTCGCGATGTTTATTCGTAAACTAGCCAATAAGAGCTACGCGTTCTAATTTACCTCCCGACCTGTAGCGGTGAATTAAGTTACTACGCAATATCGCTCTCATCGCTTCTCCATAAGCTATTTTCTTCATTATCTATTTACATCCACCCAATCCTTGACCGCGGTTACCTAACACGCTGAAAATTGATAGAAGAAACGGTAGTTCCGACGAAAAGATCTACTAGCGAAGTACCCGCTTTTACCCTTTAATATATGTTCATACAGCATCAGGAAGCATACAAGCAGTCAGCTCACCTGATGTATAGCGGTTACCGTAGGTTAAGAACGCAATACAGGAAGTATCACTTGCGAATTGCTACCCTTTGATGATAACTATTAACTTAGAGGCCACTCACTCGCAGGAACACAACAACTCATAAGAGTGTCAATTATTAAATACCGCTCGCGATTTTCTGGGAGGTATACCTCCCCAGGCGGGCTGCTTTGATACCCTACCGCTCTTAAGTACTCCTAGAGCAAGACAAACAAACGTGTTTATGCACACAAATGTTTGTCTTGTGTGGGAATCGAACCCACGAGCGTTAATGTCAAAGTAGCATTGCTAACTACTCCAACGGGCTCGTCACTGCAAGGGAATCGATCATGAAACTGAACATAATCAGATGTACCAGTCCGCAAGTGCAACGAAAGGTCGAAATTATCATTTATAAGACGTCCCTCTTTGACATATTTATTGCAGGTTATAATTAAAAAAAAAACATTCAAATTAGATCAGTTTAATTATGAAGACGTTCTTGATGTGTCCACGGTAATATATCGTTTTCTACGGAGATTGTAACTAGATTATTTATGTATGTTAATATGACATTAGGTATTACAAGCGTTAGATATTGACTTTAAAAATATATATGTGTGCAGTTCACACGCGTAAGAAGTGATACCGTCGACAACGGCATCTTCAAGACAATGAGATGAATGTAGAATTTCAGGAGTTTATTTATGATGATATTGATCTATCAATAACTTCACGCCAAATCCCTTGCGGGGTAGGCAGAGAGAACCGAGCGCCACGCGACTCGATCCTTACATATCTCACCTGCTCTTTTTATGCACGCTCGCCGGTTTCTATGGCTCCTGACATCACCTTCTGATAGAACACGACCAATTTGGTCATGGTAGGTAAATCTTGGCCTTCCTCGGCTTGCTTGCTTGTTTCGTCATTTTTTCATACTGCATTCTTTCTACATGTCCGAACCAACGGAGGATGCCTCTTCTTATTTTAACACCGACGCTCTCTTTCAGACCAACTCTGTTTCTAACATCATCATTGCGAATACGGTCTACAAGCCTTACACCACAAATTTTGCGCAGCGCTCGCATTTCGACCGCATCTATTCTACTTTCATGCTCTTTCTGCCATACCCAGCTTTCGCTTCCATAAGTTATAGCGTTGGGACCAGCACTGCATTGTGTATAGCGAGTTGTGCCTTCTGGCACAGGTTTTATACTGCCAAGACGTTTTCCCAACCAAAATGATATTGATCATACATGAAAAATGTGTTTATTAAAATGATTAAATATTTATGTAAACAATACACGTGTACAATACACCACGGTTGTTATGACGCCTCATCCCAAGCTTCGTAATACGCAGGCGCGCACACACACGTACTAATACGCGTACAACGCTCGGACCCTGTAATAAACGCTATAATGCCTTCTACTTCATTCTCCCGCACGTTACATGCTTTAGATACTTTTATCTCATTCTCTGGCACATTAAATCTTATAGATACATCTATCTCATTCTCTCGCACGTTGAGTCCTATAGATGTATGTGATTGTCTCTTTTTACTGTCGCTGTTTCGTTTCATCGAGTTTCAAATCACAACGATGCTAAAGAAGTTTTCACTTCAAACATAGTTTTTGGGCTACCGGCGATTTTTGTGTAGAATCAGAACCTTGTGTCTATTGAATTAAACAATTTTTAACAAAAGTATCGCGTGTTTTATTTATTTTGTTGAACCTGACGTTTCGAACGCTTTGCAGCGTCCGTGGTCGCAGGAAGACTGCAACCACGGACGCTGCAAAGCGAAATAAATAAAATTTCTAAAATAAAAGTTACCTAAGTTACGCCTTATTACATCAGCTATCTGCCAGTGTATCTGCCAGCCGTTTCAGAGATTAGCCGCAACAAACAGACAGACAGACAAAAATTGTAAAAATATTCATTTTGGTGTATGTACCGTGTATACATCCATATGCATTTAGTAATAAGCGGTTGTTTTCATATTACAAACAGACACTCCAATTTTATTTATCTGTATCTGTATAGATAGATATCGGTGCTTATAATAACTTTTAAAGATATTTCACATGACATTTGTTACTTTAGTTTATATAAGTTACGAAACTACACAATTGGAGAATGACGTGGGCATGTTTATTGCTAGAATGCTAATCTAAACACCACACTGCTGTCACATGCAGCTCAATTGTATTACTCTCAACTTTATTCGTATAGCTTTAAGGATCATAAAGCGGTTTATCGACCGTGTTTGAGTGGACAGTTCGAGTATAGTTCTATAACAATATAGTCGTTTCATATAAATAACTGTCTTCATACTTAAGCGTTTTGAAATTTTATTACCTCTGGTACATGATTTACGCGAAACGTAATCATTATTTTTGGATGTGGTTCCGCTATTGCCTGCAAATAACGACGTTTTTCTATGTGCTAGTAATGTTTGAGTCATTCAATATGTCAGTTTTATTATTGACTTGATTTTAGTAGATTTGTCTACGTTTTCAGGCACACCGTTCCTATATGAAATCTATATGTTTGTCTGTGTTTGCCTGTCGCTTTTTTCGATTTTCGAATTTTGGCCAACAAATTAAAAAAAAATATTTTTTTGATTTGTTATATAATTGACGAGCCAGGTGTTCCTCTGGCAATGCAAGCTTGCGCATTCTCAATTGGTTAATTCATGAGTTCGATACACGATATGATGGTTTATTTTTTTAAATAAATTGCTCTTTATTACTGTGTTTTATTATTTATTCAAAAAATGTTTACTTATGATTGTTTTACTCGACTTGTTAGTAATGAACACATCTTCCTTTCACTAGAATATTATCATATTCGTTTGGAGATTCGGTCTCGTTTAAATGGCATTTGGCTGTCGTCATCCGATGTATTGTTGGTGATAACACCGCCCACGGTGTGTAATAAACAAACAAGTAAAACATGTAAATCTTTGTTCATTCCACGTTCAGTTGGAAAACGTGTGATGCGCGGACTTGAACAGAGCGCCTGTGTTACTCTTGAAATTGACTCCGGTCGATGAGAGATATTGTTTAGTCACAGAGTTGTACAAAGACTTCTAGTATACATAGAAGTCTTTGGAGTTGTACTTAATTTGTTTATTTTACATTTGTAAAACAACGTCTACCCATGAGTTTATTGTTAATCTCACTCATTCGCATAAACGGGGAGTTGCTGTTCGCTATATGTCTATTTGAATTAGTCTGGGTGTTTTCAAGAATATTAATAAGTCTGGAGAAGTATCTTTACCTCACAGAAAACCGCAGCTAAATATTTTTTTTTTATACTAAGTCGGGAGGCATACAACCAGATGCCTCACCTGATGTAAAGCGGGTACCGTAGCCTATTAACGCTTGAGATATATTAAGTATCACTCGCGCGATGCCTCCACTGCTGCTTACACAGCACACACAGCTTAATTCCTCGGGAGCTTATTGGGCTGCTTTGATGCGCCCTACCTCTCTTTAAACATCCAGACCAAGACAAACAGACATGTTCATGCATATAAATGTTTGTCTTGCGTGGGAATCGAACCCACGAGCGTTTGTGTGCGTTATTCACGACTGAGCCACCGAGCTCATCAAGTAGTATACTCCCGCACCAGGATTCCAACCTGAATCAGTCGGTAAATTGGTTGTCTAATTACCAGGCTTTCACTGCTCTATCGGTACTATCGGAGTATACCGTAAAACCGGCTGCCATTACAAGCTCCAATAGCCTCGCCGCTCTCAGCAACATGTACGACTGGTTATTTATTGTATTGTAATGAACTGTATTACATATGCTATGTTCTGTGGGAAATAATAGTAATATATTTTGTGATACATCGATTTTGTCATACTCGTTTGGGTAATACCGGTAACATTTCTAGCCCCCTGTGGTTGCTGGTCGTCAGCTCAATGGAGAACATAAAAGTTGTTTAGATATTTTCTATTTTTTATAACGCAAAGATGAGTACACAGGTCTGCTTGATGTTAGGCAGTTAACATGGCCTATGCAATATATGTTCTGTTTTTTCGGATTAGTAGAAAAATATAGGAGGAAAGTGATGTGACAGTGGAAGGATACAGGAGCCGACAAAGTGCAAGACTCTCCTACCATGATCAAGTTGGTGGTGTTTTATCAGAGGGTGGTGTCAGGATTTCTAGCATCCAAGGAGCGGGCATGAGAAGGGCTGTGACTGTTGTAGAAGCGAGTAAGGTGTAAGAAATGAGTTATGTGGTGCACGGTTCTCTCTGCCTACCCCGCAAGAGAGAGAGAGAGGCGTGAAGGTATAGATATTTTTATTTTATAAAACTAGATTGGCAAACAAGCATGATGCCCGCATTAGGCAGTAAGCGGTCACCTCAGCCTATTGCTCGCTCGCAGTACCACGGGGATATTACTCGCGCGCTGCCAATCTTGTGACCTAAGGTTGTTTCGTCACAGTACCCAGTAAATTTCTCTGCCATATCTCACCCTTCAAACCGGAACACAGCTATATAAATATAGCTGCTTGGCGGTAGAAATAGGTGAAACAGAGGTACCCGCGCAGACGACTTTTGTACAAAGTCTCCCTCTGATAGACTAGATAGATCAACAGATAGATCTATCTACTTTTAAATCAGTATGAGCCAAGGGAATCAGCGACCGTGCATAGAAAGAACTATGAATATTAAAGTAGCGAGTGAGGTGTGTAATTACCGTGGTACGTAGCGCTCGGTTTTCTCTGCCTACATAGCTCTGTATAACTCTTTTCTTCCCGTTAAAATCGGTTCAGCCATTTCGAAGATTAGCCCGGACACAGACGGAAACAGACAGACAGACAAAATAGTTAAAAATGCGTATTTAGGCTTTGGTAACGTGAAAATAATAATATAAACTTAAGATAAAGGCTTTATTTTGAAATCACAGACAGACACTTCAATTTTATTTATATGTATAGACGTATAGATGACAGTCCCCGGTTTTTTTTTTTTTTTTTTTTTTAATTTATCGTGCACCCCTGCCCGTGGGCAAGGCTATTTATATACCTTTTAATTTCTTAATCTTAACTTTTAAATATTCTATTGTAAATAAACACATTCATTCATCATACTCTCTTCCATTCCGCACTTCATTCTTTCATTCATCATCTTTCAATTATATGTTCTAAAGTTTTTATTTCGCCCATTTTAGAACGCCGGTGAACTATCCTTATATATGTTGCCAGACTTCCCTCCCCATACTGCGTCAGTCCAGACACGGACGACAGCGAGCTTCACAGCTCCACCTAGCCACCGCGATCCCATCGGCTATACTGAATATAGCCGAAGTATACAACATTAGTCCTAGGTGGAGCTGCTCTGCTTGTTCCGATCTATGACAGCCGTGGCTAGACCGACGCAGTATTTTAAAAATTTTGATCTACTTTGCCCCATCACTATTTCGGAGACCTTTGCTTCGGTGACCCGCATTCCCAACTCCTGCTCCAAATCGTACCTCTGTTTGGAGAATGCGGGGCACCGAAACAATATGTGCTGCACTGTCTGGTCCACGCCGGGCTCGCAAAAGCACGATGGGTCATCCGCGCACTTGAACCTGTGCAAGTACGCGGAGAACCCACCATGCCCCGAGAGGACCTGCGTAGTGATGCTCGACGGCACCATTTTACCCACGATGCCGTACGCCGCCGCCGCACTCGGGAAGAACATCTTCGTTGTCGAAGCTGTTGTTCCCGATTTGTATCTCCTGTCCCATTCGTCAATGGTCCCCTTGCGGATCATACCCTTGACGAATGAGACAGGGCAGCGGTCATAATCTGGCCGCCTCCGCAACCCCAGTGCGGCGCTCCTGGCGAGTTCATCGGCACGTTCGTTCCCCTCCAAGACAGTCACCGGTTGGAATCCTGACGTGGACATGGACCACTAAATTCATCTTTTATGTACATATTTGAACATGAGGAAAACGTCGTGGGTAAACGCGCATGTCTAAGTAATTATATTTCGAAAGATGTATGACCTAACGTAAAAAAGTCTGGTATTTCATTTCAGTACTGATGAAGATATTTTTATATCAAGCTCTTTCAAAATATAATTTCTTGGATGTACAGGTTTCCTCCCGATGTTTTCCTTCACCGCCGAGCGAGTGATAATTACAAACGTGTACATGAATTACAACACGACTTTATTGGTACACATGCCAGGATTCGAAACGGTGTCCAGTTGGCCAATAGGCATATTCTTTATCCACTGCTCTCAGTGATATAAAAATATACATAATGTAATTCAAATTCAGAGCCCATTACATTTTCAAATGAATAGAGGTAATTATTGAATACAAAGAAAGAAAGGTAGCTTCGACTATTTATAATTAATTAAGAAAGTTATAATAGTCAGCGAAATAAAATAGCCGCTAAACGTTTATATGATGAGATCGCATCAATATATCACTCACTTTCTGCCATCACTGCTATTCAAATCGGCGAACGGTGCAAAACCAATTTATTATTTAAATAAAACAATATATCTCACGACCTTTCACTACAACTTTCCTATTTATTGTGTTGTACTCAGCTATAAAACTCTATAAAAAATGCTAGAAAATGTATCAGCATGAGCATAACTTGACATTTTAATCCGGCGATTCTCGACCTTAAGCACACGGAGTAAGGTCTCAAGTAGAGATTGGGAATTTTTGTGTCTATAAATTAATCACTATGTTGTTAGTGATTTATCGGGTTTAACACTTCAATGGTTCCGATGACCGGCCGGTCACATTAGCCAAGTGACGAACTTAAAACAACCGTCGTTTTACAGCCTTTGATTATTTATTGTCAACCGAATAAAGACTAATTTAGGACGACCTAAACATTTTCCAGTCGCAAATTTATATTTGTTCCAATAATTTCTTAGGCGTATCTGTCGCACGTTCTCTTGAATATTCAACGCTCGTGAAATTAGATTGAACGGTATATTTTAATCATAAAACAAGGGTTAAGATGGATGTGTAACGTTGTTGGTCAACTGTCGTTTAAAGGTTTACGTAATATATTTAACTTATCTCCGTATGCGTTCACTTGCCTCACTAAAGTAGCAAAAAGCCGTCAAGTGCAGTCCAACTCGCGCTTGGAGGGTTCCGTAAAAAAATATTGTCGCAAAAAGTTTTTTTTGTGATGAACAACAAATTTACGGTTTTCGGATTTTTAGGGTTCCGTACCCAAAGGGTAAAACGGAACCCTATTACTGAGGCTCCGCTGTCCGTCCGTCCGTCTGTCCGTCCGTCTGTCACCAGGCTGTATCTCATGAACTGTGATAGTTAGACAGTTGAAATTTTCACAGTTGATGTATTTCTGTTGCCGCTATGACTACAAATACTAAAAAATAGAATAAAATAAATATATAAGGAGGCTCCCATACAATAAACGTGATTTTATTGCTGTTTTTATAGATAGTGGTACGGGACCCTTCGTGCGCGAGTCCGACTCGCACTTGGCCGATATTTTTTCATTTACTTGTGCTACAGGAAGTGCCCTATAGGTTTTGATTCCTTTGCGAGTGTCAAAATACGATACGCATAAACAGCCATATCTTTTGATTACGTTGACTTACAAGTTTGATTATTCACTGCTCGACTCTACTCTCTTGTTCCTGAGAAAAAGGTCTTGACAGGCAGAGATACAAATGGACAACAAAGTTATCCTATAAGGTTTCTGTTTTTCCTTTTGAGGTACGGAACCCTAAAAATACATGTATACTATCACACCAGTATCACACCATGGACAGAGACTATACACCGATTCAAACAAGCATCTTTCGCTTCTTCTGCGTTTATCACCTCCTTCATACAGGCTCGTTGGTTATGGATGATTTTTTTTTGTTTTTTTGCCACTTTTTCAGTAGGTATATCGGCTATTTGATTGATGGGTGTGTACATCTAGAGCGGCTACTGCCGACATCTCCACACCATTGCTCGATACGCGTCTTTCGCAACCCTTTAATCATCCATTCTCTCCAAATGTCCAAACCACCACAGCATATCCTTAGATCCTAAGATTTTGTAAATCTTCTCTCATTCTACGAGGTTCTCGTATGGTGCTAGGCCTTACACTATCAATTATCCTAACTCTACACGTACTCTTCAAGGCTCTCATTTCTGATCTCCTGAGGCGGTACTGTACTAGCAGAGGGGTAGCAACGCGTGAGTACTTATAGAAAGCGTTCATAGTAGTCTAAGTTAATGGTACATTAAGTGGGTATTATGCTAATTAGCCTTAAGCCGTATATAAATAGTTAAAATATAAAAAAAAATACTGCAAAAGATGTTGTGGTAATAAGGCAGCTTTTGTCAAGTTTGAAAATGTGCAAAGGGGTCGTTATTGATGGCAATTGGTATCCGTACGTTCTAATAATGAATATATATATGTGTGTATATATATATGTATCTCAAAATAAATTAAATATTGTCAGACAAATTACACAGCGCCATCTAGCCCCAAAGTAAGCGAAGCTTGTGTTATGGGTACTAGAAAACTGATAAACATACGTAAATATTTTTTTTTTGTAAATACATACTTATTATACATAGAAAATACCCAGACCAAGACAAACGGACATGTTCATGCACACAAATGTTTGTACTGTGTGGGAATCGAACCCACGAGCGTCGGTGTCAAAGTAGCGTAACAGCGCGTTTCACCACTGCGCCACCGCGCTCGTCTCAACCAATTCGACTCAATATTCGCATACACAAGTGTTATCTCTTCAACCTGATGGTCGTGGTCAGCACAGTAATGCACTTTCCAATCGATATCAACATATGTGTAATTTATATGCTGATTCCATGGATTACATTTCATAGCGGAAACAGATACTCTTGCCACATTACCGATAAAAGCGTGAGTTTTGACAGAGAATACGGTGGTGAAACATGCGCGGGCACGATCGTACGACATCCAAAGACTTCTATGTATACTTAGAAGTCTTTGACGACACCTAATTATGTTTACCAGTTGAATTGTATGTAGTAATGTAAGATTAATATTTACATATTTGTGGATATTATATTATTTAATAGAAGCTTCGACCAATTTGATACCAAATAGGAAAGTAAAAAAAAGTCTGGCAGGCTACAACAAGCATACTTTGCTTGCTTGTCGACGCTTCACTTACGTTTTTACATAAACTATATAATGCAGTAAGACGTGGCTTTAATTATTATTGTTAACATAACAATTGTTACACGGTACGCACCTATGAATAGTTTTTCTTTATTTCTGAAAATAATAGCAACACAAATTGACTTTCAGATAATAAAAAATGGCTAATATCTAAAGACAAACAAAGCATGAGCGATACTTACACGGGAATTACAAGCATTTGTTTACCATGTTAGGCAATTCACTTATGTTATCAGGCAGGCTGTGTAAGTACTACTTTGTCTATGAAAATGGAAACAGTTTGACAGCTAAAATAAATAGACTCGATTATTGAACACAAAATATCTCGGGCAGCGCTATGATCTTCGCTCAAGTGGTTTAATTACCTACATTCTCAACGAATTCACTTGTGTATGATAATTGAACCATACGCGGATGTTATGCCGAGACTGTAAATGAAAGACTTACAGGGATTAATCACAAAACCGTGCATCCTACGTAGTAATACAGAACACAGCGTCATTAAATACTACATTCACGCGTCTGCAAGTAAGTCGTCTGTTTGATAATATTGTTTTATTTAGCACAGCAAGAGTTATCGATGTGCCAAGGAGAAGCTAAAGAACTTAGATATTTAGTGTCATATTTTTAGCTGTAAATTATTTGAATAATTTATATCGGTTTGTTCAGCAATATCGTCCCGTATGTTTTCATACACACCGTGGCCTATTCGCCACGACTGGACATAATGTATTCAGATTACGGATTAAATGATTCTAATTAAGTGAAGCGACAGATTTATTACGCATAGTTGCTTCAATTTTTCTAAATCTTCTGATAACGGTGGTTATACCTTAATATGTGCTAGACGGGTTAATGTGTCACGGCTAATCATAAAACACTATTTGCTAATGATCTGGCCTAGCAACAGTGACGGCCGTCTTCCGCTCGTGGGTTCCGGCCCTGATGACTGTTGCTATGTTGATAGAAATTGAATATACCTGATTCTACTCTTTTTTTTATAGATATCGTGCGGGTATTGAAAACGACATTGATTATGATGGAACCAGATTTACGGTGTCCCGTATTCCTACAATATAATTGTGCCATTTTTATTGATTTTGTTGTGTTGAATTAAACATTTAACGGAAGTATCGCGTGTTTTATATATTTTGTTGAACCTGATGTTTCGAATGCTTTGCAGCGTCCCTGGTCGCAGGAAGACTAAGGTGACATTTGTCTTACATTGGTTATTCAATTATTACATCTACCGACATGGATGGATTAATTATATATGTTCCGATTCACACAAAAATTGCTCACGGTGTCCGAATGTTTTTGAGTGGATCTCTGGGTTTGTGACTTGATTATTTTTAGAACTGGATCCCAAGTAGGTGGTATTTGCCAACCATCTTCTCTATTGAAATTGGGGTGTTTTCTTATTTCAATAGCCGCGTAGCATTCTAGGCATGCAGCGATTCTCCTTGGCGAGGATTTGTGGTTTATCGAATCGCGTGTAATGGTTTGGCTGGTCCAGTGATTTTGTTGCGATTGGGATATGATATTTAACATGTATTTTTGAACAAATATAAATAAGTAGCTACTCCCGCGATTTTATTCGTGCGTATCCTAGGGTTCCCACCTCTCCCGGAATTCCGGGAGTCTCCAGGAATTCAGGAATGAAAATTTAAATCTCCCGGCTCCTGGAAGGAAAATCAAATAAACAAATTTCTCCCGGAATTTCAAATATGCACGCGCTGACAGAATGATAGAGTGCTAAAATCATACGAAGACGCGCAGCAGCGGTCTGCTGGTCAGTGCGTTGCAGTTGCTCGCGTCCACATTTTCAACTTCCCTCGCTTACCTCACACCCGCCGCCCGTCTCGCTCGCAAACTTTATGAAGATTTCTGCGTTTTGAGGGAGGTTCAAGACAGCATTGTTGAGTCAAATGAAAGAGCAGATTTGAGATTGGCAAAATTTTTCTCAAAACAGAGTTGGAGACGAATTGAAGAAAATAGTTTCATTCGTTTTGTCAATACCTGTATCAAACGCCGCTTGCGAGCGTGTTTTTAGTATTGTATTCGATATATGGAATAAAGAAAGAAACCGCTTAAATGAAGAACATGTCAAGGCAGGAATCCAAACGTTCTTCAATTTTAAAATGGACTGCAAAGAGTTTTTTTTTATTTGTTAGGCCAGATAGGTATTATGAAGTCTGTACGTTCAAATGAAAAGTATAAGTTCAAAATAAAATAAAAAGTTATGAAAAGTCGCTGGTTTTTTTTTTCTCCCGGATTTAGACTTATCAGAGGTGGCAACCCTAGCGTATCCCGGTCAAATGCAAAAAAAAAATCAAATCAGACTTGTAGTTGCTGAGATTAACGCGTTCAAACAAACAAACTTTTTCGCTTTTATATAAATAATATAAAAAATTAACAGCAGGTCGACTAGAGACTTGTCATAGACAATCGCTGACAACTCTCTGGATGTTCCTACGCTTCACATGAGACGAACGAATGCTTGATGAAATTTACTGGTAACTTCACTCTCTTGCACTTTGCAGGGAGCTATTTGGCTGCGTTTTTTGTTGGTTTGGAGGTAGTTACTTCCCCAGTCGGACTGCTTCAATAAGCCATACCTCTCCTAGAATTATCTAGACCAAGACAAACAAAGAGTTGCGCGTTCTACTTCACCGCCAGACCCGTAGCGGTGTATTTGGTTACTACGAGTACGTTAAATCGCACTCATCGGTTCTCTAAAGGTTGCTTCTTTCATGGTGTTAACGTCATACCATCACCAGGCTCGTGAAAGTCTCGAAGTTTCTGTAGAGAAAAAAAACTATGCACGAAACATCCTTGTAAACTTTAATGTTTTTTTATAGGTTGAAGGTAGGTAGATGTTTTTATACCAGCCAGATGGACGACATAGTAGGATGTGCCTTCGCCAAATGTGTTCGTCGAGTGCCGCGTTTGTTCTCATAACTTATTGCACATTAGGGATCCGCAAACTGAGCTATATACTATTGAATACCACAGTTAATTTTTTTAATACCACTCTCTCACAGCTCGTCTCTGAATCGAATCATACGGTCCAAGCTGGTATTCAAGTGCTCCCGCCCAAAAGTGACTGCAAAGCTCCATGTGCGGTCTGACTAGAAAGTTATATAAAATAGGTCTTGGTTCCGCACTAAAGTACTGCTTTGCTCTGTTGAGCACATCAAGTTTTTTGGTCGCCAGCTTGATCTTTTCCTCCATTACTTGCGCTTACTTAAAAATAAAATCTTATGATTTATTATATTGTTTTCTGATCCATTACGATTACCGGGGTCTGCTATCTAGGCCTAACGGCTTGCCGAAGATTTCGACATGGAGCGACTGCTGTCAGACCTCCACAACTCATAGAGAATACCCAATATTTTCTCAGGTCACGCACACATCAACCCTTACTCATCCCACTGCAGGAATACGGGTCTTCCATCAACCGAAGGGGTTTAGAGCATACTCCACCACGCTGCTCAAATGCGAATTGGCGGAGGCCAGTGTTTTCAAGCCGCCCGAGGGCCACTGACTTAGCTTAACGACTGCCATCTATCGACAACAGCCGGGACCGACGGCTTAACGTACCCTCCGAGCACGGAGAAACTCGAGATAGATAAACCCATCCATAGACAGGCTGCGGTCGACGTTGCTTAACCAGCGTGTTCGTTTAGAATGACACGCGCAACCACGCAATCGAGCTCTCGTCAAATTCTTAGACGTGCGGGTTTCTCACGATGTTGATGCTTTACCGCCAAGCAAGTGATAATTACAAATATGAATTTACTCCCAGTACCTTTTAAATTATTCACTAGACCGAAACTACTCTAGGTATATTGTCTTTTGAAAAATAGTATTTCTAATTGAAGACAGGTAGGGCATATTAAACCAGTGTCCAGCTCCGCAAGGATCACCCACCATCGCTTGTTCACCCAGCATCACTGGGTGAAACACAAATAATAACTCCTTGCAGAGCCGTTGTGCTAGTGAGTGGTGTTCCTTATTCTTGGTTGGCAGCCAAATGAAAACTTTAGACGGACAGATACGCGCGAGTTATACTCTATGTATTGCAAGTGTACATAGACTACGGTTACCGTTTCACATCAGATGTTCTATCTGTACCGGTATGTTTAGAACGGACATGGTTTAAAAAAACAAAACTAAAAATTCCACAGTGTTGGCAAAATAAATATCGGTAAGTAAGATATACGTACGATTCACGTTACGTGAATCATCTGATTTATATACGTTTTACTTTATCTTGAATTACCAAATAAAATACAAAAAGGTACCTATATAATGTTATTCTAATTTGTCAGCTAAAGATTTCCTTTCGAACACATTTGAAGGTCATTGAGAAAGTCAAACCCGAGGACTACTTTTATAGCCTGTAAATGTATATACAATAATGCGTATGAGGCGAGGTATAATGCGACCGAAAACACGCACTTACGCCCAATTATACGTGAACTTGGAATTATAAATGTGTTTACTTTAACTTATAAGGGCATTTGGAGGTAATTACAGTTTCATTTTGGTTTATTGGTCTATGTTAAAGTCTTGAGTTGCACGTATTCTACTTATATATTTCATTACCTCGCCGTAACAGTCTCGACTAGTACGGAAGGTAAAGAAATGTTCATATTTGTATACCCACATGAAAATTGCTGTTATGTTAATATAAATTCGACTGCAGCAATTAACATTGTCGGAACTGCATTTTGACGATTTTTATTTTAATGCACTACAAGTCTTAAAATATCAATATCTATATCTAGTATTTTGGAAATGACCATTGGCGAAGAAGAAATGCCAAAAGAATCTTGACAATATAGGATATACTGGATTAGGAAACGAGATAACTAGAAACCGTAATAACTGATTTTTGTATTGTACGAAAGGAGCAAGCGGTTAGATGGGCAATAAGAGGTTAATAATGATTCATTTTATAAAGTGTGGATAAAGAATCAAACTATTGACCCGAACCATTAAATCCGCGTTGTTTTTATACAACGCCACCTGATGTAAAGCGGGTACCGTAGCCTATTAACGCTTACGATATATATTAAGTACCACTCGCGCGATCCCTCCTCTGCTGCTTACACGGTAACTCCGTGGGAGCTTAATGGTGACCTCACTCACACACAGGAACACAACAATCCTCTAGGGAGTTGTTATTTGGCTGCGGTTTTCTGTGAGGTGGAGGTTTTCCCAGACGGGCAGCTTTGATACGCCCTACCTCTCTTTAAACATCCAGACCAAGATAAACAGACATGTTCATGCACACAAATGTTTGTCTTGTGTGAGAATCGAACCCACGAGCGTTGGTGTCAAAGTCGCGTCATTCACCACTGAGCCACTGAGCTCACCAAAAGTGCGTTTTCGGATTTATGTACATACTAGCTGCTGCCCGCAGCTCCGCCCGCGTGGAGTCAAATAACGTAGCCTATGTGTTAATCCAGATCATAATCTATCTACGTGACAAATTTCATTCAAATCCGTTCCACCGTTTAAGCGTGACAGAGCAACAAACATCAAAAAGGTACCTATATAATACATACAAAGTTTCGCATTTATAATATTTTTAGGATTTGTAATTTTCCATCACCGCCGAGCAAGTGATAATTATCAATAGTAACCTAAGGTAGAGCTGGTTTTCCCGCGTTTCTCCCGAGAGGTAGCAGAACGGGAGAAGAAGAAGAAGCTGCATTATCAATTTTAAATATGTACTGAACCCCGGGGCATGTGATATACGGCCGCACGCCTGCCGTCAACAACGTCACATCTACTAGTCGCAAGAACCCATTTTTTTTTTCGGAAGTGCAGAGCGTGCCATCTGTGAGATCAGATTACTTATAATGTTTCTGCGCGGCCGCTTCAAGATCTTTGCCTTATAGAGTAGATTTTTCATTCACAATATACACACATCAAAAGTGTCTAGGGATCAACATATATTTTTGCAATAACTTTTCTCCTGATTGATATTAATTAAAATTTTCTTTAAGGATTCATCAAATAAAGTGTTTTCGTTTGTCTACAGTAACGATAAACCAAGTCACCTTTGCATTAATAAAGAAATTTGCCATTTTCATAATAAAGGGATTTTTGACATTTGAACCACTAACATTAAAGTTCGAAAAAAAGACTGAAATAACAGTTTTCTTTAAAATTTTATTGGGTAACTTAAACAATTAATAATCCGTGTTTCTACCGCGAACACTAACAACACAAGAACATCGGTTTGGCATACTCAAAATGAGTTCATCCAAATCACGCTGTGGAATGGCCGCCCATGTTCGTTGCAACAACAAAAAAAGGTCTTCTTGCGACTGGATACCCTCCATATTCGGCAGAGCTCTTCTCTGTAGCATATCCCATGCATGCTCAATCGGGTTCAAGTCTGGCGACTGAGCAGGCCAGGGCATGACATTGATGTTAGCTGCGGCGAGAGTCTGTCTTACAACTCTTGCGGTGTGCGGTCGTGCATTATCATGCATTAACTGAAATAAGGGACCGATTTGCACTTGTAGAGGAACGATGACGTCTGATACAATCGTCTCAGCATAAATTTGAGCGTTGAGGTTGCCTCTGATCCAAATCAACTCAGTTCTTCCGCCGTTCCAAATACCCGCCCATACCATGATGGTTCCACCACTATAAGGATGGACTTCCTGGCAGGATTTTAATCGCTGTTGGCGTCCAGGGGTTCTCCAGTGTCGTATACGTTTATATATTTTATATATTTTTTTATTACAAAGCCACATCTCAATCTCAAGAAATCCGCATAAAAATGCTTGATCCCTAGACACTTTTGATGTGTGTATATTCACGTAGTATAACAAATATAACTTTATTTAGTTATATATTGGTTCGTACTATAAATGTGTTATAAATAAATCAGTTAAATGTTTCATTATATCAATCAAAAATATGTAACCCTACATATTGTATAGGACTCTGACCTATCTATATAAGACTTATTAGCTATCAAGTGGTGTAATTCATTTTTTGGATGTAAAAGATAGATTTTGTTTGTGATTTTGATCATCAGTTTTCTGAATTGCCCCCCTATTATGGAAACTAATTTAAAGTCGTATAGATAAAGGATTATTTGCTGCCAACTTCTTTCATCGTGGAGATTGCCTCTTTAAGTTAACAAAGCAAACATCCATATGGTTCACTCTATATAGAACACTTATCGAATTTACATGCAATTTGATCTAACCTGCCTTCCAAGAGTCGAGTTATCAAATGCAAACAAAAAAATCTAATCCGACTCCATCCAGAGATTAGATGGTTCAAACAAACAAACAAACTCTTTCGCTTTATACATTAGTATAGATTTCATCGTGAATATTAGACTATTCCTATATTAAATAATCAAATGCTTATGGCAACTGAGCGCCATAAGACGCGGTTCTTACACACTTCACTCGCTTATGTGCATTTATTTATTAATAATTACATTTACTAAATCAAAATGGCTATCATTGTCGGTTGTCACTGTATGATATAAACCAAACGTTTAGGAAGTCACATAATCAATTATTCAAATTATTTTCCGACAAAATTATTAATTGTAGTTGTACATCAAAAAATTCATAAATATTCATGAATGTAGGCAGACGAAATTACTTCTAAACTGGTAAATTTGATTCATTAATTTATTTATATTCTCGTTCTGCTTGTGACACTTGTAGTTTATTTTCTTATGTTCCATTAGAGGGTAAGCATATGTGAAGTGTGGTAGCTCAGGGTCTCTCCGTCGATTGATCTCTCCCACCCATTTGCAGCAGCACGACAACCCTCTAAGGAATTGCTAATCAATTGCGATCTTTCGTAAAGGATATATATTGACTGAATTGACTGATTGAATCCTGGCATGTACCATTAAATTCTTGTGATTCAGATTTATGTACATATTTCACTAATATTATCACCAAATCGGCGGTGAAGGAAAACATCGTGAGGAAACCCGCGTGTCCTAGAAATTATATTTCGAAACACATGACCTTACATAATTGCAGCATACGTAATTGCATTTACATACTTACAGGTGATGATGCAGTCAAAGAAAAAGAAATAGTCATCTATGCTTATACCTAATTTCGGACCAAATTATTTTAGAAACTGTACTGTACTTTGTATCTTTTAATTAGCGGCAACAGGGACCCCTTTAACTCTCAGGGGGCAAGTTGGTACGTATATGGTGTGACGAGAGATACACGGGGCGAACGGGTGCGAGACCCATTCGTTATCTCCCGGTTAACTGATTAATAACATAACGGAAAGTGGTTTCCAGCAAAATGTTAAGACAGTACGTAAGCAATTAACTGTACTTTATTTTGTAATTTGTTTAGAATTGAGAAAAATAATATATTTTTATGATAACTTTCGCGGGGAAACACAAATGGAGGGAATCAGTCTGATATCCAACTTCGTGTGGTAATTTACGTTGCTCTAAAACTTCTGGCACTTTATTTATCTTCTCTAGAGACTCGTCTGTAAGTCGATGCACCACGTGCAGCCATGCAATTCTCTAAGCGACTCGTAATGGCTGTGTGCGTCGCTGTGATCACAGATGTCACAGCTTTGACATTGTCTACTGCGATCACGGCTTTTTATTTGGTATTCTATAAGGCTGTAAGCGTACGCGAGGCTGTTTGCCTTGTAGAATTCCAATTCCAAACGCAGCATTGCGACTAGTGTCGCACAACCATGAAAAGCGACACTAAGGAATTGCAATTTTGTGTTCAAGGCTATAACAGCCGATGTTTCCGAGGATGTAAGGATGTTTGCTCTTACAGAATTGCATGGCTGAGCGTGGTTAGCAGCTCTAAAGATGATGTGAGTTACTTAAAGTGGTTTTCCATCGACGAAGAAAAATATCGCTAGACATTAGTCTAAAAAAAAATGTGTCTCTACTAACAATATTTTTAGTTGCATACGACCAAAGATATCGTTAGTAGAGAAGCGAGAGTTGAAATAAGTGTTGATATGAAATGAAACATACTTACACCACGCCAGCTATTAACGGAAGTAGATTAGAGCATACCCCCAAACGCTGCTCAACTGTTGATTGATGTAGACGAGTGTTTTCAAGCCGTCTGAAAGCCACCGACTGTCGTCTATCGATCACAGCCGGAACCGACGGCTTAGCGTGTCTTCCAAAGAATGGAGAAACTCGAGATAGATAAACCTATTCATAGACAAACTGCAATTACGTTACTTTTTTTTTATATATACTACAAAGGTGTATACAAACAAGCACACGGTCTGCCTGATGGTAAACAGTGGACATTTGCAACACCAGGGGTGTCACTAATGCGTTGCCGACCCTCTAAAACCCTCTTCACGCCTTTCTTGAAGAACTCGATGCTATATAGTCTCTTCGGAAAAACCTCGGCTGGGAGCTCTTAAGAGTTCTCGGAAGATAACTTCTCTGGAATCGCACAGTACGCGGCCATTGCAGTTCCAGCGTGTGAGGGTGAACTCCTCGGGCGGTTATAAAAAGTAGCTGTCAGCATCATATCGAACAATTATTCAGAACACAACCTGTTGTACAATCGGTAGAATACGCAAAGGGAGGCCAAATCTCTCCTTAAACTTAAGGGTTCAATACCGTGTGTAAGCTTAGAATCGTCGACAATTCTCACAGCTCGTCTCTGAATCGAATCTGATGCTGGATACCAGCTTGAACCAGCAAATTAAGCTGCGTGTTCAATAAGAGTGACATCCGCAACAACGACAGCTAATTTAAACCATATTTCTGAGTAAATTTAACGCCCACGCAGAAACATGAGTGTATCTTATACTAACCGATATTTCAAATTTTCTTAACCAACTCACCAATCCAAACTATTCTACCGCAGATATACGAGGAGAGAAATGAATGAATACTATACCAATTTTGGTCGCCTTTGCCATTGTCACCTCGGTGGAAATTCACCTTTACCATCCAAACTCCTTTTATTCTTGAAACACATAATGAAATTGATGACCCACTTTTTATGGTGCTCTATATGAAAACATGAGGTTGTGTAGGTGTTACCATTATTTACCACTAAAGGAGAGAGCATTCATGGCCTGTCTGACTTATTGTAATAAAATATATACACATTAAGTACAAAATATTCTCTCGTATCATTTGGTTAAAAATAAACATCTAAAAATAATTGCCTTCTAAATTGTTTATTATCAGGAATTGCCACAAAGGCAATCAAACTAAACCATAGACAATGCGAAGATGTGGAGCATGATTTCATCTGTTAATTATTTAAGTACCGATCAACAATCAAGATCCCAGAAACAATTATAACAATCAAAATTGTTGAACAAATGAGCCGACAATTACTATTGCAAATCGTCGGTGACGCAAAAACTCACCGTTAATACTAAAAACCTATGGCTGCAGAAAAAAACTCAACTAAAAATGTGTTAAGAGTGTTAACGCTGTGTTGTGATAGGGTTCCGTGGCTGTGTGTTTCATTATTGCGTTCAATATAGCAATAGTAATGTGATATTCTGAGATACTTAGTATATTAGCTCCGCCTACGTGGGATCCCTATATTGATATGATAAAAAATAGCTTTGAACGTAGTAGTATTGCAAAAACGTAGTAGAACGCAAATACACATATAGATAGAGATATTTAATATGGTGAGAATCGATATG
The DNA here is from genome assembly GCA_947507595.1 of Pyralis farinalis. Classification (NCBI taxonomy): domain Eukaryota; kingdom Metazoa; phylum Arthropoda; class Insecta; order Lepidoptera; family Pyralidae; genus Pyralis; species Pyralis farinalis. Next base: position 2,932,274 of record OX382262.1, on the reverse strand, counting down.
ATTACCACATCTACCTCCTTTGGAAATGCACTGCTGTTCATACGGTACGGAATACATTCCCTTAGAATCTAAGAAAGGTTTGTTGTTAAATTGTAGGGTTGTTATCTTTTCGTTAACGGGAATTCATTTTGTGTTTATGATATGTCGGTTGGTAGTTAAGCCTACGACACAACTAATGTGGAATAAAACAACTGCCGTAGCCTAGAGATGCTTGCGGCACAAGGAATATCGCTCACGTATTGCCACTCACGCTGTTAATCCATCACGCGGAACGCAAGAACTCTCAAAGTAATTATTGTTTATCTGAGGATTTCTGTGACATAAAGCAATGTCTTTCGCCTTGCTTGAAACATGAAGATTAAATTATACATTGATAGTATACAATTTAGTAGGATGCACCATAAACAGAGGTTTACTTTAGCTCTAGTAATGAATAATAGCAAACCCGAAACTATCTACACCATACTATGACTTTAGCACTTAATTTCATACCTAATCTATCTATTAACCTACAAGCTCGGTGGTGGAATGACTAGCAATAGCTACGTTAACGCCAAAGTCAGTGGGTTGGATTCCGTATGAACATGTCTGTTTATCTTGGTCTGGGGGTTTTCTGTCTATACTAATGTATAAAGCGTTTGTTTGTTTGAACGCGCTAATGTCGGGACCTACCACTTACCAGTCGATTTGAAAATTTATTTTTGCATTTGACACCCCAATTCTTGAGGAAGGCTATTCAATATCACGATAGAATGCTTAGAAATGCTTTAAAAAGACACGAAGATAGTAAGAAAATACCTTATTCATGGGATACCGTTATTGCCATGAATACAGGTTTTTCTTGCTTTCTTCCTCTTTATTTTAAATACGCAGGTGAAGTCGCGAGCTGCAGGCATTATTTTTTTTATACAACATTGGGAGGCATACAAGCATACGGCCCACCTGATGTGGAGCGGTTTGTTTGCCTATGAACGCTAGCAATACATTATGTATTACTCGCGCGATGCCACCTCTGCTGCTAACACAGCAACTCCTTAGGAGCTTACTGGTGACGTCACTCACACGCAGGAACACAACAACCCTCCAGCGAGTTGTTATTTGGCTACGGTTTTCTATGATATTCTATCCTCATAGAAAACCGTGACAACCGTGAGAAAACCGTGTTCCCCAGAGAGGCTGCACTGATGCGCCCTACCTCTTAAATTAATATTATAAGTATTTACAAACAGTTACATAGTATTCATGTAAGTTTGTCAGTTATCTAGTAACCACAGCACTTGGGACTAGATGATGACTAGTTGATCATTTGTTCTTTATCTATATCTGCCTGGGGAACCCTAAGACTGTCAATAAAAACCCGATGTACATTGTAACGAATACATGTTAATTGTGTCTTGTATAATAATAAGTCCGTATATATTGTAAAGTTTACAATTGCCGTCCATGTTCGATTGTAAAATTTTACAATCCAAGCCATGCGATGCATACTTTAAATATACTATTCTCTCTATCTACATTAGAGGGTTGGATAAAGCCCACATCATATTATATTGCTAGAAACTTGTTTTGATTATGTTTTGCCGTTATAAAAGTTAGATTTTTGCACTTTTCACATTAGAGTTTTAGACAAAAGTATGAGCATTTAATTCGGTAGGCATACAAACATAGGGCCCGCCTGATGTAATGTGTACATTAACTGCAGTTGACACAGTATCCTTAGGAGCTCACTGGACACCTCACTCACTTGCAGGAACACAAGAACGCTCCAGGGAATTATTGTATTTTAAAATGGCGCAAGTAGTACTATATGTACGTACAGTTATTTATTATGACACTTTGCTCTAACAAAGAGATGAATGAATGAAGATGATCATGAAATGATAGGGCAAACCTGTCGTTAGAAAGAGATGAATATATATCTTAAGACCATACTATATCTTATTTATGCTTTGTGGTGAAGTACGTATAGCCGCGACGCGAGAGCGCGCCCAACTGAATGCGAGTTGGGCAATTACCTCACTTTCGTATTGCCATTCTAGAGCGTGTACGACGTATCTATAACTATAAAAACATCTTAGCCCTATCTCTCTTAAGATACTAAGACCAAGGCAAACAGACATGTTTATGCACACAAATGTTTGTCATGGGTTCGTTTCCCAATCAAACCATCGAGCCCTAGTGTAAGTAGTGTTACCAACTACTCCGCCACCGAGCTCTACTTACTTTATGTATACTTTAACACCGAGGGTTATGGGTTCAATTTGCGCAAAAGATAAACATTTGTACGCACGATCATGTCTTGGTCTGTTTGTTTTTAATGATGGTAGGTGGCATCAAAGTAGCCGGACTGGCGAAGTGCTCCCTCACCTTAAATAACAACTACCTGGATTTGTTCCTGCGAATGAGAGAATTTATATATCTATCTATCTATACCTTCACACCCATTCCCTTGCGGAGTAGGCAGAGACAATCGAGCGCCACGTGACCCGATCCTTACACATCTCACTCGCTTCTTTAACATTAATTGCTCTTCTTATGCTCGTTCGCTGGTTTCTAAGGCTCCTGACATCACCTTCTGATAGAACACGAACAATTTGGTCATGTAGATAAGCCTTGGCCTTCCTCGGCTTCTAAATCCTTTCATTTTTGCGTTGTATATTAGCTTCGTCATTCTTTCATCCTGCATTCTTTCTACATGTCCGAACCAACGGAGCATGCCTCTTCTTATTTTAAAACCGACGGTCTCTTTCAGGCCAACTCTGTTTCTAACATCATCATTGCGAATGCGGTCTATAGGTGTTACGCCACAAATTTTGGGCAACGCTCGTATTTAAACCGCGTTTATCTTACTTTCATGTCTCACAGCCATACCCTGCTCTCGCTTCCATAAGTTGGCTTAATACGTACATTAATTTGAAATCAGAGCCAGTATAAACTACGCACCATTGTAGACTCAGTCTTTTAGAGGTCACTTAATAATTTATTTTTGTATAAATATAATATAAATTATTATATAAAACTCGACATTCGAAGTCAAACACAATATTGCGCAAGTATTTTTTTGTGAACACAAAATTTTAAATGTATAATTATGAGATTATTTAATGGCTAAAAATTGTATGGTGCACAATGGTACGTCGCGGCGACAATAGTTAAAAAATCGCCACTCTACCGGGTACCTGCGCCTGAAATTATTTAATTTCTACCTTCATTAATCATATTTTTTGTGTAAAAGTCAGGTACGGCCGGCCGAGTATTGCGAGCAATGCTTTTAGCGTTTTTTAACATGCCTAGGGTTGCTACTCCTAATTTAGCATATTGTTATAACGTCGTTTTTCAATTGTTTCGTAATTAATTTCAACTACTGTAGAAAGCGTGGTTTGTGGAGGTCTTAGGGTTGTCGAGGTTTGAGGATCGTCGAAGTCTGACGGCAGTCGCTCCATTTCAAAATCACGAACTCCGCAAAATCCTCAGGCTTTGGTAGCGGAGCACGCCAATCCTAATGAATTAAGAAATGGGATAACGCTAAGAAGACTATAGAAGGTGTAGATTTAGTTTGTAGTGCAATAAGACAACCATCATCTGTAAAGCTTCCTCACTGCTCTGCCTCTGCCGATAGCTGAGGACACTGGTGAAAGTTATTGATATATTTAATAATAAGCACCTCTCAGACTGCATTGAAATAACAATAGCCCAGAGGGTTGCAGTGTTTCCGCGAATGTATATGGTCATCAAGAAGTTGGTGAAAGTTCTATGAGGCAACACGTAAGTGAATTACATCAGCGGCTACAGTTGGTGAACTGCTTGTACTGCTGTCAAGAGAATGAAGCATAATTTTCTGATTCTACGAGATATATGGATACGATCTCATTAATATTATAAAATGTGACAGTAAATAGGTACTTATGCCCATGTATATACGGTTATGTGTTTATCTTTTTAAACTGTATAATAAATTTTCGGAGTCCTGCAGAAAAACATAAAATTAGAATTACTTGTCATCGCGATAACTGGATTCCAACACGGGTAAATAGACGGACGGTTAATACAAAATTGGAGTTTCTTCAACATATATAAAAAAATATTTGTTTTACTTATTCTGATTTTTACCTATTACGTGTGACCGCATATTCTATCTATCTATCGACTATACTTATTACGACTAACTGTAGTTTAATTATTTTTTAATACGTATCATCAAACCAAACATCAAGGAGGCAACCCTAAGACCCTCCCCGAATCACGTACCTTTAAATTGAAAAAAATATAGCTAGATAATGTTTTAAAACAGTTATGGCCACCAGCGAAAACCTTTTAATAAAAACGTATCTCATTGTCTATGTTTTTGTAAGTCGTGTGCACAATATTGGGTTACAGCGTGCAGCGTCGCGTCACTACGTATCATGAGATGATGGGACATGTCATTTGTATCGAATAGCGGAATAAAATTGACCCTAAAGTTATAGCAATAAAGTAAAATTTACTTCGTATGTTTTGGTGTATTCGGGTGAAATTAATCGTCAAGATTAGTATTTTTATATCGCATAAATATTTCTTTACGTAACTCTATTCCATAGCATTAGGGATGATTTTGGTAACAATCGAAGTATTTTATACTTTATGAGGTACAGGTAGTGATTTTTTATGTGTATATTTAACGATACAATACTGGATCGTTATGACACCTCTTTTGTGTTGGCATTTTACGATACGAGTATTCACTTGGTAATTTAAATTCATAACATGATTCTTTATAGAATTATTTTTCTTGTATTTTAGGATTTCTCATGGAAATTTGGTGTATTAATGCAAAAAATATATTCCTCTTCGTGTATCTGTGTGCATCACATAGATGCTAAGAATATTTAGTTTAAAAAATTTCTTTATGTTTTTTTTTAATTTGGTTAAATAGATATGTTTTAGTCCGCTTTCATGAAGTCGATCTATATATAAGTATTAATTTAACTCTAGGAAATGAATTTTAATCACATGTCATTTATATATGGTCATGAAACGTCATGTGTTGGTGACAATGTCAAAGTTAGATACCGTAAGGCAGGGCCTATATCCAGAGATGGAACTTTTTCGGCTAAAATGATGATGATGAGATATTTTAACTGGTATGATGATGGAGTTGAACTTCGAAGTACGGAGAAGGGCGGAGAATACTCAGTAATCAATAGTAAGCCAATCCAATCTGAGCTTCTAGGTTTGATTAGCGATAAAACATAATTTTGTCTTAGGTTTTCGCGATTGTTACACATTGAATTAAACAATTTTTAACGGAAGTATCGCGTATTTTATTTATTTTGTTGAACCTGACGTTTCGAACGCTTTGCAGCGTCCGTGGTCGCAGGGACAACAAAATAAATAAAACACACGATACTTCCGTTAAAAATTGTTTAATTCAAAACATACTCGTAATTTGTTTAACTCTTTTAATTCGTACCACACCGCTACCATATAAATCGTTACTCAACCCACAGTCGATATAGGGATCTATATCAACTGTGGGTTGGTTGGTCCTCTCATCCTAAGGAACATAGGGCATACTTCACCATGCTGTTCAATTGAGGGTTGGCAGAGGTCAATGATTACGAGTTGCCCGAATGCCATTGACTCCTTAGAAACTCTACAAAACTTCCTGATGATCATAACTTGCAGAAACACAACTATTCCTTGAAGATTGTTATTTTGCTAAGGTTTCCAGCGAAGTGAAGGTTTTCCGCAGCTAAACTCCGCTCTATCGAATACCTCTATGCCCTATCTTCTTTCGCAAAACAGTGTCTGTTAATTTATTTTCTTTATACAGTGTCGGGAGACATACATACGGTCCACCTAATGTAAAGTGATTAACGTAGCTTTGCAATAAAAGAAGCATCGCTAACGCGTTGCCATCTCTGCTAATACGACAGCTCCAAACACCAAGCTACTCGTAGAAGCAGGAGCTGTACTTTCGCAGTTGGTCTGCTTTGACCCGCACCCTACCTCTCTTAATTAATTTGAAGTGTGATATGATAAATGACTAAATAATTCAATTGAATTACGTGACAGTTAACAAGTGCCCACAAACATATTATTTTTTAATTAATAATAAAGGAGATTTATGCGTTTCGTTTCGCGGCGTTGGTGCGGGCAACAAGAACACGCATTAACATAGAACTTTCTAGCCGTTTGCGTAACGCCACAGGCGTAGACGTTCAATATTATTTAAATTTGAATCCTAGTTCATTGATCTCATTCGTTTACACGTGCACATTATTTCCATTACGTTTAATCAGCATTACAAGACTTCTTCTGATGTCACTTTGGACTCACACTTTGGACTCTTTCAAATATATGGTCATCTGTTCTTTTTTATACAACATTGTGAGGCACAAAAGCATACGGTTAACGTAGGCACTTTCACCAGAGGGAGACTTTGTACAAAAGTCGTCTGCGTGGGTGCCTCCGTTTCACCTATTTCTACCGCCAAGCAGCTATATTTGTATAGCTGTGTTCCGGTTTGAAGGGTGAGATATGGCAGAGAAATTACTGGGTACTGTTCAGGTACTGTTAGGTTACAAGATTAGCAGCGCGCGAGTTACATCCCCCTGGTGTTGCGAGCGTCAAATAAGACCGTTTACAATCTGATGCGGGCCACGGGTTTGCCGATCCCGTCGTATAAAAAAAAAACTTCTCCAGACCTTTTTTTATATATTAGTTCAGCATAGTGGCTCCTCTTTGCCTGATGGTAAGCGAAAGAGGAGCCCAATTTGCAACTGCAACTGACAAAATACTACACCGTATCCTGTCAATTGACGCTGCCATGTTGACCGCAACATGCTTCTTCACGCTTTGTTTGAAGGATCCCATATTGTACTGTACATGTAGGAAGGTGGGAACACATGTGCAGGCAAGGCGTTCCAGTTTTTTATGGTACGACAAAGATAGGAGTCTCGATCCTTTTTGATTTGAATGGATTAATTCAAATCAAGCAGGGCCAAGATATATTTGCTGAACCTGCTTCAACTTTAGCGGACCCCGCTAATCCTAATGGATTAGGAAACGGGGTAACTCTAGTAATAAGAAAAAGAAGACCAATAACAGCGTGCACAATAGAAATGTTCACACAATTGTTAATTACAATTAGCACATGCTAGTTAATTTTATAAAAAAGTACTAATGTGTAGGTACTAAGTGTATCTTTAATTTTATTTACTAGGTAAGTGTTCAAATAACCTGCGAAAACTTACATATTTGCCTAAATTGGTACTACCTAAATATAATAATTTATATGGGATGAGAGTTTGGGAATTCATGTTACCTAAATTACTAAATCAACTGCCTCCAAAAATATGTAATACACTGTTAGATAATAGTAACACGAATTCTAAAACAAGTAAACCTGCTCTGAAGAACTTTTATCTGTCTCTTGATTGAGTTTCTTGAAGCCTAAATGTATTATGATATAGTTTATGCATTTAAATCTTTAATATGTTATTGTATTGTATCGAGCGAGTGATCTCGCCGTGCCAAGCATAAACCTTCATCAGGTTTTTGTGGTCGACTATATTGTTTGTAACAGATTCTATCCAATTATGTTGATAAATAAATAATAAATAATACACTCCTCATATACATGATGCAAAAAAAGACTTCTTTGCGTTATTCCGTTTTCTTAACCACTGGGATTGACGGGATCCACTACCTTTTACCCTAAAGATTTGGCAAAGATACTGATTTTTAGATGGAGCAACTGCCGTCAGACCTTCGCAACCCAGAGGGAAAACCAGATCATTCTTAGGTAAGGTCATACGTCTTTCGAAATATAATTTCTTGGACGAGCGGGTTTCCTCACGATGTTTTCCTTCACCGTCGAGCAAGTGATCATTACAAAATGTACATAAATCCGAAAACACGAATTTAGTGGTTCTTGCTAGAATTCGAACTGGGGACCTGTTGTTCACTCGGTCAGTTCCTCATCCAATGGGTTATCACTGCTCATGCACATGATGCAAAAACAAATATATACAGTGAATATTTTTATTTTTGGTAACAATTGAATGTTTCTTTTTTTTTATACTACGTCAGAAGGCATACAAGCATACGGTCCACCTGATGTAAAGCGGGTACCGTAGCCTATTAACGCTAGCGATATATTAAGTATCACTCGGACGATGTCTCCTCTGCTACTTACACCTCAACTCATTAGGAGCTTACTGGTGACCTCACTCACACGCAGGAACCCAACAACCCTCTAAGGGAGTTGTTATTTGGCTGCGGTTTCTAAAAACAACGATAATCTAATAACTTTTAAGTATAGGCAAATCGATCGGAAACACTTTCTCCCGTCTTCTTTCGTTTGTTCCATTCGTTTCTCGGCCATCCTGTATACAAATGGCCGCTTAGCCTACCGAAGAGTTCAAAAGTTCGCTAGACTGTACCGTATGCTTGTAAATTATACCCGAACTAGTTTATAAGATGGCGCTCGGCTAGCGGACATCAGACGCCATTTTATTGTCTAAATAGTCCAGCAAGTAAAATATCTTAGTAAATATGTATATCTTATAATCCATGATTGCATTTCATTACATTCGAAATAAGAATTGTCTTTTTGTGATCTAGACATGAAGGCTTTTTAGCGTCATATTATTTTTTATATAATGTCGGGAGGCATGCTCATAATATATTAAGTATCACTCGCGCAATACCACCTCCGCTGCTAGCACAGCAACTCCTTAGGAGCTTACTGGTGACAACAAAAAAGTGTTATGAAAAAATATTTGCAATTACCTCCACTAAATTCATGTTTTATTATTCTTTTGTTTTTTTATACAGCTTCGGGAGGCATACAAGCATACGGCCCACCTGATGTAAAGCAGTTATTTTAGCCTATTAACGCTTGTAATTATTAAGTATCACTCACGCGATGCCTCCTCTGCTGCCCACTTAGCTTACTGGTGACCTCACTCACACGCAGGAACACAACAATCGTCTAGGGAGTTGTTATTTGGCTGCGGTTTTCTGTGAGGTGGAGGAAGTACCCCGACGGGCTGCTTTGATGCGCCCTACCTCTCTTAAAACATACAGACCAAGACAAAAAGATATGTTTATGCACACAAATGTTTGTCCTGTGTGGGGACCCACGAGCGTCGGTGTCAAAGTCGCGCAAGCACGAGCTCGGCAAAAACTATTTATCAAAAAATAAAAGTATTTACCAGATTATATTAAATCGAAAACTATATTGTATACGTAAGCCCCGAGATAAACAGCCGAAGTGCAGTATGCAAGCGAGGGTGTCAATTCGCGTCGGTCGTGATAAATCACGACTCGCTTTTTTCCAAAGTCGTTCGCTTTTTTTTATATAAAACGTACGCTTTTTGTACATATTCGGACGTGAGAATACGATATGCAACGCGATCGCATGTACCTGCGCGTGCATTTGCTCCATGTGGACCTCATTTGGGCACTGACGTTTTTTTAGTAGGAAATTGATTCTAGAGTCATTTCTATTATGCACTTTTGTATAAAGGTGCATTAGCCACGGGTCATTGATTGAGAGAATAATTCTTCTATATATTTGTAGCAAGTTTTGTTGAATGAAGTTGTGCAATCCAGAGTGAAAACCAGTACTTGTTAGGTGAGGTCACACTTCTTTCGAAATATAATTTCTTCGCCGTGCTTTTCTTCACCGCCGAGTCAGGAGTCACATAAGATAACTGCACCAGTCAGCGGAAAGTTGGTTCAGCGCCAACAAATATATTTTTATCATCATATTTATCTATATACTTATACAATAATATAACTAATTAATTTTTGTATAAGTTAGTCTTGCAAAAACTCGAATATAGCTCAAATATATAAATCAAATGGTTTAGAAATAATCAAAACATGAACGAAGTAGCTAATATAATTATGTTTTATAATATAATACTGCGGAAAATACGCAGAAAGTTATGGCTAGTTCCTTTTTTTTTAATATTTAGCTATGTAGTCCACGGTATAATATACTAACACACGAAGATATTATTCCACTAAGCAAATCATTTCACAAAATATTGTAACATTGAAATTCACGGCCGTATGCAAGTGTCAACGGGCCTAACCCTGGTCCTGGTTGTTTGTTTAGGACCGAGCCGACTCATTGCCAATAGCTCGGTATTTACCCCAATTATATCCCCTTGTGTTACCATCCTGATAATGTAAGGAGAAATAACAATGTTTTTATACCGGTGTGGTAACGAAATAGCGAGGTTATGTCACAATGGCTCGCGAGGTGCAGGTAACATGCGATATTTACATTATTTTATTGAGATTTCCGAGCAAATATCGAGATGTGATAAGGGATACGGCGGTTCTTTTAAATTGTTTCGGATATTGTTCATATTGATTTTATAATTTACAAGTGAATATTAAAATCGTTGTGAAAATAAGTCTTTACCTTCCAAGCGTTGCCCCGTTTTCTAAATTATCAGAGTCCGCTACCTAAGGCCAAGGATTTGGCGAAGATACTTTTTAAAATTTTATCATTTGATGTCATCATTATTACTGTACTGACATAGATTTATTATAATGTTAATTAAAAAAAATACCTATATTGGCATGTTTTTTTCGACATTTCTTCCTCGTCAATAGTAGGTAATTTCGAAATGCTGGTAAACTAAAAAAAAACGAAACCTAGAAATATATATATAACAATAAATTAACAGATAAAAAAGTATTTATATTTTTGTCTTTTAGCATTACCAGAAACATTGCGCGTTGCCTGTAAAAGCTCTTTACGCATTTTTTTGCCAATCCAGTGCCATAATTTCCAGTTTGATCCCATTTCTAATATATACTCGTACTAATCAACGAAAGATGACCAAATTTGGGCACACGATCTCAAACTCTGTGTTTAGTTTCAGTCTATGGCTTAATGCCACTTTCAAAATTACACAAGTTATATACGAAATGTTTGACCATTTATATGATAATCTAGCTATCATTTGTAATTTGTACATTATGAGATTTGTTTATTATTTGTGTGCAGTAACAAAACCGGCCGCCTTGGTTTTGTTACGCAAAAGGTCAAGTCAGTAGCATTTCTAAATGTTTGACGAAAGCTTATATATTATTAAGTTATGATATTATCTAGAGAAATTTATAATATATAACAAAAAAATATGCATTAAATTTATCAACACTATATGAAGTATTTATGCCCTTCACTGTAGAGTCGTGTATGTTATGTATATATTTGTAATTATCACTTGCCCAGCGGTGAAGGAAAACATCGTGAGGAAACTTAATTAAAGAAAACACATCTAAGGAAAATATATTTCGAAAGACGCATGACCTAACCTAAGAAAAGTTTCGTTTTCCCGCCGGGTTGTGGAATTCGAACAGCAACATTCATATCAAAATATCTTTGCTAAATCATTGGGTTCAGGTAACGAGCTCCGTCTATCCTAATGGATAAGAAAACACGATAACTCTAGAAAGAAGATACAATCTACTGTAGAATTACAAATCAACTTCCACGCCAAGCACAGTTAGCTCTTTAATAAATCCATACAAGTGCTGTGAAACGTCTAAACGATTCAGTGCTAACTTCATCATTATTTCACTTGAAGTCTCGTAACCTAATTACGGCAAACTATTGTTTAATAAGACAATAGTGCTCAAATACGGCTCATCCAGCACGCTGCCCACTCCAGCGGCCGAGTGCGCCACCAACGACCCAGTTTCCCACAAAGAGCTCGCTGAGCGCACATTTTACCATCGCAGCATCTGTCTGACACATAGCTCTTCGTGAATGTAACGAGCATGGTGGACGATTCTTACACCAAGAATCGTGAAATCGATTCCTGAATATGATTTTTGTGCTTAAAGATATCTGTTTGTCTTGCTCTGGGTATTTTTTATCTATATATTAAAAGTAAGTACAGATATATTAAAAGTAAGTACAGATATATTAAAAGTAAGTACAGTTGGTGCTTGGTTCACTTCCTACACCGAAACGGATTTGGTGTGAAGTTATAGATAGACAGATGGATGAAAGTATCTTGAATAAAGTATTTGTTTATCACTTGTAAGTGGTTTTGTTAGTTTTGGGACTGGTTGGCAGTGCATGTCTCGAATATATCGTATTACTTCGAACGTGTAGAACGAACGAACTTTAGAGTTTGTATATATGTAAATATATTTCATCTATCTCGGAAACGGCTCTAATGATATGGACAAAATTTTATATTTAAATAAAGTTATAATTTTCAAATTTATCACACGATTGTATTCAAAAATAAAAATGCCGAGCGAAGCTAACCTAATTTTGCAATTGTTTTCGACTTGTTACATTGTAGTTTACAATATTAGGTGAACTTCTTAGTGGTAAATAAATTTTAAACTAACTTTCCAATGAGTTAAAAAAGAAAGAACATGAGCAGCTTCCAGATATACAATATTTGGTTGGTGTCTACATGATTTTCATTAAATTAACTTTTGTTCTCAAAACTGTTTGCATGTCTTGTTTTATGTTCGAATATATCATGTAGTTTTAGTACATCTGCGTTTTGTTTTCCCATTTTCACAAACATTTCATCGTTTCGTGTGTCTTTGACCTGCGCTGTCCTCATACAAGCCAAGTTCATGTCAGTTAGGCTACAAATTGCGCATTTACTATTGTAATATCCCATAAATATTCCTTGCTTTTCATAGAAATGCACATTTCATAAATACATTAGAGTCTCTTATTCATGTATTCGCACAATGACGAGGGCTTACTCTGTATACATCACTTGATACAAAAATAATCTCCTTTTCCTGTGAGCTCTATGATGTATGGTTACTCGTTTTGTGTATTAAATTCTGATCAATAAAATAGTACATAAAAACTGACTTATACAATTTTGCAAACACTATCTAAATTTTTTACATAACTAAGAGAAATCAAGGAGCTGTTTTCCATTACATGACAGAAATCAAGGAACGTTTTGCTGTAAATCCAGAGATCCTGAGGCAAAGTAAGTTTGCTTTAAAATGGGATTTTGCTCCTGTTCGGGATCCCATCTGTAACGTTGGACTGCTATGTCTACTAAAGTTGTACAGAAGTTACTATGTAGATGTCGCTAGCTCGGTTTTACTGTGACGCGTAATAAACGATTATCTATCTACGCGTAGAAATAAAAATAAATGCGTTTATTATCACACACTATCCTGGTAGCTCAGCATTTCCGGACGATGTGCTAATACCAGCTACAAAGTCACACATTTATATTAACATCTTGCACCCAACCCATCTGATGCGAAATGACTATGTGGTGTGTATAGATGCACGTGCTCCTGTCTCCGCTTCTAAGTTCTGAAATTGGTGATCCTCTGAATCTGGTAACATGCTTCTGTCACAGGAACATAACAATCTTTTTTATGTGGTTGGGATAGTCTGTGCGGTAGAGATACAGTCGAGGCAGTTTCTTATTAGTTACAGTGATGTCCTAATATCTATGTTGCTTATTGTCTTCATGATCGAAAACATCATAGTGTTCTTCTGAACTGCGGTTCCGGAAATAAATTTGTGGGTGATTTGGCTATCGCATGACACTTAGTTTTTGATAACTCTTAACAAAAAATATGCTCACTTTAATATCTATCGCTTAAATGTACATTTTCGTACATAGAAATGAAAAAATATCCAAGCTAAGAAACGTAAAATCTCTTAACCAATCCGTTTTACTATTAAGTGAAGTCCAGAACTCTATAATGCGAAAGAGTGCATGAAAAGAGTTACACATATTATAGAAGTGACTAAGATATCTACGATTGTCTCTGCCTATCCTGGAAGGGACCTTCCCGTACCGTAAGAGATAGATATTTGGAATTGCTATTCTTGTGCTAACGTATAGTACAATAGTTCAACCTGTCTTTCGCCAGAGCTTTGCTTCCAAATTATGAAATTTATATAAATATAAAACGCCAGTTCCGCACCACATTATACTTATTGAGACGACCCGTACTTTATTTGCCAATTTATTCCGTATAGTTTGTGTAGTTTCATGTTCTCCGCTGACCCCCAGCCCAGGTCACAATTCTTTGACTCGCAAATAAGGGACCAGCGGTTAATGCTCCCTGTTTGAAATAGCAAATTCAAAATTACTATTTCAACTAGGAATCAAATTATGTGAACAGATTTGAATGCACTGGTAAAATTAAGCAAACTATGATAATGATTAGTGCTAATGTTTGAGCGAATATCATCCGTGATTTTGATAAGAACCAGTGCTTTATCCTTTTTGATAACCAGATTATTGCTGATTCAATTGTTTAAAATAATGTACATGTTTTAACGAGTATTTAAAACAATACATGTACTAGAAAAAATCTCCAAGACGTTTGACTGCATGGACAATAAGGCGATTGAGTTGATTCCTGGTGATTTTTGTGTTACTCATGTTTATAGTCGCCTACTAGGTGACCAGGATCCCTAGTTGTCTCCTCTAATTAAAACAACAGTAATAGAAACAATATAACTAAAGTCTGGTGACAATTGTCTTGGAAATATTAAGTCAATATCGGCATTGCCAATTTAATTTTATGTAAATTATTCTAATAATTATTCGAATAGATAATACTTAATGAAATAATGAAGTCAATTCGAAAACTTCCTACTCTTACAAATTTCTTCTGATTAAAATCGTAGTGAGTTCCAAGACAGCTGTAGTTCAACCCTCGGACAATGGACTTCACTGTTCATTGCCTTTTTGGTGGTTGTCGCTGTTAATTCTGGCTACACAGGAGACACACTGGTGGTAATGAGTGGTGGGCCTGTCCCATAAAAAAAAAACTTAATGGAAATCTATATAACATGACTTCACTGCCGGTACGTTCACAGGTACAGAATTTATTTTTATCAAGCATTTCTTAATTCTTCCGAGGGATATTGTAAAGCTTTTGATTGTATCAACGACCAGAGGCCATTAATAAAAGTAAATCAGTATGGCATTAGAGTAGCAGCCCATAAACTGATTACATCGTATTTAAGTGATAGATTGACGACTGTTACTACCAACGGTGTGAAATTTAAAGTCGCACATTTATAAATTGGAGTGTCACATGGGTCAATTTTAAACCTCAAATATGTCTTGTCTCAAATGAAATTTTATATTCCACATATAATACTTGCTTATTAGATTTTTCTTGATAATTATAATTGAAATTTGTTAACGACACGCCATTTCTTTGAATTACAATTGATTTAAGATTGCAATGGGACCTTCACATATATGCTTTTGCAGTTCGACTCAGTTTCGCTGCTAATTCAATTAAAAAGAAGTTCGGCAGTGGACGAATATGCCTAGTAGAAAATTTCCAGTTCATAGAGCATTTGAAGAAAAAAATTTAAGAATTTGAACTAACACCCCTATTTTTCTCCGTATGATCACAAATTTTAACGAGAGATTTACGTATTAACTTTAATATTGAGGGACGATAATTTTGCAAAAGATTCATTACGTTTTCTATTTGAGCGTCAGAAAGATATATCTATAAGATTTGACTATATGGTGTTACCATCCATTGAATACATTTCTTTTATGGTCTTAAACAGTGGTTTACTGCTTGTTCGTATGTAAGAGAGACCGTGTATGCATTATTTTCGACATTGTTATCTGTAGTACTAACATGACTTGTAACGAACGAGTAAGTTAGGAACTTAGTTTAACATTCAGATTCCTTCATTTATCTCCAACGACAAACATTAGACCAAGTTACTGCTAATATTCAGTTGTTTCCATCCCGTAAGTGCACTAAAGTTACGTTCTCCGCTAGACTAATCTGCCTAACTTGGAAATTCACTGCTCACAGAATGTGTAGTACACAACAGAGATTTACATGGAATTTAAGTTAAAACTCTTAGCTCTCCGATCATTTGGTGCAATGAAGTAATGGCTTCTCTATCTTTGCCATTGTATTTTAAGATTATGATAACATTTCGGCTCTTCAAGATGTTGAAGCATGAGACATACGCGGCTTCTGATATACCTAGAAGATCACGACTTGCGAGCGTCATATGATTTTGAACATCACCGTTATTTGATTGGTGATATTCTATTGTATCTTCTCCGTCTGCCTATATATGGCGAATTCAGCTGGATCTTTCATATCGGAGTTTTCCATTGAAGTTGTTAATGTACGGACTATAATATTGAGGGAGGATAATATTGCTATAGATTCATTAGGTTTTCTATTTGAGCGCCAGAAAGATATATCTACAAGATTTGACTATATGGTGTTACAATCCATTGAATACATTTATTTTATAATCTTAAGCAATGGTTTACTGATTGTTCGTATGTAAGAGAGACTGTGTATGCATTATCTTCAACATTGTTATCTGTAGTATTAACATGACTTGTAACAAACGAGTAAGTTGGGAACTTAGTTTAAACATTGAATTAAACAATTTTTAACGGAAGTATCGCGTATTTTACCTGACGTTTCTAACGCTTTGCAGCGTCCGTGGTCGCTGGAAGACTAAGGTGGTATTTGTCTTACATTAGTTATTCAATTATTACATCTACCGACATGGATGGATTAATTATATGTCAGAACGTGGATGTAATCGTCGTCAGGTGGCTCGTTCTTCATGGCGAATAAAGCGAAATACCAGCGTAGTTAATCTTCTAATATTTAATCAGTCAATTACTAAAATAATTTTAAGAAAACTTATGCCTAGATCGTAGATTACAACGGATTCAAAATGCGGTGGACGCGACACGTGCGGTTGGCTCCATTGCTCGATTCGTAATGCGCTTCCAATAACGGCAGCGAACTTTGACGGTATCTCATCTTGACGTTTTTGACAACTGACAACAATCGACATTTCGAGCAGACCATAACAAACACAACCGGTGTTGCCAATCCAACGATGTCGATTCCACCCAAGCGCCGACTTGACATTTTGATCCGTTATTATTAAAACTAGCATCACGGGGATTGATTTCTTCCGGGTTTCTCAATATGGTGTTGCTACCTCTGCGACATATATATGTTCCGATTCACACAAAAATCGTTAAAAATTGTTTAATTCAATGTGTAATAATCGCGAAAACCTAAGACAATATTAGTTTAAACATTCAGTTTCCTTCATATTATAAGGATTTATGTAGTGCAGTGCTGTTAGTACTCGTAGATGCGTGCCGTCGCTGCCATGGTTGGTCAGATCGTCTCTGCCTCTGTTACTGCAGTCGTCCCCACAATTGCCCGCTATCTGGGACACTAACCGCATGCACCACACTACCACTACCGTTGCTACCATGTTTGCTCTGGTCATATCTGCGACACGTGAATTAGTGGCGGGAGCACAGAAAGTAGGTTACATCGAATTGCATCTGTCTTATATCGTCTAAATATACTCGCTTTAGTATTTAACCAACTCTTTAAGCAAAGTCAACTGCAGCCTGTTTATGGATATTTTTATATATCTCGCTTTTCTCCGTACTTAGGAGCCGTACGTCAAGCCGCCGATTCTGGCTGAATAGATGACAGTCGGTAAACTAAGTCTGTGGCTTTCAGGAGACTTCAAAATTCGGGTCTCTGCCTGTCTTTAGATGATCAGTGTGAAAGAGCATGCTCTCAAACCCTTCGTCTAAAGGAAACCCCGTATCACTACCACGAGATGAGTAAGGTTTGGGTTGGAAATGATTGAAATTGCATGAAGTTTCTACTAACTGCCATATCATCTTTACTTCGATTGACATATTCAGTTTATTCAATAAATTCAATGCTTTTAACACTGTGAGTAATATACGGGTAATCTTTTAAGCTATTATACAGCAAAAAAAAACCATTGTAAGTCGGTAGCTAGTGTACTGCACAATGCATTTTGACGCATAATAACATTTGAAATAATTCTGTGTCGGGGTGCAAGTAAACATGAATTTTATTATCATCCTCTTGAGATATACTTTGCTTTACCTGTTTATTTTATAATCGCATTAAAACTTACATTCTAGCGTTTGGTGGTTAAACCGACTGTGAAGGTAATGGTTGTGTAATGTGCATAATTTTTTGCGGTTTGAATACAGTTGTGTTGGGTTTTTTGTGCATTGTGTACGGAAGCGATAAAAATATAGCGAATTACCTCTTTTAGTAAACATTTTACAATGTCCAGCTGTTCATGAAACTAGCAATGTGAAGTGATGATAAAGTGTGACGTATGTAGTTGTATGTATGTCAATAACATGAAGGCAATAACATATGAAAACCCAGTGACACGATTTTGCGTAGAAAACCTACGGGTCGGAGGGTAAAGTATCAACACCGCGTCACTTATCTGTTATTAATTTAAATATCTATTACTGGTCAGTAAGCTCGACATTATATAATATTTATATATATATATATAAATGAATGTTTGTCTGTATGTCCTCCATGGACTTAAAAACGGCTGGGCAGATTTTGATGAAATTTTCAGTGAATCTTCAGGTTAGCCCAGCAGGTGATCCTGTGAAGCCGGTCGGATAGCTAGTATTTACTAAAACATTTAGTAAATATTTTATAATTATAATATATTGAGTATATTACTAGCTGGACATTATAATATATTCACTAAATCTTTTAGTTAATATTTCGTAATGTCCAACTGGCAATATGGTCAGGATATATTATGTGTTCATTAAAGAGAGTTTTAAATAGTTAATAGATGCAGGCGTTACTTTGCGAAATTCAAATTTACAACAACGAATACTTCGTAGCATGTTATTCTAACGACTGACATCTACAACGCCTGATGTTGCCTCGTGGAGAGGCGAAACACGTGTCGCAGAGACGATCGGAGCAGCCAGGGCAGCAACGGTGGCGGGTGCATGCAGTTCATGTTTCAGATGGCGAGAACTCGCAGAGACGACCGCAGCAGCCGAGTCAGAGACGACCAGAGCAGCCATGGCAGCGGCGGCGGCAAGTATCTACTAACGGTAATAGGTGGGTGCCGACCGGCAGTAGTTCGCACGAACTAATCGGAAGAAGATGCACACAATGTAGTTTAGATCAAATCGTCTGTAAAAGAGAGTTTTTAAAAGGTTGGTTATTATCTCATTAACACTTATTTTATTTTAGTATATTTGGAAAACCAACAGCATCCTACTAATATTATAAATGTGAATGTCCGTTTGTTTGTTACGCTTTCACGCGAAAGCAACTGAACCGATCATCATGAAACTTTGTACACATATTCTTGGAGGTAACAGAAGTAAAATAGGATACTTTTTATTAAAAAAAAATATATATTGTTTATCAATACGAGCGAAGCCGCGGGTAAAAGCTAGTAAAACTATATTTGAAAGCCAGTTTAACAATACATTGAGCCAGTTACATGTTGCCGCAAATAGCAACATATTAGACAAAGAAACTTATGAGCAAAGAAATTAATTATTATGCAACAAGCGTACGAATATATATATATATATATCTACATTATCATGATCATCAAAGTTCAGTACTAATGATATAATGTTGAAGGTAAGACATAAATATTTTTTGACACAAAACGTATAATAAGAGGAAATAATAAAGTAATTATAATAACAACATACATACATATTATATCACACTATACTCAGAATCAGAAAGTAAGTACATCGAAAGCTAAAACTGACTGAATGTATACGCTTGTACGATGGCGGCTCGATACAGGCATCGTCATCGTACAGGGTCGGAGTTATTGGATTCTTATTGGATAGTTCACGGATCGAGATCGCGTCACTTACCTGCTATTGGTCAGTAATCTCGAATCACTGATATATTTAGGCGCTAAAACACTATGTTATGGTTTGCTTAGTTGGGAACTAATTGGTACTGTGTTAGTCAATTTCTAAAAGCTTTTTTTTTATACTACGTCAGGAGGTACACAAGCATACGGCCCACTTGATGTAAAGCGGGTACTGTAGCCTATTAACGCTTGCGATATGTATGCTATGCTATTAAGTATCACTCGCGCGATGCCTCCTCTGCTGCTTACACAGCAACTCCTTGGGAGCTTACTGGTGACCTCACTCACACGCAGGAACACAACAACCCTCTAGCTAGCGAGTTGTTATTTGGCTGCGGTTTTCTGTGAGGTGGAGGTACTTTCCCAGACGGGCTGTTTTGATGCACCCTACCTCTCTTAAAACATCTATCTATAACATAAATCCAAATCCCTGGCGGGGTAGGCAGAGAGAACCGAGCGCCACATGATTCGATCCTTATAAATCTCACTCGCTACTTTAACATTCACTGCTCTTCTTATGCACGATCGGTTTCTAAGTTCCTGATATCACCTTCTGATAGAACGCGATCAATTTGGTTATGATAGGTAAGTTTTGGGCTTCCTCGGCTTATATATCCTTCCTCTTTCTTCCTTTTGGTTATATATCTGTTTCGTAATTCTTTCTTCTTGCATTCTTTCCACATATTCGAATCAAGGGAACATGCCTTTTAACATAACATCCCATTTTAACAGTCTGTCGTAGTCAACTTTTGAATTGTCAGATAAAATACATAATTAACGCATTAAAACACTCGCGTGAGCATATTATCGGGCTTACTAATGCTTCACTTGTAGTCACATGGCAATTATTATAAACAATATCGTAACATCGTACATCGTAAACAAAACATAATACCTGTAGTTTTGAAACTCAATCCATCGAAAAAGTCATCCAGTCAAGAGAGAGAAGTTGGCAGTGAACGGCTCAAATGCCACTTTTTCAACTTTTGCTCATATCTGAAAAATCTTTAGAATTACTTTTACTGAATCACACAAAAAAGAAATACGAATAAACAACTCAAATATAACTACAGTATATCATTGGCAATAAAGTCTTGCATACGAATGAATTAACAGCTGGTTCCTAGATTTTCCGTAAAGCTGGCCAATGCCGAGTGCAGACCGGATCAAAGACTCCGTGTCGTGTGCGGCGTCCTTTATGCCGATGGGTAAGCAATTTAAGCTCGGATTCAATGGAGTTGAACGACTTGCTTTGATCGCCAGGACTGCACAAATGTGCATCTGGGTTTAAGTTTATTATGAGACGCTTATTCTGACGTTATTATATTATGGTGGTGGATGGTGGTACCATTTTTAGAGCCAACCTCAATTTCTAGTAGTACAACTTGCCTGAAGGGTTTTGAACCAATAAAAGATGTTCTAAACTTTAAAAAACAAAGATTCGTCTATTTACATCTTTAAGCCAAGTCCCTTGCGGTATAGGTAGAGTTAACCGAGTGCCACATAATTCTTCCACGAAGTGTTAAAGAAGCGAGTGAGGTCACTCTAGCTCTTTTCATCCACGCTCGCCGATTCCTAGAGCTCCTTATTTATTTTATTATATAAAAAATATATTTTTTACATCAGAAAAAATGTTACAATTAGACAATACCAACCGAAGCGTATGGCTCCATCAGAGAGAATGAGAGACATGAAAAAAAGTCAGTGATATTCAAAGATAGACTATCATTATTCACACATGTGTACAGTGACTATATCACCAACACAGCCAAATATCTAACTAAGGACATTCATTACTGTATTATAAATAGATTCAGGCGTTAATTTGCGAAAGACAAATTTACAGGCAATTTGATATAAACGACTTAGCGTATCTCCAAATAATTGTGTGAACAGCACTGGCCAGCATCGACTCACTAGTAGATGCATGACGTCGCTGTCGTGTCTTCTCTTCTAGTCGTCTCTACCATCTCGGCTGCTGTGATCGTCTCTGCGATTGCCAGCCCCCGCCACTGTTGCTCTGGATGTCTTTGAGGGACGCGTGGGGATGTCAAGGTAAGACAGGAAGTTTTGTTTAGTTCAAATTGACTGTAACAAAATCGTCTCGCCAAAATTCTCTCAAACAGTCTAAAAATGGGAAAGCACCGGGCGAGGATGGAATTACGGCGGAGCTTCTGAAAGCGGGCAGACAACCGATACTTGTGGATCTTCAGAAGCAAACATTAGTCTCCTCAATACAACATTTAACTGTTCAATAATCTGTGAGATAATATTGAAATTATTTATTCCTAACCCTACGTTTATGCCAAAACTGCACCCTATCCTAATTATCATGCATTTACCTTGTTTTTACTAAGAAACCTACGCATACATTTTCAAAACAAGAAAAACATAAAAGCTTATGTAATTCCACAAAAAGAAAGCTTCCGATGCCGTATCAAGGCATAATTCTGCGTATCAAAATTTATACTTACGATATTTTAAAATCGATTGATTAATACAAGGAGGAAAATGTATCGAAATGCTCCCGTGAATGGAGGTGGCTCCGTACTCGAAACAACTGCAACCAGTTTTGGAGTGCAAGAATGCAACCCGCCGCCGACCCAGTGGCCCAATGACTCACGTGGGAAGTGAATCTTTATTTATTATGTGCTCTTCTTTATTTGGTTATTTACACCCATCAATTCCACCAGTCAATTTTTAATTATGTCAAAAAACGTAAATGACGTGCATTACTTCTTTAGATGCATACATCCCACCTGATATAAAGCGGTTACCGTAGCCTATGACCGCTTGCAATACATTAAGTAGTACTCGAGCGATGTCACCACTGCTGTAACAACAAACCCTTAGGAGCTTACTGGTTATTCATCTATATTTGCATAGTGTCTTTCTGAGTAGAGAATTGTTCTAAAATCTTCAAATTATCAATTAATAGTAATAATTTGAATACTAATTTTACATGGAATAAACAATTTGATGGAATTTTGATATGCGTTAAATTAATTAAGTGTAAACACATTTCCTTATAATATTGTCCATCCCTGAACGGCTATGTATTAAATTGAAGCTTTTTCTTTCGCCACATCATCATTTATGGCATCATACAATTAGGTAGGTACTGAAATAATGCATTCAAATAAATAAATATTTTGATACTTAAGTTGAGGCTCTTGGAAGTAATTGAATCAATTAAAATTTCATGTTTTTACGTCATATAATTATGAAATAAATTTCTTTAAAGGTTTTTTAAATTGAAATACATGTATGTGTATTCTACCTGTTTGCATAGGAATAGGTGCGCAAATATTATATAAACCAGTTGAGAATGCGCAAGCTTGCATTGCCAGAGGAACACCTGACTCGTCAATTATATAAGATTTTTTTTTAATTTGTCGGCCATTTTGACCATGTTCCAAGAGATAGGAACGGTGTTCCTGAACATTCCTATTCTACTTTTTATGCTGAATCCGAATCTGAAGTCAAAATTCGAATATTCGAAAAATACGCACACACAGACAAACGATCAGTAAACATATAGATTTCATATAGAGTTCCTGAAAATTATAAGTATGTATTCATTGACAAAAAAAAATAGAAACGTTTATTTATAATTTAAACTATAACTTAAATATTAATAACTTAAAGTTATTTGTTTTGTTATTTACAAATTTATTAACACCATGCAATATTTTTTTAATAAACAATTTGTCAATTGTACGGTTATTTGTCTATTTATAACTTCCCCGCAAGGGATTTGGCATGAAGTAATAGATAGACAGAGAGGCCCAAGCGCCACGTGACTCAATTCTTACAACCCTCACTCGCTTCTTTAACATTCATTGCTCTTCTCATGCATGCTCGCCGGTTTCTAAGACTCCTGACATCACCTTCTCATAGAACACGGTTATTTGTGTTCTTGGGAAGCAAAGTTAAGCTGTTAGTATTCTCTGTTTTCATTCATAAACGATATCAATTTCATGCACTGACCAACGTTACACAGCTAGTCCTCGGTTGCATGGCGGGCGCAATTAACCCACGGACAACGCTGGACTTTAAAAACGATAAATAAAAGCGTCGAATTAACACTGGCCGGTTTCTTTACCCTTTTCAATCACTATTGCCCCTAATCGTAGCCGATTTGGTTTATACTTAGACAGCGCGCCATATGTAAATGTACCGCGGGTCCTTCCAAGAAGCCGCCATCTTGCTTTGCTCCCTAATTATTTTTAATTGCCGCAAGCGCACAGACAACGAGACGCATACGGCCTTCGACACATTGAGTTTTAATTTTTTTCGCGTCTAGTCACTGAATCACGTCGATTACACTATAAATGACTCACGGCGGCAATAACAGCCGACGGCTGCACGCGATATTAAAACAAGTAGGTTTTTTTACCTGACCCGTTTGTTATTTCGTGTTCTTAGAATAACAGGGCAGTAAATCAGCGATGGCGCCCTATTATTTGGTCGTAGTGTTCGCATAAATTTGTGGATAGGATGCAGTAATTGCAAGAGGGAGTATCGCATTTGGACGACGAGTGCGTACGCGCCGCGGGTGGTAAACTTTTTTTTCGAAATTACGGCAATGGAATTGTAGATGTTCGGTTTTGTTTTAGCAAAAAGCTCGGGAGTGATTGAGAGCGGAATTGAACCGCATTTTTGTTCTGAGTAATAATGAGTAATCTTAGTTCTTATAAAGGTTCTGTCGATTATAGTACAGTCTGTGTTGTATAAAGACACCTACTATTAATAGTTTTAACGAAGTAACTAAAGTCAAATGGCGAAAAAATTTAAATAGGTTGATATTCGCAATATTTAAAAAATGAAAAAGGGCGGAACCCTACCAAGGTGCGATTTAAACTCACGACTTCTCAATTGTTCTCCCGTCAAAGCTACCAAGAAGATTTATAATAGTTGCAATATTATTCATCACTTCAGCCTGTATTCGTCCACTGCTGAATATAGGCCAGAGTGCCACTCATCTCGATCCTGTGCCACCTGCATCCATCGACTCTCTACAAACCTCTTGAGGTCGTCGCTCCATCTAGTTGGGGTCGTCCCATACTGCGTGAACCAGTACGGGGACGACTATTTTAACCGCAAATTTGGCTATTTGAACCGCACACAATTATAAAATTAGGTATCCATATTTTCAAAATTTATATAATTTGGTAATATAAGATTCGAATTGTTTCTTACAAATCTATTTCTACTTCCTATTTCCGATTGTTTGCGCACCCGCTCCTAAAAAGGCCCCATCTTTACAATATAAAACAAAATATGTTTCAAGACACATGCTACAAGACAATACGGGCATATGGCTTTGGTCAGCTACCGTAGTTTTTGTAACATTCACCGTAGAAATGACATAAAATGATTCCTCATATTTTTTTGCTTACTCTTACAACTTTTTGCCCATCTTTTGTGCCAAGTGAGAGCACTTTCATCCGCTCGATTTGGTATTCACATTTGAATGTATTTAGAGTTTGTTGTGTCTAAAATTTACATTTGATTTGCTTCAAATGGAGGCGATGAATTGCAAAATATGCAGCGGTTCAGCGTACAAGAGTCGTTGTAAATTCAACCATGAAAATTGTTTTGGCTGAAATACCTAGATTTCAGATTACAGAGAATTATTGTAGATGGGCAGGTAAGTAGTTAGTTTAAGTTGAATGTAATAACTACCAAATAAGCGAAATAATGTGTTTATCAGTCATTAAAAAGCTATAAAATATGTTGTTACAAAAACCATACAACAACAAACTGAATTACTACGTGTAAAACATTTCGAAAACGTATTTTTTATTTGAAATACCTATAATATTTTAAAGATATCTATTATTGTAAAAAAACATTGTATTCTTTAAAAAAAAATATTTACGTTAAACTGTGAATACAATACCTAGATAAGCTACAAGATCTCAACAGTCAGAGGCGCCAAAAAATAAATATTTATACAATATATGAAAAGCAATATTGCAAATACCTAATACATGTACGTACTCTTCATTCATATAGCCAGCCTCAGCAATGACATGCGAATTTACAGTACCTCTCTGTAAAAGTAAAGGCTCTCTCTTCTATAGAGTCAAAGTCAACCTCACTCATGACATGACTCATGATGCACATTTGTAAGTATGCCATTAGCACTCAGAGATTTCATGACATTATTACAACCCATTCATAACCTTGTATGACTAAATATTGTGTATTTATACGAGCGTATGGTGTATCCTGTGGCTGTATTCATATCATCCATACTATGACGTAAAATTTTACACAATATTCAACAATAGCATGTTCTACATGATAAACAGCATTTTTCCAAAGAGTTTTCTAACCGACTAGCATTATAAACGACATAGACAATGAATAGCATAGAATGGACAATCTATTTAAATTTATATTTGCATTATGTAGCTTTCTCTGTGCTTGCCTGCTGTTAATCGTGGATGTCGTCCATACTATATCGTAAAATTTTACACAATATTCAACAATAGCATGATCTACATGATAAACAGCATTTTTCCAAAGAGTTTTCTAACCAACTAGCATTATAAACGACATAAACAATCAATCAATCAATCAATTTATATATTTGCATTTTTTAGCAATTATATAAATTGAAATAGATCTCTGTCCTTGTCTGCTGTTAATAGTGGATGTCAGTTGACAAACAGACAATTATTAAAAATATAATCAGAAGATATCATAAATAACGTTCACAATAAAAAAAGTGAGTAAGTTTGGGTACAAATTCAACATGATAATTTAACTTTTCTCTAACTATTAATATGAAAATACCCAGTGAAATTCTTAACGCAATTGATCTCGAAGATATATTATATATATTTGAAACACATACTCAAAAATCATGTACTTTCACGTAGATCTATCTACCTATACCTTCACGCTAGATTCTTTGCGTCATTCACTCGTCCTGTACTGCATTATTTCTGCATGTTCGAACCAAAGCAGCCTGAACACCGACATTCTCTTACAAACCAATTTTCTTTCTTATACCTATCGTCGCGAACGTTGTCAGCAACTCTCTTTGCCATACCCTGATTTCCATACCAACTTCACTTACATAGGTATAGGATAAGTAGATGTTACAATGAATAGTATTTTAAGTTATTATTGTTTTAACATCAATAAACGTGGTTTCGCCAAAGTATTCTATCAAAATTCACACCATCATGACAAATTCTAAAATTCACGCCGCGGCTTACTACACCGATTTAAGTAAAAAATTCGAACCCAAACATAAATTCCGAATTCCATTAAACCACAACGATTTATCTCAAGAACCCTAAGCTCGACATACAGCCTTACACCCCCGAGTTTGCGCAAGTGTTGCGCGCTGACACTCATCCGTGAGTACGTACGCTCCACACATGCGCACACGCAGGTACCTAAAGTTAATTGGCTTCGTATGTTCAATGTTCATAAAGTTTCTACCTGTGAGTTCAGAGTTAGGTTGGGTCGACATAGATGTACGAATTTATTGTTATTGATTTACTTACGGAACTAGGAAACATAATCTAGCTTGGATACATCTGCATATTGTCGAACGAAAATGTAATCACCTTACGTAATTTTCTGATTTTTTTTCTTACCCACTTAATCTAAAGGACTTTTAAGACTTAAATTATATCTAGGTAAAAACTTTAGCTAAGGCCTATTAGGGTATTATTCTATTATCTATTCATCGTATGTAAGGGACCTGGCGCTAATATATACAATACATACATACATTATATAGGAATGTATATACGTATTTATCGTATATATCATCGTATACTCAATGCAATAATAACGAAAAATCAAAAGACCTCTTGGATTGTATTTATGAATATTGTTTAATTTTCATTTACTTGCTGCTATAGTCACGAAACACAAAAAACTGTACTAAATAAACCGTGACATCTGTTCATAACGTGGTTTATGGTTCATGATTTATGATCTATGAATCAATCAGCGACCGGCATGTTTTAAGTAATTGAATAGCTTTATCTGTTATTTGGGAACGGACTTCTATTTTGGTGGAAAAAGTGGAAGGATGTAGGAGCCGAGAAAGACTAAGACTTACCTACCATGACCAAATTGGTCATGTTCGATCAGACGGTGTTGTCAGGAGCCTGGCGAGCGTGCATGAGAAGAGCAATTAATTTTAAAGAAGCGAGTGAGGTTTGTAAGGATCGAGTCACGTGGCGCTCGGTTCTCTCTACCTACACCGCAAAGGATTTGTGATAAATAAATAATAATAAGCGTACAACACTAATAAGTGCATCGTGTAATAAGATATTGCACTATGAAATATTTCTATCCTGTCAGAAAGATTACTAATTGCACTTAATTTCTGTTATTTATTATTTATATATTACTTAAATGTCAACCAAATAATTATTATATATTTTTTAAAAGTAAATAAGGAGGGATTTTTTATTACCAAAACATCTCAGTTCTATTTTTTCGCACAACTGAACTGAATATCGCTGATTTTACGCAGTTATATATTAAACACTCCCTTAGAATTTTTCTCTAATTTGTAACCTTAGCATTTAAAAGGTATATCTTTAGTCGGCGAAGCGATTTATTAGCAGTGAGCACAAATTGTGATAATTATTTATCAGTCAACTAAGAACGGCAATGCCATATCCATTTAATCAACTTCTTGAATCTATGGCTCCTAAATCCTACACGAATCTAATGAACGAGATTGAAATACGTGAACGTTTCCATCTTCTTCTAGCAATATAATTGTAGAGCGGGACAGGAGACTTCACCTCGTGTAGTATCGGTAAATGGTCAGTATTATCGAGTACCTGCGCCCCGGGTCCCTTCGGTAATTTTTAATTGACAAAAAAACTCGACCCGACAGAATTTATTTGTGGAATTTATTTTATTACGCATATAAGTCGCTCGGATGCGTGGGTTTTAGTAACATTACTCTTTCAAGTATTTTTTACTGATTATGTTACAAATAAATGGGTTAGGTTGGTGATTATTTGGTTAGTCAATTTTGTATGACTGCGTATTTATTTGACATGGCTTTATTATTTATTGATTCTCAAATGCATGAAGTCTTTCAAAGTTAGAACCTAACACCTACTCAATAAAATTAAAGCGGGGTCGTATTTGTGCATATAATATATTTTTTAAAACAGCTATGGAGCTGGACTCTGCTCTCAGAAGCCGAACAGTCATTTTTGGACTTTCTGTCCGTCTGAGTATAGATCTCGCAAATTTTACACGGTTGTAGCTTGACGTCTAAAATAAAATATTAGGTCATTACATATGAAATTGGCATTTTATATGGAAAAAGTAAAACGTAACAAATATATGAAATTATATATTTAATCAAACGAAATATGTACCATTATTATCTATGTACTTTCGCCATTTCGTAGGTAGTTCATTGATTCCATTGCTGAGGGAGCGAGAATCATTAAAATCTTCGAAGGCGATTTGGACTGTCCCATCCTGGCCCCATCGGAATTGATTTTTTTTCCTTGAAAGTAGGTCCAATCTGCTTTCACAATCACCTTTAATTCTTCGTTGTCAACTAGGTGATCTACATAAGTAGATCAAAATTTCCAGAACGAAAATGTTGGAGTCAAAAACGTACCGTGTTTTCATTTTCTGTAGCTTTCCCATACACATCATTAATCCTTCGAGCTGTTTCTGCAGCGTCGGTGCCACGGTGGAACTCGTATTCGTAAATAACGTGATATTTTAAGTTTTCCATATTGTGAATAGACCGATGTCACAGAAAAATCATATGGCGTAAAAATAAATTATCACCAAATTCGAAACACATATACATAAGGCTAAATTTGGAATGAATTTGAATTTGGAATTCCTAACCAAACGCCAGATATTTGAGATCAAAGTGGCCAGTTTGACAAAACGCCAATTTCACATGTAAGGACCTAATAGTATCTTTGAAGCCATGTTGTAAGACACCTCGGCAGTTCCACAATCGCATTCGCGGAAGAAAACATCTTTGGATCACAGTATGCTATCAAGTTCGCTGATGCTATAATTTTGGTTCCAGCGTGTGAAGATATATTCTCTGTCCACAGCAAACTGTGCGATTGTGGTCCGAGGCTGTATACCATAAACCAATAAATATATTGACGGTGCATAAAGGCATCCCTCACTCACCAAAACTTAGTGTTTTAGTATCAAGATATTGTAGGTACAGTTAAGTGCAGCTCAAGCTTTACACTTCGACCTTTGTACCGTTCTTATGTCGTTTATAATAAGGGTTGCAATAGGTTGCAACTATTCCGTGGTTGCAATCATAATTCGACTGTTAATCATGATCTGCTCTTAGCTGTACTAGAGGGATGATGCCACTCACCACTCCTGCGTTCATTTAGTTGTTTGCTAGCTATTGGCTCAGTCTTACTTTTAATAAAATAAACGTCAAAACTTATTGAATATGCTTTAATGCGTATTGAGACATTACACTAATAAATACAAGAAATACAGCTAAATGCAAAGAAACAGCTATTCACTGGGATACTGGATAACTAGACATAGTCAATAAAATAACTATGCCTAGTTATACACCGATGTATAATAATTGTTTGTAATTATATACGAAGAACGTATTTATCAGACGCCATGTTTATGTAAAATTCATGTTAGAGGTAATCTAGCGCTGCATGTTTGAATCGTTTGGTTGCAAGTTCGATTGTTTTAGCGCTGCTGCAGCGAACTCTTGCTTTATTTTATTAAATATGGAATGAACCTTTTGTTTCAAATGGTTTCTCTAGTGCGTAGTACATTATATCTCGATGTATTTTAGCGCATAAGTATTACAGTCCAATGGGAGAATATTTTAAACAATAATTAAGTGACACGATGTCGATCTATGAACTCGCTAATGAGAGCTGCACGAATTACTTTAGGTACCCTCCGAACCGTAACGGTGAGTTGAGTTACAAAGTAAAATTGTGTCATCGGTTCTCCATTGATTATTTCCTTCATGCTGTAGGCTTAGGTCTGCTAACTTTATTGATAGAACACACAAAGAGACAGAAGTCTTTTATGTACTTACTAAAGGCACAGCAAATATATAGAACCGTACATCAACAAACGCTCATGAGCCTATTGTCATGACAAGTTGATCTAGCCTTGACAGTACCTAATTATTTCTGTACTTACAACAATCATTATTTAAATTCTCACCACATCCTCACTGTACGTAATATGTAATTATTCAAATTCTCACCACATTCTCACAATAAGCCATTCACTCGCAGGAGCAGGAATTTGGTAATACAATTTTCAATATTTGCTTCATCTCGTATAATCTCACCTCGCTAGTGGAAAAGCACCGTTAGGGTCGTCAGTCTTCGAACTTGCGAATATTGAGCTACGCATGCGACAACACGTAAACATGACTCGTTTCGAAGCGCCAGTCTCGTCATATTTTCACAATACAAATGGCATCAGGTTGGCCTTAATTCAAAAATATCTTACATGCTCCTATGGTACACAAAAAAAAAAACAATAACACATTACCCATTTCAAGTTCGATGCGCAGGTATACGAACAATGCTTCGAGCGCCGGCAAAAAGCCGGTAATGAGCGCACTGTCACGGTAATGGCGGCTATTGTCTATGCCCGGTTTCTGGCGGGAAAAATCTATGGGTTTGGTTTTTGTCTATATATCAGTAGCGAAAATATTTAATCATCATAATAGAACTGGCCGAAATAGTAAAAAGATACCGATACGTTTTATTTTATAACATTGCTCTTTTTTATATTTATAATCTAATAGTGGCAGTCTCAATAATTCTTACAAGAATAAAATTTAAAGTAAGTTATATCAGAATCTAGAGGAATTAAAAAATGTCTCGCTTTCTATATTTCTCTAGAGTTCATACATATATATACAATATCACTTTTAGTTACTTAGCTGTGTTACCTGAAGCCATTATCGCCTAATGGGTTAACTAGACATCCATTGTTGCCTGTCCTCTATAGAAAGTCTGTCCCACTTGGTCCCACTGTGTCATGTTAGACAAAAATATATCACAAACTGATGTGGAGACCATCCAAACATGCACGTGGCGTAGAACCGTCAATTATCAAACGAAGTTGTAACAAAAGAGATGTAAAGCATAGTTATTATAACGGATTATAGACTTGTCCGATCGACAAAGCACCACCAACTTCCAGAAGATCGCAGCAAAGTCAACCTAACAATTTACAGGCGGAAAAAGTAGTGGCAATCTGTCTATTAGCCACGTAGGCATACAAATCTAACGTGTCGTATTATATTCAAAAATATAAAAACAAACTAGTAATATCAACACGAGGCAAAGTTCCATGACCTCAAGACTACGAAATTTATATAATTTGAAGAGACAACCATACTTCCTCGCTATTTATTTCGCTGTATATAGGTACAGCCGAATATAGAATCAGTCGACACCGTTTTTAATTTAAAGTAAATGTTTCAATAAATTTGTTTCTTTAGAATTGCCACATTATGGTAATGAGCAACGTGTAATATAAAAGAATGAGAATCTTAATGAGGAAGCCGATACTGCTTAAACGGCTCAAATCTAGGATAAAACAATAAAACACTAAACTGGTTCGATCTAGAAACAAGACGCTACTTTTGGCTTGGATCTCGATCAGTACTCGACGAAGAACCCGAAACAAACATGGAGTGAAACTTGATATTCGAGAAACTGATACATTGACTGTTAAAACTATGTGTGATTACCACTGGTTTTTGTATGTCAAAATTATCTTGAATTGGTAGAATATGTGACAATTACAAAGGTTTAGACACCGTGAATACAAATTTCAATGTAACTTTACCAAATTATATGAATATAATTGAACCTGATTTGATTAAAGTCAACAAACTTATGTGGGGACAATCAATATAATATCATTGGGGACAATAGGACGTTTTTATTTTAATTACTATAATTGGAAAACATAACAGTAATGATAATATCTAAAAATAGTTTACACGTTAAAAACAACATATGCACATTTACATTGTTTTCGCATACAGTCTCTAAAGACTTGTTAGTGCACAAAAAAAATATATTAGACCTTCTCAAAATTACAAAACGAAGGTATTCAGATTTGGTTGTGCTGCTCTAAGATTCACGGTAATACAACATTGTTAAATTTACTAAATTTACTATTGATAACCTTTAAATAAGTTAAAGAATACATAACTACTGTGTTACTGAAAGAAACTTTTCAAAAATTTCGCCTTTCGCATCATGCAGATGAATGCCTTTGTGAACGTTTACGAGATTAGCATTCGTAGTTCAGACGCCACTTCCACTTACGTAAATGCACTCGATATTGTACAAACGGGTATGTTAATTTTTCCGGTTGAAGAAGATAGATTTTAATTAAAAGCAAATTTAATAAAGCACCGGAAGCGAGACGCAGGTTTATGAAATAACATAAAACGTAGTTAAGGTGAAACGTTGGATTGACTCTTGACACGATCTGCTTTGCATTGAGATCGTGTGAAAGATGACATGCCAAATGATATTATGCGTGACATCCAATCTAAAGTAGACCTAACAAGGCGTGATCAGAAACGAAATAGTGGTAGCGTTTTTTTGAATTTCAAATGATCTGAAAGCATATTTAATCTCTGTCATTAATATTGGTCATGAAAGTAATAAAGTACAATTAATATTAATTAGTGTTAGTCCCAATGATCGAAGTTTGCTTTTAAACAGAAAAAACACAAAAGAATATCGGTCGATATACAGAGAAAATGGTACATAATTTTTTTTTCCTGCCTGTATGTATACATTAGAGTCCGGCTTCGGTCCGGTAACTAAATTGGACCATAATCATTATTAAAAATTTAAGGAAAATATTTAAGAACGAAATGTTCAATTTATTTTCTACTGATTCCAATTTTTTTTATTGATACAGCGACGTATCAAAAGGTAGACACGTTATACACCAACATTATTGTATTTTAAAAAGGTGCAACTAGCAGGTACTATATCTACGAACAGTTATTCATTATAATACTTTGCTCTATGAAAGAGACAAATGAGAGGGCATACCTATCGTTGAAAAGAGATGAATATATATCTTAAGACATTTATGCTTTGTGGCGAAATACGTATAGTCGCGACGCGAGAGTGTGGCCAACTGAATGCGAGTTGGGCAATTACCTTACTTTCGTATTGCCATTCTAAAGCGTGTATGACGTATCTATAACTATAAAAACATTTTAGTATTGATAACACTAAAAAGCTCGTTGATTGGCAGAGCTGCGATAGCCAGCGGAGCCACATTACCCTCAAAATTGCCGTTTGGGGTAGACTGATGTCATCCAGCTAGCGTTTAGACGGTAATAGTGAGAAACTCCAAAATCGACACACTAATAGCTAACATATTGTAGTTTTGTATCCTTTAATTTGAAATTTAAATGTTCGTTGGTGAGGAAGAACGGTCCAAAATCGTTCCAATTAGAAAAAAAAACATATGGGAAAACGTATGGCCCTGCAGTGCAGAGTCTGCACTGCACTCCCATAAACAGAAAAAGTAACAGCACTCGTCGCTAGATGTCGTACAGGGTTCCATATATTTTTAAAAATATAAAAAAATTAAAAATAAAATATTTAAATATTTTTTAAATTTAAAAAATATCAGCTCTGCCTACACAGCTTGCTGTTATTTACTAGTAGCTTATTAAACACAAAAAAATGGTTTTAATAAACAGGGCAAAATAGGTTCAAATTAATCTGTTTTGTCATTGCCTATTTATACATAGTTTGTACCAGCGAGAAGAAATAATCGAATATAAGGACTTTAAAAGGGGTTTTATTATCAAGCAGAATCCAATAACATCTTAATGCTTAATAAACTAATAAAGAAACATTCGCAGAACATAAATTTAGCTAAAAGATCATTTCTCCTTTCTTTTATCTATTACTCATCTCACAAAATCATCATCTACGTAATTCGCAAGATATTTGAAAGACTACAATGGGTAGATTCTGCTTTATTTATTTGAGTGCTTGACTATGCTTGGTTAAAGGGCTAGTCTTACAAGAGATTTCAAACAGACATTTTTATTGTGTTACAAATCAAAGAAATTTCCAAATCCTCCAAGAATCTTTTTAGAGATATGCAAAAACGTGAATCCATCAGATCTTAATGTTATGTATCTGTATCTTTACTTATGAATTATATAATGACCATTTAGAAAGTTAATTCTTATTGATTAGAGTTGTAAAATGGCTTAGGCTTAGGTAGTTATGCCAGATATCGTCCACCTGTCTGTGCTGGATTGTAACTTCTCACGGTTTCATTAACGTATTTCTTAATTTTCATCACTCATCGATTCAGGTCCTGTCGCTGGTCTAAACGTCGTCAAACCTCTTAATCAGAATACATTTCTTTTAGAACCATTTCGTGTATCTCCTCATGATCATCGATAAGTATTCAGATACGCGTGGAAAATTACACAGGTCTACACATATTTTTGTTACGTATATACTGTTATATATATACATGTATATATATATATATATATATATAATTTGTGCAAATGCGGAAGCGACCTATTAACCTACTGGTTCCTGGTTTCAATCCAGAAGTGCTCATGTATTTACCATTAAGTTCGTCGAATTTATGAACATATGTATTTGTAATTATCACTTGCTTCTAATAAGTTATATTTCGAAAGACGCGTGATCTGATCTAAGAGAGCTCTGGGTTGCGATCGATGATTTGACGTCAAAATCAGTATCTTAGCCAAATCCTTAGTCTCAGGTACGCTAGCCCTACCCCTTTTTTATACAACTAGATTGGCAAACAAGCATGGGGCCCGCATTAGATGGTAAGCGGTCACCGCAGCCTATTGACGCTCGCAACACCACGGGGATGTTACTCGCGCGCTGCCAATCTTGTGATCTAAGGCTGTTTCGTCACAGTACCCTGTAATTTCTCTGCCATATGTCACCCTTCAAACCGGAACACAGCTATATAAATACAGCTACTTGGCGGTAGAAATAGGTGAGAAAGAGGTACCCACGCAGACGACTTTTGTACAAAGTCTCCCCCCTCTGGTAACCCGCCTATCCTAATGGATTAGGAAACGGTATAACGCTAGGAAGAAGATCAAATTAAGCATTTTAGGATTTCTATCCAAGTTGCAATTGGTTAATGTATAGAACCCTGGTTTTCTGATAAAATTTAATATATTCATATTGTCTATAAAGTATTTGGTTACTAAAGTTGAAATTAGTTTATCTGTAAGATTAAATTATGCATTAATAGTGACACAAAGAGCCAGCAGCCTCTTTGTGTCACCATGACACATAATTTATTCTACAATTACCTACTATTTAATTTTTTGTTTACTCATTGTTTATCTGTCAATGTTTACTGTTGTGTATCATGGAGATATAAATTAATGGTTTATCTATCTAGATTATCTATTAAAATAGGTTACAGCATTCTTAAAGACTATTTCGTTACAGGTTTTTATATAAATTCGATTGAATTATTATTTAAATATGTTCTGAATTAAACATTATATCTAGTTCATTTTACCTGCTCCTTGTATCGCTTGGTGCTCGGCAGTGCGGGTTACTGATATTTCCATTCAGATGTAAGAAAGATTCTCAAGTAGTATAAGTGAATTCAACGTAATCAAGAATAACATTAATCTATCGCATTTAAAGCAATTCTCACATTGTTACTTACATACATATCATTACGCCTGTCTCCCTTTGGGATAAGCAGAAACTATGAAACGCCAAGTGCACCGATCCAAACATACCTCTCTCGTTTCTGCCTCACTCCACCTCTCCATGCATGCTCTTGGGTTTTGGGAACTTTTAATATGGCCTTTTTTAGTACATCGCTAATTTGATCTATGCTTTCCTTATGTCTCACTACCTTCCTAATCAGTATACCCTTTTCAATTGTTGTCACTACTACATCTTTTATTCCACGTAGTTCTCTGTCAATCATTCTAACTCCAATTTTTATTTACACTATCAATCATTCAGACATGACAGTGAGGGTCGTGAGTTACGACAATACCTATCATTTCCGTCTCAAAACACCATTACACTCGTCTCAATTCTACGCTAAATCTTTTTCAGTTCAAGCGGCACGACTCTGGAATGCTCTGCCGTTTCATATTCCAAGTGTTCAAACTCTTTCCTCCTTCAAATCTCTTGCCAAAACGTTACTACCTTTCCCTAAACACAACCTAATCGTCCCCTTTCTTGTAAGACTTTCTTGTATGTAAGACATTACTTAACTGCAAACACTAAACATATCGATTAATATACTCTTTTAATCAAACATGAGACTACTTTTTACAAGTTCAAATTTAGCACATACATTTCGTTATTTTTTGTAACTAACATTAGCGTCTGATGAGAAATTATTGCTAATATCTTCTAATTACAGAACACATAAAGTTAATTTAGTTTCAATAAAAGCGGTGCGATACGGTACTGGTACTGTTAGCACTAAACTTGTATATATCTATAATCAGACAAGTTTTGACTGCAATAATTGGCAGTTAAAATGCAAGTCCAAAAACGCGTTTTTCTTCTAGTGCTGAAGATAAAAATCCTAATTAGCTAGGGTAATTTATGAGTAGTATTTGTTGCGAGGTTTTATTGCCAATAAACACAGAAATTATGGCGGAAGATAATTGCTTGACGAAGGAACGTACGTACAATATGTTAGTGTACTAATATCGCTGTGGCTGTCGTACTTGTCTGCAAATATACGATAGTTGGCCCATTAATGGACTCACTGTCTTGTAAATCAATCTTAGAGATAAGGAGAGTAATGGGCTAATAAATTCGTTACGAAAATGCTCAAAGTACTAGAATTGCTTAATTCAAAATAAGGGAAATTCTGTAAGTTGACGAATTTCTAATCAATATAGTCGTGATAACATATGTACGAGAGTAGATGAAGTAGGTAAGAAGATAAAACATGATAAATGAGATTAGCTCGATGGCACCGTTGCGTGTTTTCGTCTAATAGGACACTGATCTCAAGCTTCCCCGAGTTTCGGTAGGCGGTGTAGATTTTGCAGCGAATTTAGAGTGAAGGAAGACTCGTATTCCAGCAGTGGGATGAGTATGTGTAGGTGTAGTGGCTAGCCGTGATGACTATTTGTAGAAAGCCTTTAGTTATTATATAACCATAATTACTATTTAAGAAAATAAATGTCTAATCTACCTATTCATATTCATATACTACTCGAATGAAATGTCTGAAACTGGACTGATAGGAGATTATATTGTATGAAAAGGAGAGGTACCTTCTGTACCTAGTATTTATGAGAGAGAAGTAGAACTTGAGGAACTGCTAAATACGTAAACTTCAATTAATGCCATGTACTTAGTGCTTGTCATCATGATGATATCATGGATTGAAGGTTTTGATAGAATTGAAATTCTAGACATTGTTATTGCATGAACCTTGTAACTGATGTTACAAATCCGATGATCTTTCTGTCTATCTATGTTTTAATGCCAAGCCCAATGATGTTATTACATCAGTAAACATAATGGTGGCATATTTTGTCATAATTTGCAATAAAACAAAGCATTCATGACATTTACCTATTCAAATTTATGCCAAATGGTATTAGGATACATTTTCTAAGTCCTTCTAATATATACACAATTTAAAGCAAACATAAAAGCTATTAAATTTATGTCCAATGTATTTTACAATTTACTAAATTTCAAAGCCTGGTTCTGTTTTCATGCGTAGTCTAGGGTCTATGTTATGTATATCTGAGAGCCCTGTTGACAACTTTGATACTCTGTTGTGCCACTTAGAAAAACCGTAGCACCACTGTGCTCTGTGACTTAATGTTGACCAGCTCGGGGCTCAAAGTACAATGGTTTGTATTGTAAGTGATAGAAATGAGAACCAGTGTGTAGTTAAAGTATTAGTGTCCAAGCATTGAGGCAAATTTAAACACGTAGCTTTTAAAATCAAAAATAAATTAAATGAAGTAGGGTTCATGGCGTTAGGGTCAAATTAACTTAATAATCACAAAGACAGGGATGGTGCTACTAAAATATGAGTATATTATTGCAATAGTAATCTAATCTATACAGATTAATATATTGGGAGTGTCTGTTTGTAATATTAAAATAACCGCTTTTTACTAAATGCATATGGATGACGGTACATATACCAAACTGAATATATTTACAATTTTTGTCTGTCTGTCTGTGTCTTCCGGCTAATCTCTGAAACGACTGGCCGGTTTTGACAGGACTTTCACTGGCAGATAGCTGATGTAATAAGGAGTATCTTAGGCTACTTTTATTTTAGAATTTTTATTTATTTTTATTAATATAAATAAATATAAATAAATAATAAAAATATAATTATTCCGCGCGAAAGAATTACATAATTCCTATCTATTATTATTTTGCTGTTCGCTATTTTACTCTGCTTATTTAGTTACTTATAATCAAATCAAATAAATAAAATTATAATTGAAAAATAACTTTTTTGTTAAATTCCGCACGAACGAAGTCGCGGGCACAACTAGTTATAATTATAAACCTCTGCTGATTTTATGCATATAATTTGAACTGTGAGAAAATATGCGACAGTGCAGTCCCAGACTTGGTGGCAACACTAGGAAATAACTGATTTGCATCGACGTCGACCGATGTGTAATCAAATCAGGCTAGCGACCGATCACGTAATGCCTAGCATACTGCATACACGGTTAGGCAATAGTGTAGCGTCAAGCGTCTCCACATTTTAGGATGGAAAATACGTCTTTTTACTCGGAATTTAGGGCAACTAGTAAGGTAAGTATACTAAAGTATTAACAACTGGAGACCATTTCACGAAAGAGCTCTCTTGGACATCATGTTTTGACCACTGATTTTCGCGCTTATCATCATAAGATCGGATATTTATCTTTAACTGAGAGAATCAGCGGAACGTTTCATGTTGCGTGGAACAGAGGAGAATGGAATTATCGCTTGATTTTAAACATATTAAAACGGTGGAAGGGTTTATTGTGAATAATTAGAACGGTATGTAACTATATTGAAGATTCTTGTGATAAAAATAATATAATAATCCATTCGTTGAAAACGTAATAGTAGAGCAAAATAAGCAATTACATTTATTTATTACATTAGTTTACATAAACATTTTATAAAAACAATATTAATGCATTTTATAAACCACTGAGGTTTGACGCAAATGCAATGATATCACTACATCAAGCCACAGTGTAATAGTTACCTACAATGTAAAACAAGAATAGTATAGAATAGTGCGTTTGAACTACGACAATGAGATTCATCGGTGACCGGGCAAGTACGTTCGAAGACATATATTAGGATATAAGTGAGTAGCATAAATAATACATATATAGCTATTCTTGCTTGTTGGATTCGCTATATCAAGGCGAATCCAACAAGCAAGAATAACAACAGCGATTATGAGGGATTGAAACTTGAACTTAAAACGAGCAGATCGTACCAAATCAGTAACAGGGGCTTTTGCTTAATATAGAGGTGAACTTTAAATAATTCTTAAAGCTTAAGTGAATATATATGAATGACAGAAGAAGTGAATGATAAACATATATCATACTTACTGTTACTTCTCAATATATTTATGAAAACATAATGTATGCCCGTAAAAATTTAAAGTCGTTTTCAAACTTCAGTGAAAAACTAAGTAGAAATAAGTTGTGTATGCCGGTACATTGGCTTGTAGATCTTTCTTGTAAGTTGTATTCGATTTTGTAATAAGATGCCTGAAACAGTTCTGTCCTTTTCTGACAATGTATTAAAAAAGCATATTAAAAATACTCTCTGTAGAAGGGCTTATTTTAGAATTGATGAATATGTAGGTAACTGACGAAGATGTCTGGAAATAATTCAGCACAGACTACCTGTCCTTAATAATTTTTATTTTTTCCATTTGATATCATTATTGTACCAATATGCTTATGTATTTTTTGTTTTTATAATATCTAAATGACAATTTTAAGAGACCTATATTGGCAAGTTTCTTTCGGCATTTCTTCTTAGCCAATGGTCGTTTCCGAAATGCTAGTAGATAAAAAAAAGGAAAAAATAAAAAGAAAATTATATAAGATACAATAAGAATATATTTCAAAAACTGTAAGACGTGTCTAAGTGCCCGCGAGGGCCCAATGGCAAATAAAGAATTTTTATCTTTATCTTTATTATAGCCAGAATAATTGCGAATGTGCATATTCTGTCGATAAATTAGATTCGTGTCATTTTTTGTTGAGTTTTGGTGTACCAATACAAAACAATAATAAAACTTCTGGGTTGATTTCTTTACAACCTCACGAGTAGTTATATTGAACAAACCACGAACAATCTACATTATAATTACTAAAATACATCAAGCCCACTTCCTAGAACTTAAACAGCTCGTAAAATTAAACTTTAATAACCAAAAACGGAGCGAACCAAAGACAAGCGTTCAACATCATCTGTCAAAATCGTTCAGTGTTTTTAAAAGGTCTTTAAAGATCGTCCGACCCGACTTGTTATTGTTATTTATATTGAGCCTGGCCGAATTGCCGGGCCCTTTGCACTTGGTGTTAGAAAAAAATAATAATGCTTCGGAAGGAATTCTTATTTCGATTTCGCGTAGGTTGAATTTCGAACGTATGTTAAGATTATTTAATGTATTTTCGGGTCTTTTCGGGTATGGAATGCAACGGA
Organism: Pyralis farinalis; assembly: GCA_947507595.1. Lineage (NCBI taxonomy): Eukaryota > Metazoa > Arthropoda > Insecta > Lepidoptera > Pyralidae > Pyralis > Pyralis farinalis. Next base: position 2,890,790 of record OX382262.1, on the reverse strand, counting down.
TTGCGTTTTGTAGGTACTCGATTTTTTGTGGGTGTGCAAGTGAGAGGCGCAAGGGTCTTTGCGATGTGCACTAATGGGGATTATGTGGGATTCGGTGACTTATATTTCTCGCGCTGTGATCTGACGGTTCAGATCTTTACTTGGGGATTGTATGACCTCAGTGACGATTTATCTGATAAAGGTATTTTTGTCAGGGTTAGTGCATTTCGAGTTTTGAATAAAAACTCAATACGCATTTGAAAGTATTGCAAATGGCGCTACTTTCGGACATTATTCGTAGCGTAGGATAGCTTCTGGATGAGTTTCATTAATTTCGTACGTAGATTTTAACTTACGCTAAGACGAGCCCGGTGGCGCAGTTGTTAGTAACGCTACTTTGTAACCGACGCTCGTGGGTTCGATTCCCACACAGGGCAAACATTTGTGTGCCTGAACATGTCTGTTTGTCTTTGCCTAGGTATTTTTAAGAGAGGTAGGGTGTATCAAAGCAACTTGTCTTGGTAAGAACTCCACCTCACGGGCCTTTCTGGTCGGTATGTAGAATAACTTGCGGTTTTCGTTCCTACAATCGGCGCAGTAATTCCTCAGCAGCTCTCTCGGAATAGTAAAACCAGTTGAGCGGTTTCCATATTTTTATAGCTGTTCCCTACCTTCTAAGAGTAGTATTACTCTTTCGCTGGACCTTCGTCTAGATAAGGTCCACGCCATTCAGATAAAAGATGTAAGACATTAAGGATACCCCTTTTGATCGTCTTACGTAGGGCGCTCCAAAGCAGCCGGTCCAAGGAAGCACTAGCCCGGTCGGGCTTTCTCTACATCACAGATAATCGCAGCCAAATAACAATTCCATTTATTGTCTTCGTATTGTGTTGCCGTGGAGTTATCAGTATGCTCCTAAGGAGGTGCTGTGTTAGCAGATATGGGTAGAAACGTTCGCGCAAAACTTCATGTGTTGAAAACGTTGACGTATGCTTTCCATCCCTGTCGATGTCTTGTCTGGAAACTACAATATGAGCTTCCTCAAAAAAGGCGCGAAGAGAATACAGAGTCGTCAACGCATGAATGTTACCCCAGGTATTATTAAGGTCTATAGGCTACGGCAAATGGTTACCGTCAGGCAGGACTTGTACGTATTTTCCACTTTAGTGGTATAAAAGAAAGCTGATAATATATATTACTAGCTGCTACCCGCGGCTACTCCCGCGTGGAGTCAAATAACGTAGCCTATGTGTTAATGCAGATCATAATCTATCTACGTGTCAAATTTCATTCAAATCCGTTCAGCCGTTTAAGTGTGAAAGAGCAACAAACATCCATCCATACATACAAACTTTCGCATTTATAATACTAGCTGCTGCCCGCGGCTCCGCCCGCGTGGAGTCAAATATCATAGCCTATGTGTTAATCCAGATCATAATCTATCTACGTGTCAAATTTCATTCAAATCCGTTCAGCCGTTTAAGTGTGAAAGAGCAACAAACATCCATACATACAAACTTTCGCATTTATAATACTAGCTGCTGCCCGCGGCTCCGCCCGCGTGGAGTCAAATATCGTAGCCTATGTGTTAATCCAGATCATAATCTATCTACCTGCCAAATTTCATTCAAATCCTTTCAGCCGTTTAAGTGTGAAAGAGCAACAAACATCCATACATACAAACTTTCGCATTTATAATATTAGTAGGATTACTTCTAACAACAATTCTTATTAGAATAACCAGTTGCGCATACGTCTTCCTTCAAGACGTGTCAATGAAGATACCGATTTTGACATTGACTGCCGTCAGACCTCCACGACCGAGGAGGAGAACCAGATCACTCTTAGGTTGGATCCCACGTCTCTCAAAATATAATTTCTTGGACGTGCTGGTTTCCTAGCGATGTTTCCCATCACCGGCGAACAAGTCATAATTACAAATACGAGTATGTTCATAAATGCAAAAACACGAATTTAGTGATACATGCTAGGATTGGAACCGGGAACTATAATTGAACAGGCCGGTTCCTTATCCACTGGGCTATCACAGTTTTTTTTAAAGTTACTTTATATTTTTTTTATTGGCTCAGCATAGTGGCTCCGCTTCCCAAATTGCAGCGGCAACTGACAAAGGACTACAGTGTCCTGTCAGTTGACGCTACCATGCTGGACCGCAAGGCCCTTCTTCTTCACTTCTTGTAAAGATCTCGCACCCGTTTGGTCTCCAATATACAGAAACACCTAGACCAAGACAAACAGACATGTGTTCATACGCACAAACATTCATCTTGTGCGGGAATCGAACCGCTTTGGTGCCAAAGTGACCATCGCTAGCCATTACACCACCGAACTCATCTCGAATTTCGAAGTGCCTTTTAACTGTCGTAGTTAAAATGAATAACCCAAACGTATTTATAATATTATATATTATATTATATTACTAGCATACGGCCCACAGATGTAAAGCGGTTAGCGTAGCCTATTAACGCTTGTAATATATTAAGTATCACTGCACGCGCCTCCTCTGCTGGTTACAGTGGCAGCAATTTCTTAGGAGCGGTTTTCTGTGAGGTGGAGGTACTTCACAAAACGGGCTGCTTTGATGCGCCCTACATCTCTCGAAATATCCAGACAAAGACAAACAGACACGTTCATACACACAAACGTTTGTCTTGTGTGAGAATCGAACCCACGAGCGTTGGTGTCAAGGTCGCGTCATTCACAACTGCGCCACCGAGCTCGTCGAAAATTGTAGTTTTACAATTTGTGCACTATGCCCAATCTCCTTTTTAGCGTTATCTTGTTTCTGAATCCATTAGAATTCGCGGGGTCCGCTACCTAAGACTAAAGATTTGGCAAAGATAAATTGGTACATTTTTTTTTTATACAATGTCGCGAGTCATGCAAGCATACGGTCCACCTGATGTAAAGCAGTTACCGTAGCCTATAAACGCGCGTAACATACTGAGTATTACTCGCGCGATGCCTCCTCTGCTGCTTACACAGCAACTCCTTAGGAGCTTACTGGTGACCTCACTCACGCACAGGAACACAACAATCCCCCTCTAGGGAGTTGTTATTTGGCTGCGGTTTTCTGTGAGGTGGAGGCACTTCCCCTGCTTTGATGCGCCCTACCTCTCTTAAAACAAGTACATGAAGCGACTGCCGTCAGACCTCTACAACCCTTTTGAAACATAATTTCATGGAGGGGTGGGTTTCCTCCGGATGTTTTTATTATGTCCGATAATTACAAACATGTAACGATAATCCACAAACAGGAATTTAGTGGTGTATACTTACATTTTAGGATTCGAACCATGGATCAGTTTGTCAACAGGCCGGTTTTTTATTCGCTAGGCTGTCACTGCCATATATTAAAACTATGGATATTCTCATGCCATCATATCGGTATGCATATCACGCCTCTAGTTCCCGCGCCGCGACCAAATGCGACTACGCATATTCTAGAAAAACAATTACTATATGTAACTGGTGAAACATATTACATGTTAAAAATACCAAGTTATATAAATGTGAATCTTTTTCATGCCTGTAAAGAAAATTTCGGCCCTAAATTTGTCACTCTCACCACTCAGCATGATGGTAAATCATGATGACTTTTTAATAGAACACTATTTCCATAGCCTTAAAATTTCCGAGATATCATACTACTAGTGAAAAGTGAAAATTGGTTTGTGCAGTCAAATTCAACAAAAAAAAAGCAGTCAAATGCGAGTCCGACTCGCGCTCTGAGGGCTCCGTAAAAAAATATTTTCGTAAATGATTGTCGGAAAAATGAATTTTTTTTTGCAATGGAACTACAAATTTCCGGTTTTTGGGATTGTTTCTTTACTTGTGCTACACGACATTGCTTTTTATGATTCTAGGTCAACGAGAAGTACCCTATAGGTTTTGATTCCCTTGCGTGTGTCAAAATATGCGCGTAAACAAGACATAAACAGCCGTATCTTTTGATTGCATCAACTTAGAAGTTTGATTATTTCACTGCTCGAAGGGATAGCATACCTGAGTATTTGGTATTAATTTCAGCTTGAGAGCTTGTTCCTGAGAAAAAGCACCTTGACAGACAGACAGACGGACAACGAAGTGATCTTGTATAGGTTCCGTTTTTCCTTTAAGGTACGGAACCCTAAAAATGCTCACATGGGAATCGTCAATCACCTGTGCTATTTATCGTTATCCCATTCCTTATATTTTGTAGACTATACTGCTGGGACATTCAGAGTCGGTTATTTACTTACTTACGTACTTCTCGTTGATCTAGAATTATGAAATTTGGTTCCATCACAATCATTTGCGAAAACATTTTTTTACGGAACCCTCAGAGCGCGAGTCGGACTCGCATTTGAAGGTTTTTATATAACATCGAGAGGCTTTATAACATTGCATATCTTACGTCCCACCTAAAGTACCGTAACTTATGAACACAACAATTCTTCAGAAAGATGTTATTTGGCTGAAGTTCTTCTGTGAAGTAATTTCCCAGTCAGAACATTACTGACTTGTAATAAGAAATTCGCTTCAATTGAACTAAAATTAAGTTTAACGGCTGTGCAGACTAAAAATAAATCGTTCGTCTCCCAAAAAACAGTAAACATTTGAAAAGAAAACAAGAAGAGGAGGTCCGCGGCCGGGCGCGCGCTCAGCGGTAGTTTGCCGCGTATGTAGCACATCGGGTCACTTTCAAAACCCGCCGTCCTTGGGATTGTTGCCAGCCTGCGCGAATATAGGCCACTTGGCTTTGTTTTGAAACGAGTAGCTTTTTAGATCCGCGCCACCGCTGTTTCAACTGTAGCCGTTTTTATTACACGCGCAAGAAGTTGTAAGAAACTTTTACCGAAAGGGTAAGTTTCGGTAAGTATTTCCGACTGGTTAAGGACTGGGTAAAGCGTAAGGAAATGAATGTGCTTTTCGCACTAATACTTTTTAGGGTTCCGTACCCAAAGAGTAAAACGGAACCCTATTACTGAGGCTCCGCTGTCCGTCCGTCCGTCCGTCCGTCCGTCCGTCCGTCCGTCCGTCCGTCCGTCCGTCCGTCCGTCCGTCCGTCCGTCCGTCTGTCACCAGGCTGTATCTCATGAACCGTGATAGTTAGAGAGTTGAAATTTTCACAGATGATGTATTTCTGTTGCCGCTATAACAACAAATACTAAAAAATAGAATAAAATAAATATTTAAGGGGGCTCCCATACAACCAACGTGATTTTTTTTTGCCGTTTTTATAGATAATGGTACGGAACCCTTCGTGTGCGGGTCCGACTCGCACTTGGCCGATTTTTACTTTTTCATTTCTGCTCATTTTTGTTAGCATTTATAAGAATAGATTTTTCATTTGATCAATGAACTGCTACAGCAAATAACAAAATCAATTCTTCATAACAACCCTTATTCATCCCACTGCAGTGATATGGGTCTGCCTTCAACAGGAAGGTTTAGAGTCACGCTGCTCAGCTGTATATTGGCGGAGGATAATGTTTTCCCCCATATATGTTCATTTTTAGTTCCGTAACTCAAAAGGAAAAACAGAACCCTTATAGGATCACTTTGTTGTCCGTCTGTCTATCTGCCCGTCTATCAAGACCCTTTGTCTCAGGTATCAAGTTGAAATTAATATCAAATACTCAGGTATGCAATCCCTTCGAGCAGTGCAAAAATCAAACTTCTAAGTCAACGTAATCCAATGATACAGCTGTTTGTGCCTAGTTTATTATATTTATATTTTGAAACTCGCAAGGAAATCAAAACCTATAGGGTACTTCTCGTTGTCTAGAATCATGTAATTTGATAAGAAGCAATGTCATGCATCACGAGTAAAGGAAAAAATCCGAATACCGTAAATTTGTAATTACATCACAAAAAAAGAAATGTGCGAAAATAATTCGCGAAAATAATTGTTTATGGTCCCTCGGTGCCTCGGTCCAAAATAGTTCACGATAATACCGTACTTCACGCGACCCTGCTATGTACGGTTGCTTTTTATTGTGCTTTTGAATTATATAATATGTTTAGTTTAAATTTATTTGTGTAAATTGTACTCCCACACGTATTATTGAGTATATATTACACAACATCTTTACCAAACTTTTATTTCTTTAGGAGTGGTAGCGTTCGGTCAGTCCCACATAAAGGACGATTACGATTTGACAAAAAAATAATAAATAATTCACGATTTTTAGCTTTGTTATTATTGATTTCTAAATTAATATCTTCATAGGCAATATAAGTGCGAAATTGTCATTCTTACTTGTTTCAACCTCGATTTTTATTTGTTTCAACCTCGGTTCTTGCTAGTTTCAAGCTCGAATCTTATTTGTTTCATCTCGCTTCTTACTTGTTTTAACCTCACTTCTTACTTGTTTCAATCTCGATCCCTACTTGTTTCTATCTCCTTTCTATTTATTTCAATCTCGGTTCTTACTAGTTTCAATCTTGATTTTTACTTATTTTAAACTTCGCCTTTAACTTGTTTCAATCTTGATTCTTACTTGTTTCTATCTCCATTCTATTTATTTCAACCTCAGTTCTTGCTAGTTTCAATCTTGATTTTTACTTGTTTCTATCTCCATTATATTTATTTCAACCTCGGTTCTTGCTAGTTTCAATCTTGATTTTTACGTATTTCAACCTCGATTCTAACTTGTTTCAATCTTGATTCTTACTTGTTTCTATCTCCATTCTATTTATTTCAACCTCGGTTCTTACCTCGGTACTTACTTGTTTCAATCTCGATCTCTACTTGTTTCTATCTCCATTCTATTTATTTCAATCTCGGTTCTTACTAGTTTCAATCTTGATTTTTACTTATTTTAAACTTCGCCTCTTACTTGTTTCAATCTTGATTCTTACTTGTTTCTATCTCCATTCTATTTATTTTAACCTCGGTTCTTGCTAGTTTCAATCTTGATTTTTACGTATTTCAACCTCGATTCTTACTTGTTTCAATCTTGATTTTTACTTGTTTCAACTTTTCTTCTTACTTGTTTCAATCTTGATTTTTACTTGTTTCTATCTCCATTCTACTCGTATTTATTTCCACCTCGGTTCTTGCTAGTTTCAATCTTGATTTTTACTTGTTTCAACCTCGATTCTTACTTGTTACGATCTCGATTCTTATTTATTTCTACCTTTGTTCTTAGTTGTTTCAACTCAATTTAGATCACAAAACATTAGAATCGACCTTGATAAATTTCTTGCACATGTGATTTGTTGTGCGGACATTGACTGAAGACTTCGTCTACTTCGAGAATTGAAGACACCGATCACGTCCCCTGAACAGTTCTCCACTCGGGTTAGAAGTAGAAATAGGTTTATAAGCTAGAAGAAGCTACTTGAAATTTGATAGAAGTGCTCCATACGATCCATTCTATCCATTTGGGTATCTCAGAAACGGCTTTGAAGATTTGGATCAAATTATTATTTAGATAAAGTTTTACTGTAAAGTTGTATTTCCTAAAAAATTGGTTGTCTGTAAAGTCGGTTAACGGACGATAACTTTACGCGATAACGTCATAATCGTGTAGATTGTGTGCTGCCGCTGTCTCTCTTCTACTCGGACGCATCGGGCGATGGAGTGGAAGAGAGATAGCTGCGTTACAAGCCGAACGCTTAGGCCGATCGTGCCTCTCTACCGCTTGTTCCGCGCTCTCGCCTGCACGCTCGGCTCAGGCGGAAAGTGTCTCTTTTTTGTGCATGCAGCCGGCGTTCATCAATTTATAAGACTTTATCACGTCAAAAATAAAAGATGCCAAGCGAAACTCGGTTTGTGTAGGCAGTCTTTGGGCTTGGTAGTTGGAATGGAGTTTAGTCTGTTAGTTTTATGATTGATCGTTGTACGTACAAGCATGCGGAAAACTCCTTCTTTGCAACAAGCTTGCAAACTATGGAGATTTATAACACTGTCGGAATTCATATACGTGGTACCCACGGCACATATAATTTTCCACTTAGTGATATATGGGGGAGTCGTCCGATCATCGCCTGTTACACCAATTTTACTCTATAGATTTAAATTATGAATAATAATATGTATTGTAGTAATTTGAGTTTAAACGAAAAGCGCATAAATAACAGTCGTAAGTACCTAATAGATGGTTTGAATGGACGCCCGTAAATTATCCAGTTAATAAGCCATGTCTATGAATTCCTAGATTTCTAGTTGCGTTTGGATTTTGCAATATATAACTATGAATTTCTTTGATATCTGTTCTTGTTTGTTTATTTAACACACATATTATATTTATTCAAGAATTTTTTTTTGCATAGTTCAAATTGAGTTAAGTAATCGTCATATATATTTTTTTCTAATGATAACTCCGACTCAACTTTAACTTATCCCAAATACGGGTTTCCCTTCAATCGAAGGGCTTTAGAACATACTAGACGAGTTTCTCCGAGCTTCGGAGGGCACGTTAAGCCATCGGTCCCGGCTGTTGACGATAGATGACAGGCGTTAAGCTAAGTCAGTGGCACTCGGGCGGCTTAAAAACACAGGCCTCCGCTAATCCGCAGTTGAGCAGCGTGGCGGAGTATGCTATAAACCTCTTCGGTTGAAGAGAGACCCGTATCCCTGCAGTGGGATGAGTAAGGGTCGATGTGGCGGTGATGGCGTAAATTTCTGAGCGCATAAAGCTTGTTGAAACTTGTGTTGCCTTGTTGAATCGGTACAGAAATGGAGGAATATTGGATCGAACTGTGACATGTGACGAAAAGTGGATTCTTTATGATAATCGTAAGCGAAAAATGCTATGCCTGACTCCAGGTCAAACGATGCAACACAATAATAAATAATAAATATTGCCGGACAAATTACACAGCGCCACCTAGCCCCAAAGTAAGCGAAGCTTGTGTTATGGGTACTAGACAACTGATAAACATACGTAAATACATTTTTTTTTTGTAAATACACACTTATTATACATAGAAAATACCCAGACCAATACAAACAGACATGTTCATGCACACAAATGTTTGTACTGTGTGGGAATCGAACCCACGAGCGTTGGTGTCAAAGTAGCGTAACAGCGCGTTTCACCACTGCGCCACCGAGCTCATCGTGCCCAGTGCCCTAAAGCAAAGCTTACCAATAAAAAGGTAATGGTTACTGTCTGATGGTCTTTTCATGGCGTCACTATAGCTTGCTTAGGTCTGGTCAAGCAATAACAGCAGATGTTAACTGTGCCGAAATTCGAACAATGATGACAAAACTGGCAGTGAAACAGCCCCGACTCGTGAATCGATCTTCACCATTATTTCTCCATGATAATGCAAGACCTCACACTGCACGAGAAACCGTTGTAACTCTACAAGAGCTGCAGTTAGAAACCATACGTCATCCTTCGAACTCGCCAGACCTTGCTCTAGCTGACTACCATTTTTTTCGTGATTTGGACAATTTTCTATGTGGTAAAAAAAATTTCTTCCCCGGAAGCAGTACAAAATCCTTTCACACAGTTTGTCGAACCTAGATCTCCAGAGTTCTAACGCAAAGGCATAAATAAACTTCCGACTAGAAGGCAGCAATGTATGGATAATGTGGGTAAATATTTTGATTAAATAAATATGTTACATCTTAGATTAAAAACGAGTTTTAATTTTTCAGTACAAGTCGGCAATTTCATACTTTAACCCCTAATATATACTCGTAGGTATATCGTTTGCTTTTTGATTGCATAAAATTTAAATTTAATACGTTTCATCGCTTTGAAAAATTGTTTTATGTTATAAATGACTCTTAACAAATTCGTGCAAAATATCCGTATACAGCTTTTTCTAACATCATGTACATTATAATTACATATCTCTCAGCGTGAACATATAATCGAGTACGATCAGCAAAAAATGATTTATTCCGATTACGGTGCACCTGCCGACGGTACGATTGGCATGTGCTGAATTATCATACTATGTATTTATTATTGAAAAAATATGCAGCTGCTACGTGACGCAGGTAAGGCTGGATGTTGATGAGTTTGTTTGCCCAGCCCAGGTTTTATATTGTTGATAGAACGTGGTCGAAAAACGGCGACAGGCTCCTTGAGTATTTAGTCGGTTTTTAAAGGATCCGGTAGTGAAGTGATTAGCATACTACTGCTTTAACCTCAAAGCTTGTAGGTTTAATTCCCACACAAGACAAATATTTATAAGCACGAACATAATTGTTTGTTTTGATCTGGGTGAAGTACTTAGCTCCAATCTCACAGATAACCACCGCCAAATGAGGTCCTGGAGGATTGTAAGGTACTAATGAGGAGCTATGTTAGCAGCAGAGTTGCACACACTAGCAATAGCTCCTGTATTACAAAAGTTTATAGTATATAGTAGGTATAGTAGCACATCAGATTTTGACAGTTCACTAACAGTGTTAGGAGCAGAGCAAGCGATCATAGGCTACGGTAGTCACTTTAGATCAGGTGTGCCGTACGCTTCGATGTCTCCGAAGTTGTATAAAGACGGGTAATGTATGCTTATCGTAACAGATTGTTACAACGTCGAGATTTGTATTTGTGTTGTGTTTTCCATAGCTTATAAATACTTGCACTATAGCTAGTATCGTTCACGCTTTGCCAGCCTCGTTGGTAATACAGTAAAGTACATGATGTGATCGTATGGTTCATGATGTTTACTCCATATTCTACATAGGGTTTATATATGCGCGCAGTCCGACAATTGATACAGCGAGTGTGTGTGTGAGTGAGCAGTAATCAGTCCTGTATCCAGTAAATAAATAACAACCCTATTGACCGGCGGTCACCGGTTTGAATTTGGCTGTAATACTAAATTCGTATTTTCGAATTTATGTACATATTTGTAGTTATCACTTGCTCGGCGGTGAAGAAAAACATTGTAAAATTGCCGAGCATTTATCTGGAAGACCAAGACTAACCTACCATGACCAAATTGGTCGTGTTTTATCAGAAGGTGATGTCAGGAAACTTGGGAACGGGCGAGCTCAATATATACCCACGCGCGATAGCCTGAATATGCTAGGCATGGATATTCGTTGCGACCTAAACCAACGAAATTACATCGAGAGCCTCATTTTAACAGCTTCAAAGAAACTCGGAGTCCTGAACAGGGTGCGCCGGTTCTTCACGCCGGACCAGCTTTATAAGACTCAAGTTCGGGCCTGCGTGGAGTATTGCTGGCATCTCTGGGACGGCTCCGCACAGTATCTTCTCGAGGCTCTCGACAGGTTGCAGCGACGGGCTATCCGCATAATCGACGACGAAGAGGTCACAAAACACCTAGAACCTCTGCAACTTCGTAGGGACATAGGATCCCTAAGTACATTTTACTGCCTGTACAATGGTGAGTGCTCAGAAGAACTATTTTCCCTTATCCCACTCTCTCCCTTCCGTCATAGAACCACACGTACAGGCTTGCGATGTCATGATTCCACTGTTGAGGACATTAGTTCTCGTACTAAACAGTTCGGCAACTCCTATCTCTGTCGAACTATTAAAAAGTGGAACGCCTTGCCTGCACATGTGTTTTCTCCTTCCTACGACATGGGATCCTTCAAACGTAGCGTGAAGAAGCACCTTGCGGGCCAGCATGGTAGCGTCAACTGACAGGACACTGTAATCCTTTGTCAGTTGCCGCCGCAATTTGGGCTCCTCTTTTCTATGCTGAGCCAATATAAACAAAAATAAAAAAGAGCGTGCTTGAAAAGAGCTGTAAATGTTAAAGAAGCTAGCGAAGTGTGCAAGGACCGCGTCTTATTGCGCTTGGTTCTCTCTAGCGTGAAGATATACATATATAAATTTACTTCGCAACTTTTTTTTCAGTCTGCTCAAGTGTAAGGTGCAGAGAATGACATATCACCGGGCAGCTCCCCGGGGTCGTCCAGAGAAAACTTTTAATTAACTTAGCCTTCAGTCGCGAGTACTATCTTTCCCGTTAACTTATACTTCAGAAGGGAATTTTAAACAGAATAAAATAAACTAGAGACGTTTTCTAGTTGCATCGCTGTTTAACTTTTACGTGTATATCAAGTATGTTAATAGATTCTGGCGTTGTTTTGTGAAAGTCAAATTAACATGCTTTTTAATATAATCTGCTTTGTGTTCCGCCACCAATTATTTCATGCGAACTAGCGACAGCCTGCACCCACTACCGTTTGTAGCTGCAACACGCCGTCAGGTCCTCGCGATTGCCCGCCATCTGCAACAGAAACCGACTACACCCGTCACCGTTGCTGCCGTGGTTGCTCCGGTCGTCTCCGCGACACGTGTTTTGCCTCTCCACGAGTCATCCTCAGGCGCTGTAGATGTTAGTTGTTAGAATAACATGCTACAAGTCTACAGATGCTAGTTCGCATGAACTAATTGGTGGCGGAAGCTCACAAAGCAGGGTAGATCATATTGGTATGCAATAAAGTATGTACCAACAAGATAGTCTTTATGAAGAATGAGAAAATAGATATACGATAAAAAGGTAGAAGAATGTCGGAGCCGAGGAAGTTCAAGACTCACCTGCATGAACAAATTGATCGTGTTTTATCAGAAGGTGATGTCAGGAGCTCTAGGGACCAGACAGCGCGCTTGAAAAGAACTATGAATGATAAAGAAGCGACTGGGGAGTATGATTACCGCGTCTTATGGCGCTGGGTTCTGTCGTCTACGCCGCAAGGAAGTGGCGTTAAGATATACGCACATACATGGACAAGGGGAGTTTTTATATCATCAACTCTCTATCTATTATTTTTTATACAATGTCGGGAGGTATACAAGCGTACGGCCCACCTGATATAAAGCTGCTACCGTAGGCTATGATCGCTTGCAATATATTAAGTAAATGTAAACTGATGTGACATTTTCCTAATACTACGGGTAACAAATAAGAATACAGCATACCTGATGTAAAGAGGTTACCGTAGTCTATGGACGATTGAAATACCAGAGATGCCTTGTCACTCATCGGGAGCTATCTGGTGACCTCACTCGTAGAAGCCCAATAATCCTCCAGGTAATCGTCATATGATTGCGCCTTCTGTAAGGTTGTATATCGTCGGCGAAGAGTTACTGTCATTAAAGTTTGAGAAAAAATTTGAGACAGGAGATATGGAGTCTTTAACGATGGTATACGTATGGGCTAATCATTATTAAAAAGTTTTGTGTTACATCTCTATACAACGTCAGAAGGCATAAAAGCATACGGTCCACCTGATTTTGACGAGCTCGGTGGCTCAGTCGTGAATAACGCGACTTTCCCACACAAATTCCCACACAAGGCAAACATTTGTGTGCATGAACATGTCTGTTTGTCTTGGTCTGGATGTTTTAAGAGAGGTAGGGCGCATCAAAGCAGCCCGCCTGGGGAAGTACCTCCACCTCACAGAAAACCGTAGCCAAATAACAACTCCCTAGAGGGTTGTTGTGTTCCTGCGTGTGAGTGAGGTCACCAGTAAGCTCCCAAGGAGTTTCTGTGTAAGCAGCAGAGGAGGCATCGCGCAAGTGATACTTAATATGTCGCAAGCGTTAATAGGCTACAGTACCCGCTTTACATCAAGTGGGACGTATGCTTGTGTGTCTCCCGACGTAGTATAAAAAAAATGTAAAGCAATTACCGTGAATGGACCAAAACAAAAGAGCATGCATGTTTGGATCGGTGCACCTGGCGTTCTATAGTCTCTGCCTATACCAATGGGAGACAGGAGTGATGACATGCTATGCTATTTAGTTATTTACATAGTTATCAAATTAATTATCAGCTGTTTGCCAGCGAATTCATAATTAAGTCCATGTTTCTCCCCGATCCTCAGAACTAAAACTAAAAGAGGGTAGAACGTGACCCCTTGGCCGGTAAATGGCGAAGCGGGGGCTCCAGTGACCCAGTTAAGGGGGGAAACGCTTCCGCCGCCTTTCAATCAACGATGGAAAGTGCCTTTGAATGCGACTCTTGTTTCAGCTTTTGGATTGACGGTATTTATAGGCCTGGAGCTTGTAACCATTGGATATAACATATTTGATACGTTTGACATTAGATTTTTTTATCCCCGCAACTTGTTAATTAACAAACGGGGAATTGGCTTGTGCCAGGAACTAAGGCAAGTAAGCTTTTGATGAGTTCGTGGTACAGTGGTGAAATGCGCTGTTACGCTCCTTTGACACCAACGCTCGTGGGTTCGATTCACACACAGGACAAACATTTGTGTGCATGAACATATTTGTTTAACACACGGCATTGAGCCCTTGAGTTTGAGAAGAGATTTTGCTTCCCTTTGCGTGTTCTACCGGCTGTATAATGGGTTGTGTTCTGAGGAGTTGTTCGACATTATACCAACAGCCTCGTTTTACAATCGCACAGCTCGCCGGCGGCTGGGAGTTCATCCGCACACACTGGAACCGCAATGGTCGCGCACTGTGCGCTTCACGAGAAATTTTCTACCGAGAACTATTATGTTGTGGAATGAGCTCCCTGCCGAGGTTTTCCCAAGGGACTACAGTATGGGGTTCTTCAAGAAAGGCGTGAAGAGGTTCTTACAGGGTCGGCAACGCAAGAGTGACACCCCTGGTGTTGCAAATGCCCATAGGCTACGGTAACTGCTTACCATCAGGCAGGCCGTACGCTTGTTTGCCACCTTAGTGGTATAAAAAAAAATTGTCTTGGTCTGGGTGTTTTAAGAGAGGTAGGGCGCATCAAAGCAGACCGTCTGGGGAAGTACCTCCACCTCACAGAAAACCGCACCCAAATAACAACTGCCTAGCCTAGAGGGTTGTTGTGTTCCTGCGTGTGAGTGACGTATCCAGTAAGCTCTTAAGAATATACCGTGTCAGCAGCAGAGGTGGCATCGCTCGAGTATTACTTTACGTAGGCTATGGCAACCGCTTTACATTAGGTGGGTCATATGCTTGTATGCCTCCGGACGCTATATAAAAAAAACAAATTTAATTCTGTTATTTACTATGTTCAATCAGAATTAAATTTATTTCATAGAATATAATTATTAGGTTAATTATCTATCTATCTATAACTTTACGTCAAATCCCTTGCGGGGTAGGCAGAGAGAACCGAGCGCCACGTGACTCGATCCTTACAAACCTCACTCGATTCTTTAACATTCATTGCACTTCTCGTGCACGCTCGCCGGTTTCTAAGACTTCTGACATCACCTCCCTATAGAACACTATCGATTTGATCATGGTAGGTAATTCTTGGCCTTCCGCGGCTCCTACACCCTTCCACTTTTTTATTGTATATCTGCGTCGTCATTCTTTCATCCTGCATTCTAACTATTCCATTCAGTTAGTAATAACTTGTAATAAAATGGGACCATAATTAAAATCTTCTATTAAGGATGTACGTACATTTTAAACACGTATCGAATCAATAATAATGTTGTATGGGCTATTTATTTGGTATTGAACACAGTGTAATTAAAGCGAACAAAAACTCGTCGAAATCAAGTGCCCGTAATGATTCACAAACGGTTTGGAGGACGAACTGAAGTCATGGGAACTTTTGTACGATAATTGCGCCGTGTTATGTTTTATATGTGTGACAGGTCAGTAGAAAAGTAGTGTCTTTTGATATTATAATGTAATATAGTGATAGTCCAGTGGATAAGGAACAGGCCTATTGGCCCGCGGGTCCCCGGTTCGTATCCTGGCGGAGGCATGTACCACTGAATTCGTGTTTTCGAATTTATGTACATATTTATCACTTGTTCGGCGGTGAAGGAAATCATCGAAACACACACGTCCAAGAAATTATATTTCCAAAGATCACCGCCGAACAAGTGATAAATATCCTACTAATATTATGCAAAAGTTTGTAGGTGTGGATGGATGGTTGTTGTTCTTTCACGCTTAAACGGCTGAACGGATTTGAATGAAATTTGTCACGTAGATAGATTATGATCTGGATTAACACATAGGCTACGTTATTTGACTCGACGCGAGCGGAGCCGCGGGCAGCAGCTAGTGTTACATAAATCCCAAAACCCGAATTTAGTGTACATGCCAGGATTCTTTCTTTGTCTACTAGGCTATCACTGCTATTTTATGGGAAATTGCATAAAAAGCATAAAAGTCACGCCTACAAGGAAGTGCATAGAGCGCAGCGCAGCGGCGCGGCGGCGGCGACGGCGGTCGATCGCTCAATTGTATACGTGTGTAGGACCGCTAACCAATCAATATTTTAATCTCTATTCGCGTATTTTATCTTTATTTGATGAACTCGGCGGTTAAGTGGTTAGCAATAGCTATTTTAATACGTCGTCCGTTCTATTTCCATACAAGACAACACATATGAACGTCTATGTTTATCTTACTCTGGGCGTTTCCTATGTATCGTATGTACATAAAAAAAGTGTATTCGCGTATGTTTATCCGCTATCTGGCCATAGCACAGGCTTTGCTTAATTTGGGACTAGATGGCACTGTTTATCCGGAGATATTTATTATTTTGTTTACAATGCAGTTAAACGCGGTAGAAATGCGAGCGTTGTGCGAAATTAGCGTAGCACTTGTGGACCGTGTTCGTAATGATGATGTTAGAAATGGAGTTGGTTGGCGAAAGAGATTTTCGGTGTTGAAATAAGAAAAGGCATGCTTCGTTCGTTCGGACATGTGGAAAGAATGCAGGAAGAAAGAATAACAAAACATATATACGAGTACAACGCGAAAGTGGAAGGATGTAAGAGTCGAGGAAGGCCAAGACTTACCTACCATGACCAAATTGATCGTGTTTTATCAGAAGGTGATGTCAGGAACCATTTAAACCGAGTATGCATGAGAAGAGCTGTGAATGTTATAGAAGCGAGTGAGGTACGTAAGAACCGAATAATTTTGGCGCTCGGATTCCCCTGTCTGTCCCGCAAGGGATCTGGCGTGAAGCTATAGATAGATTTACAATACAGAAGACTTCGTTTGTATATGAATCAGTGGCATTGGTTTCACATATCCGCTTGTTTGAGTCATTTCCTTACACGCAATTATCGGTGAAATGGTTTACACTCATTAATAATTTGGGGGTTTAACCAAATCGCCAATTGCTCATGATTCACGCTTGCTACAAACGCACCTGCCTTCAAGCTTTCGATTTTAATATCGAACAGGTACGGCGCGTTGATACTTTGATATTTGTTTATCCCAATTTACGCTCCCGTGCTTTGTTTACTTCCGCCACCCATTAGTTCATGCGGACTAGCGCCGGCCGGCACCCACCCGCTACCGTTAGTGGATGCAACATCCCGACGCTGCCATGGCTGCTCCGGTAGTCTCTGCTTCGGTTCAGCAGTGGAGCCGTTAGCACTAGAAGTTCGATAGTACTCTTATTATGGAATACAAATGAAAAGTACATATAGTACAGTGGTCAATGTGTTGAACTAGACTTGCACTTAACCTTGCTCGTTGTGTTTCATTCTTCAGATGGTGGTTATACGAGTGTGTGTGTATATCGTGGGTACGTAACCTAACGATTGTACCAATTTTTTTCACACCTATCCTTAACTTTATGCCAAGTTCCTTGCGGGGTAGGCAGGAAGAATCAGGCGTCACATTCCGAGTCGTGCGGCGTTTGGTCCTCTCTTCCTAACCAATACCGGAAGAAATTTGTTAACATATGTCTCTTTTCGAATCATCAATTACATACTAGTATATTTGTTCAACAATAATGATATCAAATGGTAGAATTTGATGTTATTAGGAAAATGTTGCCTGTGCTGAATAATTTCCAGACATCTCTGTCAGTTACATTGTTCATCAAATCTAATAACCTCTTTCAAAGAGTAACATCAAGAATACATTATTGCTTTGTTACAAATTATTATTCTTTACCAATAGATACACGTCGTACGTATCAACAAATGTAATCCAACTAAAAATTATTAGAGTCTCTACCATGTCTCTACATTAGTCATTCAGCAACGGCGTATCTGACAATACGAGCGAATGCGAGGATCCCGCGGGTCCTGGGAGGAGGGGGGCGATAGGGTGCGCAAGGGCAGCCTTATGCCCTTCACCGGGAGGTCACCTTGCCCAGGTACATGCGCGTGCGCCTATTGTTCATGCAACCTGACACCAAAATATATCCTGCAAACTCTACCCCGCCGAGCTTTTAACTGTATTACAACCCATCAAAGTTCAGATTACGTCGAGCGTCACGGGGTCTTGTGATGTTGATACTCCACTGTTACAAGTCCCAATTTGGCGTTTGAATTTTTAAAACCAATTGCATTTTATAGGAGAGCGTGACAGCATAATTTAAGGAAGGAGCACGAGGTCCGTTTTTTGCTGGTGCCGCCTTGCGCATGCTATTACGTCTGGTATTGTTTTTGCGAGCTTTAAAGCCTTTTTTTGGCGGTTTATTTTCTGTGTAATTATTCTAATGTATTTAATATCGTATTATAAGGCGTCTGCCCACTCGAGAGTTAGTAATGTATCCGTCAATGGCATGCAAATAGACTTTATTTTTAATGCGACACAACAGCGGTTGTGAAATGAGGAATGGCGAGTTCAGCAGGCAACAAAGGCTCGTGGATTCAATTCCTGTACAGGATAAACATTTGTGTGAATCTTGTTGGTTTTGTTTAAGAGAGGTAACGGTAAGAGGGCGTATCAATACCTCAGACCAAATATTTTTTATTAGGTCTGAGATCAATACAGGACTACAGGAAGTACCGTAACCTCACAAGAAAACGCAGCAAAATATAACTCCTTGGAGGGTTCTTGTGGTCCTGGGACAAGTTTCCATCCACCATCCACATCAACCATTACTCATCCCACTGCAGGGATACGGGTCTTCCTTCAACCGAAGGGTTTTAGAGCATACTCCACCACGCTGCTCAAATGCGGATTGGCGGAGGCCAGTGTTTTCAAGCTGCCCGAGGGCCACTGACTTAGCTTAACGACTGTCATCTATCGACAATATCCGGGACCGACGGCTTAACGTGCCCTCCGAAGCGTGCACCATGACACTCTTGTCAGAAAATTACACCACTACGGTATCAGGAACAAGGCTCTCGAACTTCTGTCTTCTTATCTGGGCAATAGGATACAGAAGGTCGATGTTAATGGTAAAAGATCTTCGGGGTCCCCTGTAGTTATGGGAGTCCCACAGGGGTCAATTCTAGGTCCATTCTTATTTTTAGTTTATATAAATGACTTACCTTATTATGTAAGGGATAAACATGAGATTGTATTGTTTGCGGATGATACCTCTTTGACATTCAAAATTAATAGACAGTTAGGTAATTATGACGAAGTTAACGATGCTCTCTCTAAAGTTATTCATTGGTTTAGTGTTAATAATCTGCTTTTAAACGATAAAAAGACTAAAGTAATTAAGTTCTCAACACCTAATGTAAGACAGGTGGCTACCAATGTACATGTTAATGGAACTAATTTAGCCCCTGTGGAGACAACTGTGTTCTTGGGTATAACAATTGACTCCAGACTACAATGGGGCCCACAAATTGAAAAATTATCAGGAAAACTAAGTTCTGCAGCCTATGCAGTGAAAACTATTAGACGGCTCACTGATATTGATACGGCTAGAATAGTTTATTTCAGCTACTTTCATAGTATTATGTCATATGGAATTCTTCTTTGGGGTAACTCCGCGGACATTAACACCATCTTTTTATTGCAAAAGAGAGCCATAAGAGCTATCTACAAACTTGGTCCCCGGGAGAGCCTTAGAGAAAAATTCAAAGAAATAAATATTTTAACAGTCGCATCGCAATATATCTATGAAAATCTTTTATATGTCCATAAAAACATAGACTCATTTTGTAAAAAGAGTGATACTCATAGCATAAATACTAGATATAAGCATAATCTTGTGTTACATGCAAGCCGTCTCCACAAAATAAGTAATTCTTTTATGGGGCAATGTATACGGTTCTATAACAAACTTCCCAGCAATATAAGAGAATTGTCAATAAACAAATTTAAAACTACTATTAAAGCCAAATTGTGTAGCAGGGCATATTATAAAGTATCTGACTATATTAATGATAAAAATGCCTGGGAGTGAGTCGATCCAATTATAATGTAATTAATAAAATATGTAAATTTGTTTGGACACCAAAAGAGGGATGCCTGAGTTTTTTGGCAGTATTTTTATCAGTGCTCACCTAGTCATAAACTGCACGGTAGGGAAAAAAATTGTGACGATTCCAAACAAATGTAGCCATTTTTACGGAATAAAAAGATTTTGACTTTGACTTTGACTTTGAAGCACGGAGAAATATGAGATAGATAAACCATCCATAGACAGGCTGCGGTGGACGTTGTTCCATGACACGCCCAACGACGCCATCGACCTCTTTGGAACAAGTTTATTATTTAAAAAACTGTTTAAAAAAATAGTCTGAAATATTTGAGAGAGGTACGGAACTTTACATGAGTGCGTGTCGGATACGCACTTGGCAGGTTTTTTTAATGAATCAACCGTGCTAATTATAACTAAAGAAGCCTTCCCTCCTGATGTAAAACAATATTATGTGGTTATAATGACGCTCGCAACATAAGTAGTATTGCTTACGAGTTGCCACCTGCGCTGCACGGCTCTGGAAGGAAGTCTGACTCACAAGCAGGAGCACAACAATCCACCAGTTCATTTTTATCACACCATGATATATTTATCTTATTATTTATATATATTGTCGAGCTCGGTGGCGCTGTCGTGAATAACGTGACTTTGACACCAACGTGCTTACATGGGTTCTATTCCCACACAGGCCAAACATTTGTGTGCATGAACATGTCTGTTTGCCTTGCCCTGGATGTTTTTAAGAGAGCTAGGGCGCAAAAAAAAACAGCCCTCTGAAGAAGCTTCACCTGACAGAAAACCGCAGCTAAATAACAACTCCTTAGAGGGTTGTTGTGTTCTTGTGAGAGGGGTCTCCAGTAAGCTCCTAAAGAGTTGCTGTGTTAGCAGCAGAAGTGGCATCGCACGAGTAATACTTAATGTATTGCAAGCGTTTATAGGCTACGGTAACCGCTTTGCATCACGTGGACGGTATGCTTGTACGCCCCGCGACGTTGTATAAAAAAAAGAAATAATAAAAAATAGAAACGCTGAAATTGAAAACTTGATTGGAAAAACAACACAATAAATATTCAATATTACTATTAAGTTTGCGGTATATGCGGTTACAAAACGAGCAGAGATAATTGAATATCGTTATGGGTTTTCTGTAAGGCTGAGGTACTTCCCCAGACGGGTTGCTTTCATGCGCCCTATCTCTCTTAAAAATAAATTTTCTAATACAATGACTGGACAAACAAATTTTCTTTGCAAATTTCCTATTGGGAGTTCTTACAGCAATTACATAAGTGATTATGTCCACCGTAATGGTCGACATCGGCCATAATATTGTTGGAAATTTGAGGAAATTATTTTGTAAATTTGCGTATTTTCAACTGTATTTTTTCATTACATCTTTTTTAATTGATATATAAGCTACTGAAAAAAAAAGGATATCTGTTGATGAGAAAAAGGAACTAAAATGTATATTTTCCTCTATTTATATATAGATATTTCACCACTTTTTTGTACGAAGAATTTGACAGCGAGCTATCGATGTACACTCGGATTTCTCACGAATCGTCTCCTATTAAAGAGGCATTGAATGCAAAAAGACTGCATTTGTTCTTGGGAACTGTGTCGCACCTTTCGATTTTCCTGGTGAATCTTTCGCCGAGCTTTCTTCTTAGAACCCTCGCGTTATAGTCCTTTTATACACTGTGAATCATACATTGTCTCTTTGTTTGACGATTTGACTGATGTGAAGCTGTTACTGTAGTCTATTAATGCAATAAATACACAGAATATCGATCGCTACACACTAACACCTTTGACAGGAACCTTACTTGCCCGAGTTCAGTATTGTTATTTGGCTGCAGTCTTCTGTAAAACTTGCCGACTTGTTTATCTAAGGTAGTTACACACTCCCCCATTTAAACTGTTCTTGATTAAATAATGGTCGTCTCACCTCTCCTTTATTAGACCTTCATAGTGTCTTCGTCTGCTTTGCTATGATATCATAGCACTAGTACTCGCAAAGCAAACGGCGAGATACATTGGCAGGCTAACTTAGATAGCTTTAAACATCTCATGCGCCTTATCTTAACATTTATGGATTAAGTGATACCGGTTACAATATTCTTAAGTACATTTATTTACCTTGGTTGTAATTTTAAAGACTAAATATATTTAAAAGAAGTTATTTTCGAATTTACTTGTGAAAAATCTCCAAATTCTACTCAAGAATTATAGACTCTATATAATACTTACTCAAAAATATAGACTCCGAATAAAATTTACTCAAGAATAAAGACTTCAAATAAAATCAACTCAATAATAAAGACTACAAATACAGTTTATTTTTTTATTTTTATTTTCAAAACATTTAACGCAGGATATTTATTGTTTGTTCCACAGGAATCTTCGCCCACATTGACGCTTATATCGTCAAAGGTAAGTGACAAAATTAAGGCATACTCATTTATCATTGCCATGCTTAAAGTCGGCGGGGCGAGTAAATATCCTGCGCTAAATTGTTTTATTTTATTTGTTTATTTGTTTTATAATAATACGCTGTGTGGAGTGTGTTGCATGCTTTAGAGCAATCATCATTCGACATCGCTACGTGTAAATGTTTGTGTGAAACATGTATTTGTTGTATTTAAGTAATTAGTAAGTAAATAGTATTTTATGAACAAGTATGTTGTATAATTTAGATATGTATACATGAACAATAATGTTGTCTGTATAAATTAAAAATAGTACTATTCTAATAGTTTTGATGGATGTAGGTCATCGTCATATTTAGAAATTAAGCTATTGTCATATGTACGTGGTGTATCTCGCGGGATAGTAAACAAGGCACTGGGTTAAATGAAGTAGAGTTTTTCCAAAATACCGCAGCCAATTATTATTCATAACTAAACAGAAGATTATTTAGTGGACGAATAGTTCTAGAATACAAAATGAAGAGAAAACAATAATAAAAAAAAGACTATGTATCTAAATTATCACAGAGGCAAAGCCTAAAGTAAAAAAATCTAATCACTGACAGGCGGACATAGCACCATGACTTCCTTTTATTTAGGTTCGGGACCCTAATAATGGTAATGTTATGTAGTAGCGTAGAAATTGTGAAATGATGATCAATAGATATGGCGCTAATACGCTTCATAGCGGAATTCCTGATAGCATTACATTATATTAATATTAGACGAAGACCATGGGCATGCTAAAAGCATACTATTATGTAGATCAAAGTATATGTACAAGTTAGATAAATATATTATAATAACACGGTTCACAATTTAATAAGGTCATATTTGTCCTGGTCCGAAAATTAATTCTCTTCAGCTCATTATAACTCCAAAATAACAATTTTGAATCATTTAGCTACCTAAGTTTGCCAATGTATTATTATATAATTGAAAATAGCTCTTAAATAAGGAATAATTAATCTTATTAAATAATGAATTTGTCAAGAAAGTAATATATTATTTTTACGACAATTGACCAAAATAAAATTCTGTTGCTTTTATATAAAATTTTCGCTGTACGGCATTTTAAATGTTGGATAATTGCCTTAAAATAACATTATTATATTGATAAATTCGCTGTTTTATTTTCTTTCATGAACTATGATTTTTCAATAATACCGCTATTTTCGAACGAGAAGCCCCCTTATCGTTTAATCTGACTTTGACATGAATACAGTAGATGTAATATTGATTTATTTGTAAACATCTGTAACTTTAGCTAAACCTGATTTTTAATAAAATGGCCCAAACATTGAGACTCGGGTAAGATTTATTATCTTAGATTGGATTTATCATTATTAATTTGTAATAATTATTTTATCGTTTTGTATGCAAAATACACTTTACTGATTTTTTGGAGTGCACGTGAGTATATGATCAGAACATTTTACACCCAGCTATTGCGAAAGTGAGATATGATGAGGCAGAGTCCTAATTACTCCTAATTAACTGGGAGTCCGACTGGATAAGTAGCTCTATCTTACAGAATACGGTAGCCTAGTAAGAACTTCCTAGAGGATAGTAATGCCACTGCGAGTGAGTAAGCACCAATAAGCTCCCAAGAAGTCGCTGTGTTGGCAGCGGATAAACAAGGCCCGATCTCTTAAGAGTTCATATGCTATGTTAGGCGAGAGTAGGGCGCTAGCTTGTTTGCCTTCCGGCGTAGTTGATAAAAATGACATATGAATGATTTTGACTCTAACAATCAAAATGCCAATTAATAGTTTATAATGGCATGACGTGATATTAAAAAAATAGTACATAATAAAATGGTTGTGCACTCAAAATAATAATATTAATTTGTTAACAAAATTTGCCATAATTCAAAATATGTCCCGAATAAAATTAAATGTCTTTGCTTCGAAAAGAAAAAAAAAATGATCCGTAAATTAATTTATAAGAGGTGATGATCGAAATGTTTATTTTAGAATTCGTTCGGTAAATTAACATTTTGATTTAATTAGACATTATTTTTAATGTGTATGATATTACTTTTACAAGTTTGATTTTTATTTTTATTATTTACTTTCTTAACCTTTTGAACGGAGCATATTTAGAAGAACAGTTTATCGTCCACTTTCGATATTCGAATGTCCTGATCAACACTGGTCTGAAAACAATGTTTTTATAATACAATAAATGTTATGACATATTGTATTTATAATATGGCGGTTACTTTTTCGACTACAATTTAAAACTAATATAAACGTAAAAGTAAAGCGAAAACCATAAGCCGTGGTAGACTAGTGGATGGATAACTCTCCTCTTGTTCGCCTCTAGAGTCTCTGGTTCGAATCCTGGGGTGAGAACAAAAATATTGTGAGGAAACACGCCCATCCAAGAAATTATATTTCGAAAAACGTGTGTAACTTAAGAAAACTCTGGTCCTTCTGCAATGTGGAGGTCTGACAGCAGGCGCTCCATGTCATAATCTTCCCCAAATCGTCGGTGGCGGGCCGTAATTTCAATGTTTTAGGAAATGGGATATCACAAGGAAGAAGAAGTTACGTAAACGAAGGAAGTCTAAAGTTAAGTAACTGGTTTTCCGTTTGTTCTGCATCGGAAGGCAAACAAGCATAGACTCAATTGATGTAAAGTGGTTACCGCAGAATAGCATATCATAGTCTCAGTGCTATAATTACTCGAAAAAAAAAAATTAATGCTGTTTTAAAGAAACAGTTTACTGAATTTCCTCAGAATTCTTTTAATTTTTTTCTGCATAGAAGAAGAGATGACTATCCAGAAGTGTAAATCGCGAGGCTGTCCGTCCAACACCTCAGGGCGTTATTAATTATACTAAACATATAAAGCAGTATTAATAAATCTATAAGCGCGAGCCAATAAATAACATTAATTAACCCATTTACATAATCACCTCGCACTGATTGATGTCTAATGAGACGGTGACGTCTTTAAATTACTCGTATTATAATAGAGAGGCTGTGATGAATTATATTGATGGTTTGACTGACATTTATTTTGACCGATCAAAAAATAAATTTATTGATTTAATTTTGATCGGTCAAAGTCAAAGAAAGGATAATATTAAATTGACGAGCTCGGTGGCGCAGTGATTAGTAATCAACGCTTGTTTGTCTTAGTCTGGGTGCTTTTAAGAGTGGTAAGGCGCATTCTGCTATTCAGCTCTTTGCTATTCATTCAGCTACCAGTCTGGGGAAGTACCGCCACCTCACAGAAAACCGCAGACAAATAACAACTCCCTGTGTGTTGTGTTCCTGCGTGTGAGCGATGTCACCAGTGGACTCCTGAGAGTTGCTGTGTTAGCAGCAGAGGTGAGGCATCGTGCGAGTGATACTTAATTGTATATTATTATAATTGTATATTGCAAGCGTTCATACTCTGCGGATACCGCTTTACAGCAGATTAGCCGTATGCTTGTTTACCTCCCGTGTTGTATAAAAAAATGCATTAAACAAAAATAATTCAGTGTTACCCATGTATGTACATGTTTGTAATTATCACATACTGGGTTTGAATTAGTTGCAATGACATACGCAACGACGCCCACCAATCTTGATGAGCGTCGTTGCCTATGTCGTTCTGACTAAACACGAAGGTTAAGTAATTTCGACCGCAGCCTGTTTATAGATGGATTTTCTATCTCGAACTTCCCCGGAGGGCGTCCCTCTCTTCGGAGGGTACGTTAAGCCGTCGTTAGATGACAGCCGTTAACTAAGGTAGTGACCTCCAGGCGTCTTTAAAACACTGGCCTCCGCCAATCCGATGATTTGTTTCACCGCTAGAGCAGGTCATAAATCCTACTAATATTATAAATGCGAAAGTTTGTATGTATGGTTGGATGTTTGTTGCTCTTTCACGCTTAAACGGCTGAACGGATTTGAATGAAATTTGGCACGTAGATAGATTATGATCTGGATTAACACATTATTTGACACCACGCGGGCGGAGCCGCGGGCAGCAGCTAGTATGTACATAAATCCGAAAACACGAATTTTGTGGTACTTACCGCCGCCATAATTCTCACCGGGGACCAGGCGGTCAATAGGCCGGTCCTTATCCACTGGGCTGTCACTGCACTATGCATGTCGAAATCAGTATCCTCGGCTAATCATAGGTAGAGGACCTCGCCAATCCTAATGCATTACGAGGCGGAACACAGCTAGGACGAGGCCTTAAATAAAAATATCACATACGTGGCACATGACGTGTTGTCGCCTTTGGACGGGAGCACCTTGACACCAGCCAGGATCTTGTGACTCGGTTCAGATACGAGCTGTGAAGATTATCGATGATCCGTAGCTTACGCACGGTGTTAAGCCCTTAAGTTCAAGGAGAGTCTTTGCGTTCCATTGTGTGTTCTACCGATTGTAAAAAGTGTTGTGTTCCGAGAAGTTATTTGAGCAGTCAGAACCCGTTATATACGTTTTCCTATCCTATAACTTCACGCCAAATCCCTTGCGGGGTAGGCAGAGAGAACCGAGCGCCACGTGACTCGATCCTTACATATCTCACTCGCTTCTTTAACATTCATTGCTCTTCTCATGCATGCTCGCCGGTTTCTAGGGCTCCTGACATCACCTTCTGATAGAACATGACCAATTTGGTCATAGTAGGTAAGTCTTGGCCTTCCCCGGCTCCTACATCCTTCCACTTTTGCATTGTATATCTGCTTCGTCATTCTTTCATCTTGCATTCTTTCTACATGCCCGAACCATCGGAGCATGCCTCTTCTTATTTTAACACCGACGCTCTCTTTCAGACCAACTCTATTTCTAACATCATCATATACGTTTTCCCATACATTTCGCGGTCGTATTCGACCACCCGGGTTTCGAAGGGTTAATACGATGCCTACAATTTTTTTTTACTACCGCACTGCTCATTGTAGGCAGGAAATTTATCCCCACACCCTGAAACCGTAATGGTCCCGTACTATTCGGTATTAGAGGTTTTTTTTTTGAGAACTCTTTATTTGTGGAATGAACTCCTGTTCATTTCGTATTAGGCAGGCTGTATGTTTGTTTGTTACTTTAGTAGCATAAAAAAATTAGGTTTTAGAACAAAATTTTTGAAAAAAAACGGTCAAACACACCTCAGTCTAGCCCTCCAAGAGTTTTGTACCATCGCATCGAGAAAAAAAAACGTTGAAATAACACGTTTCTTGTTTCCCATATAAGGAACGTGTCATTTCGGCATTTTTTTACCTGCTGTGATTTCCAATTCTACTTTAATTTTATTGCTTGTACTTATAACGGCCATTGTAATGCATACTCTGTCTATTAAAATGATCCTTTTGTTTAGGCTGCTATATCTTTATGTCAAATCCTTTGCGGGGTAGATACAGAGTAGCGAGCGCCACAGGACTCAGTTCTAACTAACACGCCCCACTCGCTTCTTTAGCATCCATAGCTGGAACTGAAAAAGCAGTTTCAGGAGAACTTGCACGAGTACATGAAACTGGCACGCATCCGTTGTTTGAACATGTAGAAAGAATGCATGAGAATTGGGTGATGGAACAGATACAATGCGAGCGCAGATGGATGTAACGAGGAAGACCAAAACTCCTCTGCCATAAATTTGTGAAGTGTTATCAAACAGCAGTATCAGGTGCCAGGGTAGCAACCTTAGTAGCGGTCGATATTCCAGATGACGGACACTCGCAGAGACGACTGCGGCACCCGAGACAGAGATGACCAGAGCAGAGTAGATGCATGTCTACTGACTGTAATAGGTGAGCCGCGTACGGCGCTAGTTCGTATGAACTAATTGGTGACGGAAGCACACAACGTAGTATAGATCAAATTTCCCGTATTAACTATAACCTATCAAGGCACGTGACATATATGACAGGTGTCGTGATATAACGCTCGTGGGTTCGATTCCCACACAACATTTGTATGCATGAACATGACTGTTTGTCTGAATGTGGATGTTTTCAAGAGAGATATAGCACATCAAAGCAGTCCGACTGAGGTAGTACCTCTACCGCACAGGAAACGGCAAATAACAATTTAATGGAGAGTTATGTTCCTGCGGGTGAGATATTAGTAACCTCCTAAGGAGTTGTTGTGTTAGTAGCCAATGTGGCATCGCGCGATGCTTAATGTATCCCAAGCGTTCATAGGCTACGGTAACCGCTTTACATCAGGTGGACCGTATGCTTGTATGGCTCTCGACGACGTACATAAAATTAATAATGATGAAGAATGTAGCGTAAAACTTAGCAGTACATTATGTTTATTGCCAATCAAGTTAATATATAGCGGCAAAAATAATGCCTATGTATGCTTGCCCCACGCCCACGCCCACGGAATTCAATTCCCATAAACCATCGCTGTCTCTACAACCAGTTTAATAAATTTGGAGCGAGTGAAACGCGTGATCTACGCGTAACTGTACCTTTGGTGATAAAACTATTACAACATTTTTATAGCTCGAATGTGGCAAACAAACTTACACATTTGTATATATATATGATCTTCTTCTTGTTATCCCGTCTCGTAATCCATTTGTATTGGAGGGGTCCGCGATACAAGCCAAATTTTAAAAATACTGATTTTTACATGGAACGACTGCAATCAGACCTCCACAACCCAGAGAGATAACCAGACCTTCCTTTGGTAAGGTATTTCGAAATATAATTTTGTTCGACTTGAGGTTTTCCTCGCGATGTTTTCCTGCACCGTCGAGCACGTGATAATTACAAATGTGTACATAAGTCCGAAATCACCAATTTAGTTGTACATACCAAGTCGTACCGAGGATCTGCTGGACAATATGGCGGTTCTTAGTCCACTGGGATAGCGGTAGTTCAACATAGAATTTTATTTATATATAGCGGCCATAAGTTCAGTTACAAATGGATGTAGCGCGTGTTTTATTTATTTTGTTGAACCTGACGTTTCGAACGCTTTGCAGTGTCCGTGGTCGCATGGTGTCCGAATGTTGTTGAGTAGTCCGTGAGCGTTTTTTGTGTGAATCGGAACATATATAATTAATCCATCCATGTCGGTAGATGTAATAATTGAATAACCAATGTAAGACAAATGTCACCTTAGTCTTCCTGCGCGGACGCTGCAAAGCGTTCGATACGTCAAGTTCAACAAAATAAATAAAACACACGATACTTCCATTAACAATTGTTTAATTCAATGTGTAACAACGAAAACCTAAGACAAGTATTGTCTTAGGTTAGGTCTAATGAATGTGTGTTTATTTTATTATGAAGTAATGTAATCTTAATAAAACTTATATGTACATATTTATGGAAGTATCAGCAAAAAATTAAAATAATGATTCTATTCGAAATGGCCACCTTTGGCTTTGATACAGGCCTTTAACCTGTCTGGCCACGAATCTATGAATTTACGCACTGTTTCCATTGGAAATTTAGCCATTTGCTTGCTTCAGAGATTTCTTAAGAGACACAATGTCGGCGTGTCGTTTCGAGCAGACCATGTACTACGTAAAACGGCGAATATGTAGAACGGCGGGAAATCGAAAGAAGCTTTTAATATAATAAACGCGTTCCAAATTCAAAATAATTAGGGTTGAATAAAAGAAAAGTTTCTATGTAACAATATTTATGGCCAGACTAGTTATATTATATGATACTACTATACTATACGTTAGTACTGCATTAAGGCGGACTTACCCCATTAGGGATAGTCTTCCTTCCTCTCCCAGTCAACGATAGAGGATTTGGATGTAGACATAAGCTTGATGAGGATTTTAGGAGCAATGTGAGTAGATATACTTAGACTGACAAAATAGGTACGAAGATATAAATATAAGATAAAAGATAAAAATATCTTTATTTGCAACTGGGGCCTCGCGGGCACTTAGACACGTCTTACATTTTTTTAAATATAGTCTTATTGTAGCTTATAATTTTTTTTTATTTAACTTTTCTTTTTTAAACTGCTAGCATTTCGGAAATTACCATTAGCGAAGAAGAAGTGCAAAAAATAAATACTCGCGCATACAATAAATTACGAATGCGATACGAAATATTCCCTTTATCTACACTAATATATAAAGTGAAGGAGTTTGTTTGTTTGAAAGAGAAAGAAAGTATTTGAAAAAATATTTTTGCATTTCATAGCCCAATTGATGAAGGTTATAGGCTACTCAACAATATGACACGACCCTTAAAAGTCAAGGACAAAAGAAAGAAAGTACTAAAATGCGGTCCCCGCTTAAGTTTAGGAAGAGACATTGCCTCTCTTCGTGTGTTCCATAGACCGTAGGATTGAGTTTCGAGGAGTTGTTCGATATGATACCAACAGTCTCCTTGTACAAGTTCGCTGGTCGCTGGTAGGAAATTCATTCTCACAGTCTAAAACTGCAATGGCTATAGTATTGTGCAGATTTAATAATATCTTCTGAGAACTCTTAACTTGTGGAATGAATCTGCCTGCCGAGGGTTCAACATGAGGTTCTTAAAAAATACATGAAATGATCTATAATAGGTCTGACGAGCTCGGTGGCTCAGTCGCGAATGACGCGACTTTGACACCAACGCTCGTGGGTTCGATTCCCACACAAGGCAAACATTTGTGTGCATGAACATGTCTGTTTGTCTTGGTCTGGATGTTTTAAGAGAGGTAGGGCGCATCACAGCAGCCCGTCTGGGGTAGTACCTCCACCTCACAGAAAACTGCGACCAAATAACAACTACCTAGAGGGTTGTTGTGTTCCTGCGTGTGAGTGAGGTCACCAGTAAACTCCCAAGGAGTTGCTGTGTAAGCAGCAGGGGAGGCATCGCGCGAGTGATACTTAATATATCGCAAGCGTTAATAGGCTACGGTACCCGCTTTATATCAGGTGAGCCGTATGCTTGTATACCTTTCGACGTCGTATAAAAAAACGAAACGCACGGGTGTCACAAGCAAAAACCAAAAAACGCGCTCACAAAAAGTTGTGTTTCAGCACCTTAATGTCTCAGTGTTTGAGTCTACTGACCAATGAGGGAATATTTTAACCAATAAGCGTATAACTTCCGCGATGTTGATCCGGGAACTGGTCAATAAGAACTGCGCATTCTACTTTACCACCCCGATCCGTATCGGTGAATTGAGTTACTGCGTAATATACATTGTATCGGCTCTCCGTACGTTATTTCCTCCATACTCATAGTTTAGTTTTTTTTTTAATATTGTCGGACTAATTACACAGCGCCATCTAGCCCCAAAGTAAGCGAAGCTTGTGTTATGGGTGCTAGACAACTGATAAACATAAGTGAATACATTTTTTTTTGTAAATACATACTTATTAAACATAGAAAATACCCAGACCAAGACAAACTATGTATATTTTCATGCACACAAATGTTTGTACTGTGTGGGAATCGAACCCACGAGCGTTGGTGCCAAAGTAGCGTAACAGCGCGTATCACCACTGCGCCACCGAGCTCGTCAACTCGTTGTTTGCTTAACGTCAGTTAGACCGGAAATTTGTTACCTTAGTGGTATAAAAAAAGAATGAATTTCTAACTTTTATGTCCATTTAAAAACTAGAAATACACTTTTTAATATTAAGCAATCAAAGATCATGTACGAGATGAAGGCTTTAATAAGGAAACTTGTGCAGGTGTGACGTCATCTAAAAATACCCAATCGCAATTACTCATCGAACGATTACTGTGAGTCAGTTTTACATAGCGAGTACTAAGTAACAACCAAGTAAATGTTTATTCGACAATCTACCCGGATCGAGCATTAGTCACCATAGCGCGAACACAGGGACCAATATTACAACCGTGTCTGCTTCGTTTTCACTTGCTTCATAAAATAGGCTCTCATTTCCACAGTAAGTTTAATTGCCTTAGGTTTTCGCGATTGTTATACATTGAATTAAACAATTTTTAACGGAAGTATCAAGTGTTTTATTCATTTTTTGAACCTGACGTTTCGAATGCTTTGCAACATCCGTGGTCGCAGGAAGACAAAAATACGCGATACTTCCGTTAAAAATTGTTTAATTTAAAGTTTAATTGCGTGTATGTTACACCATATCTTCGACAATTGCGAACCGATTTTATATGATGATCTCGGTGATGGAATGGCTAGCGATGGCTACTTTAGTACCATGGCTCGTGGGTTCGATTCCCACACAAGGCAAATATTTGTATGCATGGACATATCTGTTTATGTTGGCCTGAGTGTTTTCTATTTATTCTAAGTATGTATTTACAAAAAGAAGGTATTTACGCATGTTTATCAGTTGCTGAGTACCCATAATACAAGGTTTGCTTAGTTATGGAATAGATGCCGCTGTGTAATTTGTCCGACAATATTTATTTATTTAACTTTTTATTGGAAAACTCAGGGCACTAACGTCTAATAGGTCCCATATAAATTTAGTGGAGTTAATTTTTAAATCTTTGTAATTTTTACTGCTTTATTACTTATACCATTCAGTTCGAACTTGGGCACGTGTAAGTCTTGAAGTTCATTGTAAATTATCCCCTCGTCAGCAAGCACTTGCTATTTAGCTATAAGCTCCTTACTATACCACTTACTATTACCAGCTTTTCCCGCGTGGTAATTTCGTTATTACGAAAATATTAAAAAAAATATCGAATCAAGTTTTACGTTAACACCCACTAGACTGTGCTAGTTCACTGGGCGTGCTAGGTTTTAAGAGATGTAGGGCGCATCTAAGCAACCCATCTGGGGAAGTACCTCCATCTCACAGAAAACCACTGGCAATTAACAACTCTCAGGAGGGTTGTTGTGGTTGTCATCGAGCGAGTGATGCTTAGTGAGTTCATAGGCAACCGCTATAGTGACCGCTTTTCATCAGGTGGGTCGTATTCTTGTATGCCTCCCGACTTTATATAAAAAAATAAACTTATAAAAAATTCTTAACAGGTCAATTCAAGTTCTAAGTAAACTTTAATATCGCCATCTGCTACATTTTTGGTATTAGAGCTAAAATTATTAAACTAGTACAAGGTGCTTTAGTGTGATTTTTTGTTTCGCGTCAGTAATTGCATATTTCCGAGCATGCGGGGGGGAAAAAAGACACGTTCTTCTATTATTTATCTAGGTAAATACCTTTGTAACTTTCATATACGTTTTCAATGCGAGCACGTTCGCAATATCTCCCTGTGTTTTTGTCTAAGCAATTACTTTTACGGAGCAGTTACTTCACACGTCATCCCGTACACAAGTGCAGTGGGTATTGCCTGCATGTATTATGTTACGAGTATATATGCGTCGTTCAGAAGCCTGTTTTATGTAAATTGGTTACGGAGAAACACCCGATTTTTTTTTAATAGTGATTACACAAGCACGATGACGTCGTTGCGAATGTCTTTGTAATAGAACACTTAGGTTAAGCAACGTTGACTGCAGCCTGTCTGTGGATTGGTTTATCTTGAGTTCCTCTGTGCTTGGAGCTTTTATCAATAGATAACAGTTGTTAAGCTAAGTCAGTGGCCTTCGGGCAGCTTGAAAATACTGTCCAGCATGCTCTAAAGCCCTTCGGTTGAAGGTAGTCCCATATCCTAGTGGATCGATAGTGGAAATAGCATGGGTTGGTGTGATAATGATTACAATACGTTAAGTGTATATATCAGGAAGAATATGTATGTATGTATGTATATCTTCACGCCGGGTCCCTTGCGGGGTAGGCAGAGAGAACCGAGCGCCATAAAACACGGTCCTTACATACTTCACTCGCTTCTGTGACATTCATAGCTCTTTTCATACACGCTCGCCGGTTCCTGGGACTCCTGACATCACCTGGAAGAGTACATTATTTAGATAACAGTAAAATGCATGCTTTCTAAAATTTTATTTCAGAAAATCTCAGTGTACACGCTTTCTGTTGTGCTGTGAACGATTGGCCGTTCATGCAGTATAATATGACAGTAGTACAGGAAAGCAGTCTCTAATATTATAGCATACGACGTTCAAAAACACGTTATTTGTACCGTTTTAGTCTACTTTTTTTATATACTACGTCGAGAGGCATACAAGCATACGGCCCACCTGATGTAAAGTGGATACTGTAGCCTATTAACGCTTGTAATATATTAAGTATCACTCGCGCGATGCCTCCTCTGCTGCTTACACAGCAACTCCTTAGGAGCTTACTGGTAACCTCACTCACACGCAGGAACACAACAATCCTCTAGAGAGTTGTTATTTGGCTGCGGTTTTCTGTGAGGTGGAGGTACTACCCCAGACGGGCTGCTTTGATGCGCCCTACCTCTCTTAAAACATCCAGATCAAGACAAATACACATGTTCATGCAAATGTTTGTCTTCAGTGGGAATCGAACCCACGAGCGTCGGTATCAAAGTCTCGTAATTCACGACTGATCTACCGAGCTCGTCATAAGTCGTATTATTACCAGTCAGGGGTACTTAATCAGATGCAGTTATTTTGTAAAATAGATGCAATTTGATCGAAACTGCTGTGTCCATTACCACCACCAGTGAATTCAGGCTGCTCCGTCTCGGTTGCTAACTCTGTGCCCACAATCTTTCACAGCAAACTCATACACCCGTCATCGTGGCTGCTCTAGCCGCTTTGGTAGGATTTGTAACTCCTGTTGCACCTCTCCACGAGGTACATTCTGTGTACTAAGTATCGGGAATTTGTCAATAAAACAAAAAATACAAATTATTCATCTAAATTTATTTTATCGCCTTCAAAGTAGGCCCCATCGCTTGCAATACAACATCTCCACCGCTTCACCCAGTCTTCCATACATTTTTCATAGGCTATTTGCGGTATGGCCTTTAGCTCATTCAGCGAATTTTCTTTTATGGCTTCTATCGACTCAAAACGTTTTCCTCGAAGTGGTAATTTTAACTTGGGAAATAAAAAAAAGTCAGACGGAGCCATATCAGGTGAATACGGTGCTTGGTCGAGAACTTTTGTTGAATTTTTCGCTAAAAACTCTTTCACTATAATGGCTGTGTGTGATGGTGCATTATCATGGTGCAGCATCCATGAGTTGTGTTGCCACAAATCTGGACGTTTTCGGCGGATACTCTCACGCAAACGCTTCATGACGCCTAAATAATATTCTTTATTCACTGTTTCTCCCTCTGGAAGGAATTCGGAGTGAACCACACCACGGTAGTCAAAAAAAACTGTCAGCATCACCTTGATTTTGGAGCGACTTTGCCGCGGTTTTTTGGGTTTCGGCTCGTTTTCGAGACGCCATTCTGAAGACTGTTGGCTTGTTTGCATGTCGTACTCATAAACCCATGTCTCGTCGCCAGTTATTATACGTTTCATAAAGGTCGGATCCGTAGAAGCTCGGGAAACCATGTCTTCAGCGACATGCTTTCGCTGCGCTTTTTGAACAAAATTGAGCTCTTTTGGAACTAGTCGAGCGGCGACGCGTTTCATGCCTAAAATGTCAATGAGAATGTTGTGGACGGACTTAAAAGATATGTTCACCTCACTAGCCAACTCTCTCAGACTCATACGTCGATTTTCGAGCACTAGCTTCTTGATTCTGTCGATGTTTTCTCTGGTCGTAGCGGTTGAAGGTCTACCAGAACGAGGCAAGTCTACTACTACTTCTCGGCCTTCTTTAAAAGCCTTATACCATTCATAAGCCCTTGTTTTCGATATACACGATTCGCCGTAGGTATTTCGCAACATTTTTAGTGATTCACCACATGAAATATCATTTGAAACACAAAATTTAAGGCACACTCTTTGTTCAACAATATTTTCCATTGTAAAAATCGCCGAGGACTCAAAACTATGACCAACAAAAAGTGTAGTTTAAAACAAATTAAATGACAGATCCCGCTCAAATTTTGCGCGCTAAATCAGTACAGTGCTACCAACATGCAGTAAAAAAATTAGAACGACCTCTTTTACGCGGGTCTTTTTATTGACATATTCCCGATACTTTTTACACAGAGTAGTATCCTCAGACATTCGTAGCTGCGACACTAATGACCAATATCTACTGCGCGCGAGGGAACCTCGTCGAGAAGAAAAGCTCAGTTAACAAGGTTGTGGGG
This sequence comes from Pyralis farinalis, assembly GCA_947507595.1. Taxonomy (NCBI): domain Eukaryota; kingdom Metazoa; phylum Arthropoda; class Insecta; order Lepidoptera; family Pyralidae; genus Pyralis; species Pyralis farinalis. Next base: position 2,854,295 of record OX382262.1, on the reverse strand, counting down.
ATGGCTACAAAACTCTTTATGTGGCAAGCGTCTTAGGCAGCTGTAGCCGTTTTACACCAAGCGGGCCGTACGCTAGTTTTCACCTAACGTGTTTGGTTTCCACAGTTCAGCATAAACGTGGATCCCAAATAGTTTGGGTAACTGTGCATAAGACCGGCGTAAGGATCGCGTCTTGTGGTGCTTTATTCTCCTACGCAGCGGATCTGGCGTGAAGATATATACAAGGTTTACTTTATTCCAAATTAGAGTAGTTCACGGATAGATCATGTTTTTTCACCTGCTTGCGTTGACATTTTGCAATCTAGGTGCTATATTTAGCGTAGAGTGGCACCCACTTGCAAAGGAGTTCTTTTGAATATTTTTTATGGGAACATATAATTGTGTACCAATTGATTTAATCAGTGTTAAATGTAGATTGTATCGCGTGTAGAGGCGGGCGCAGCGCGTGGCGTGCTGGCCGCTTGACACCGCGGCGCCGGATGCGCGCGCGCCGGTGATCATAGACCTCGCAACATGTTAGACACGAACATATTTTATTTTGTTTAACTTTTTTATGGTAGGTAACTATGAAAGTTTTAAAGTTCTGATAATCAAATTCAATGATTTCGTAATTCAAATGTATATGGGACTAAAATAAAAAATCGGCCAAATGCGAGTCGGACTCGCGCAAGAAGGGTTCCGTGCCATTATCTATAAAAACGGCAAAAAAAATCACGTTTATTGTATGGGAGACCCCTTAAATATTTGTTTTATTTTAATTTAATTATTTATTATTAAAGTGAAGATATAACTAAATATTCTGTGAATATTTCAAGTATCTACATGTTGCCGTTATCAATATCAAGCAAAAATGAGCAAAAAAAACACGTTTGTTGTATGGGAGCCCCCTTATATATATATTTTTTTTTGTTCTATTTTTTAGTATTTGTTATTATAGCGGCAACAGAAATACATTATGTGTGAAAATTTCAAGTGTCTAACTATCACGGTTCATGAGATACAGCCTAGTGACAGACGGACGGACGGACGGACAGCGGAGTCTCAGTAATAGGGTTCCGTTTTACCCTTTGGGTACGGAACCCTAAAAATACCGGACTAGTGCGAGCGTAACTCGATCAACGAGGGTTTCGTACAAAGTCGTATCTTAGTGAGTTCCTTCCTCTCGATAATTGAGTTTCAAGGAATTTTGTCCGTTTTTCCGAATATACGAGTATTTTCTCTCAAAATCCGAAATGTAGGACTGCGACATGTTCATAAAATGTATTGTAATGCAAGTGTAAGTTAGTAATCACAAAAATATTTTTTTCTTATTATATAACCAGAAAATAACGAATTTCACACTTTTTTATTTTGATGGGCTTCTTATCAAATTTTATGATTATAGGGTATATAAGTTTTGAGAGTCCAGATATATAGAACTTTGATGTTCTTCTGATAAATGACCGTAATTTTGATTGTTGACTTTTGATATGCACACAGCTCCAAGATTTCAAGTTGAAACTTCCACTCTTGAAAGCCAGACCGATGAAACATAAAGTGATCTTATAAGTAATAATAGTAATATACACTAAGGTTTTACCGCAAAAATATATCTTTTAAAATATATGTCATAATATAATAGAATTATGTTGATTATTTTTTTTAATTAATACTTTGTAATCATTGGCGAGTATATATTACGTTGATATAGGTAATACTTATTTCAGCGTATGACTATTTAAAAAAGCGTAAATCTAGCTAACATCCAAAAATATGACATATATTTTTTTCTTTTATACTGAATAATACATAGTTTCTTCCAAGACTTGACCATTTCTTTCTTACAAAACGAGGAATCGGAAGCACATTAGAATTGACAGTATGACGGTGATTTGCATTGATGTTTGTTTATGGCACCCGTCTTTGTTAGTTGGTTGCAGTGTGCCTAAAATTATTATAACACGTCCATATAAATCAGCATAATTCGTATTAATATTAATCAGAATAAATAAATACAAAATTAGCAACGATGTTGTAAATAACCATACTGTTCCGAATAAGAAAACAAGATATTAATAGTTCGTGGGATGGAATACAGTTAGTTAAGGGTTAAATCCTGGATCATAGCTAGTTATTTCCCATACGAATGGTACTTTTATGTGGATTTTCAATTATTATTGTTATTACAAATTTCTTATATATAGTGTCAAATACATGTTATGTACTAAATTAACATTACAAGTCAATTGTTCATATATGTTTTTCAAGTCGGGCTTGCTTTCAAAACTTAAATTTTCTAAATGTAAAATACAGTAAAATTATGTAAGATGACCAATTCTTCTCCTTAGTCCTTTTACATATTGCACAATGTGATCCTAATCCCAATGTCAAAGCACAGAAGTGAGTGCTATGGCAAAAAGAACATGAAAGTAGAATATCCACAGTCTAGATTTGAGCTTCGCGAGATGTACGATGGAAATGCAATATTTCTTTACATATCTCCCAGCTCCATCACCAGACTGGCTCAATGGCACTATATACTATATATTGTACATTCTAATATCATGTTGATCTAAGTTAATTAGAATAAACAATCACTTCCATTCAGATCATACAGATCCTTATATTCTATTATGTATAGTAGAGTGAACGAAATTTTAAAATATTTATGGTGGCAATTTCTAATACAATGTTGAAGAAAAATAAGCACCTGCGTCTGAGATCTTTAAAGTTCCAATAATACAATTTTATGAATATATGTATTCAACTATATAAAGTCAATATAAAGTGGTTACCGTACCCTATGCACGCTTGCAATACTAACAACCGTTCCTTTGACCGATCGGCCAGATAGTCAACTTCGTGTTTTCGATCTCCGTATATTTATCTAAAATTAAATAGTAAAAGTGCTAAATAAGAAATAGAAATAATATAACTTTATTTGTGATCATTAAAGTAAACTGAGTTTAAGAGTGATCAAGTGAATTCAGCTGCAATTAAGATAAAACATCGTGATATTTTGCACTGAAACAGATGACAAGACTTTTTATTTGATTGTGCGGGTACCGAGTTCGCGTTCCATAGTTCGTGGCTGATTTACATTTGTCGCCGTTGCGCAGCTTACACAAGTGCGATTATCGCGTACACCGCCGTAGGATATCACCCGAAGTGTCATCGTGACGTGCGCTTCATAGAATAGCTGTGCAGACGGTACAATTTGTATTCATTGTCTCTGAGAGGAAAATTATTATTTTATATATTTATTATTATTATCATTTTGGTCATCTTTAACGTCAAAAATGAAGTGTTCTGGATGTATGAAATCTACAAAGGACTTAAGCACTGTAAAATGCACTTCGTCCTCCTGTGGGAAGACTTTTTGTTCCTTATGCATAAACATAGCTAGTCTCACAGCTGATCGCAAAAAAATATGGAAGTGCCCTGAGTGTTGTGCTATGAGCAAAAAGGGTGGCGACAATAGTCTTACACCGGTCCGAACTGGCAGCGAGAACATAACCACTCGCAAGAAGACGGAGTCAACCGGATACACAGATGAATTGAGTCAGCTAACTGAACAGCTACGCAATTTAACTCGAGAGTTCTCGTCCGTCAAGTTGACATTGGATGACCTAACAAAATCTTTGACATATACGAACGAGAGAATTGATGATATAATGTCGAAGATAGTCGCTACTGATGAGAGAATAAAGTACCTGGAAAAGCGTGATAAGAACATTGAAACTCTTCAAGCTACTGTCACAAATCTCCAGTCAGAATTAAATGCTCAAGCACAATCTAACCTCCGAAATGAAGTGGAAATAGTTGGTATTCCTGAAAACACAAATGAAAACCTACACCACACTGTTCTCGTGGCGGCCAGGAAGGTGGGGATGGAATTGGAGGACGATGATATAGACTGGGTAATGCGAGTGGGTCCTAGGCACCCCCCTGTTGCCACAGCCCTGCCTGAGGATAGACTTACCATACCACGTCCAATCGTGGTTAGGCTGCTGCGTCGCTCAAAACGTGACCAATTTCTTAAAGCCTCAAAATCCCGTAAACACATAACCAGTGCGGACTTAGATGTTTTGGGAAGCTCCAGGAAAGTATTTTTTAATGAGAGATTGACTAAGGAGAATCGGACTTTATTTCGTGAGGCACGTCTCAGATCTAAACAGCATGGATATGCTTTTTGCTGGTGTGCTCAAGGCACCATATATGTTAGGCAACGTGAAGGTAAGGGAGCCATACGCATACCCTCGCATTGGGAGCTGGATCGTATTCTACCACCACCTGCATCTGCATCTCCAACAGCATTGTAGGCTCAAATTGACAGTTTGTGTTAATAAATTAACAAAATACTACCATTCTCTTAGTTTTAAAAGTGTTAATGCAAATTGCATCGCGTTTTTGGTCAATTGTTTGTCGTCGCCTCAAATTATTGCGAAATCTGTATGCCTCCTTGTATATTTTTGCTCGTTTGCTCTATTTCATGTTGGATTCTCTCTTTTTAAGTTTATTTACTTAACATTACATGCTGGTTCTGGTACTTATTTGTCACATATTAGGTTTTTTAATACGCTTAAAGCTCATGGGGTAATTTTACCAAATTGTATTACATTGTCTCTCTATTTAAATATAGAAACTGTTCTTCTGAAACGCTTTTCTCATGTCAAAATATTGATCATATCGCTGGACAGCTCAGTTCTGGATAAAAACTACTTTCAAATGTGATGCTCAATGATGATATTACAGCTGAATTAGATTCGATTAGAATTAACTGTGAGATATTTACTGATGAATCTGATTGTAAACGTTTCTTTACATCAAATTATGAGTTTAAAGTTCTATCATTGAATATAAGAAGTATTACCAAAAACTCTGATATTTTACTTGTGGCTTTAAAACGCCTTGATATACGTTTTGATATTTTGATCTTAACTGAGTGCCGACTTTGTGACGCAACAATAATTCCTGATATTTCTGGGTATAACCATTACAGGACAAATAAATATCATAACCAAAACAGCGGAGTTGTTGTATATGTAGGGGATGTATGGGATGCTACGGTCTCGGAAACCTCTATACTGGAAACCGATTCTTTGAGTATTCATATTCCAAAAGTTGTAGATATTCTAGCTTTATATACATCTCCATCATTCAGAAATTTAAATGCTTTTCTTTCTTCTCTTGAAAATTATATTAATGATATGAACACAAATACTCGTCCATTCTTAATAGCTGGAGACATAAATGTTAATATAACAGATGCCTTCATCACTACAAACAGTTTGGAATATCAATGTTTCATGGCAGAGCATGGGTTTCTCCCAGTTATCACTAAGCCGACTAGAGTCAAAAAACGTAAACAATTACCAAGATGTAACAGGAATCGTATGGCAATGTGTTTTAACAGATCACTATCCGGTCATGTTGGGTATGAGGCTCCAAAAACCAAATCCCAGACGACCAAGTCGTATCATAATACAACGTGATTATGAAGCTATACGGAATGAACTTGCATGTGTTGACTGGTCTTGTGTTACCAAATTAAATGATGTGAACATCGCCAATAATGAATTTACAAAACATCTGTCTGAAATAATTAGTAAGCACTCAAAAGAAATGAAAATCAGTAGGTCTAAATTTAATCTTAAGCCCTGGATAACACCGGGGCTTATGCGATGTATGCGTCATCGTGACCGTTTACATCTGCGTCTAAAAAATGATCCAGAAAATAAAATTCTTAAAAGTATTTATAACCGTTACCAAAATTTCTTTATAAATTTATTGCGAAAACTTAAAACAGATTATGAAGAAAGAAATATTAAAGAAAACAAAAATAATCCTAAAAAACTATGGCGCTCAATAAAAACTATTTGCAGCTTATCGAATTCGCGTAAAGAGGCCTCAGAATTACTAACACAACCCGGTTGTTCGAGTGCGCAGCAGTCTCTTGACAAGATTAACTTTCATTTTTCCACCGTAGGCCAAAATTTAGCAAATCGAATTCTATCCAAAAACCTAAAGACAGAAGCAGCTCTTGCAAAGATTGTTCAAATAAAAAACTCAACTGCTTGCTCATTTTTCTTAGGCCCAACAGATCCCTACGAAGCCGAGGGCATCATAGCCAATTTAAAAAACGATAAAGCTCCTGGTGTTGATGGGCTCGGTAATTACTTAATTAAATATGTCAAAAAGGAAATCATGAGTCCTCTTGTTCATCTACTCAATTTAAGCCTCCAGACTGGGATCTTCCCACAAACTTGGAAAGTTGCTTGTGTGTCTCCCGTCTATAAAAGTGGTTCTAAGTATCTGGTAGATAACTACAGACCAATATCACTTCTGATGCTGTTCTCCAAAATACTAGAAAAGGTAGTTAATAAAAGGCTATTAATTTTTTTGGAGACGTATAATTTGTTATCGCCTAGACAGTTCGGTTTTCGTCGTGGAAAATGTACAGAAGAAGCAGTATCACTTCTGACAACAACTGTGGCTTCTCATCTTGATAAAAATGAGCAGTGTATTGGCTTATTCCTAGACTTGACGAAAGCTTTTGACACTGTCTCCATTCCAATCCTTCTGGCAAAACTTGAGGCCATTGGTATTCGGGGTATCGCCCTAGAGTGGTTTAGAAGCTACCTTACAAATCGAAAACAATGTGTTAAAATCGGGCAGGTAAGTAGTAGTATAATGCCAATAAATTTTGGGGTTCCACAGGGCAGTATACTTGGGCCAACCCTGTTCCTTTTATATGTCAATGACATCTTTGACATTAGTATTCCTAATTGCGATGTTTTGTGCTATGCTGATGATACGGCATTAATATTCCACGGTCCGACATGGAAGGATGTTCGTTTGTCTGCGGAGCAGGGTATGGCTCTAGTGACTGTATGGCTTCAAAATAATTTGCTAACTCTCAACACTAAGAAAACTATGTGTTTGTATTTTCATAAGACTGCTGCATCGGCGCCAAGAACGGTGATGAAAATAAAAATACACGAGGATTCATGCAACGGGGGGTCATGCAACGAGGTGTCATGCGACTGTGAAACGCTGACATATGCAAGAGTAGTAAAATATCTAGGTGTTCAGATAGATGACAGGCTGTCGTTCAAAAATCAAATCGAGGTCCTCTCGGCTCGAGTAAGGAAGGTTGTAAGTGTGATGCGTAACCTACGAAATGTCGCAAACATTGATACACTAAAATCCATTTACTACGCACTCTGTCAGTCATTAATTATGTATTGCATCACATGCTGGGGTGGTGCAGCCAAAACTTTTATTATACGAGCTGAGAGAGCTCAACGTTCAGTCCTAAAGACCATGCTTAAAAAACCCTTTTTCTACCCTACCACATCTCTTTTTAAAGAAGCTGGAGTACTCACCGTGCGTCAACTTTATATACTTAAGATTTCAGTCATAATGCACAAAAAGGTACTCTCTTCAGGTGATTATGATTCATTACTAAAACAAAGAAACTTTAAGATTCCTACTCCGCTAGTAAATACCGCGTTTGCACATAGATTGGGCAACTTCATGCAAGTACATGTCTATAATAAAGTGATCAAATTATGCGACTTTAAGACTAAAACTGCACCTGTAGCTCGGAAGGCTATATATCAGTGGCTTGCTGATTTAACATATGAGGAAACTGAGAACATATTTAAAATTGTATGTTAAAATTTTGCTTTTATTTTAAATTACCCAGATCATTGCATTTTATTATATATTTTTCATTTCTTGGCATTGTATTTTGTAGGTAAAGATAATCTCTCTATCTGTCTACGGCAACATATAACTCGTTAAAACTGTTTCTTGTGTAATCCGACTTCCTCGATACAGGCTTGCCTAGTGAGGAAATCATCGATATTTCTAAGCTAAGTTGAGATTGTCTGCAATGTGTATATAAATTACCTAGTTTAATTATATGTAAGTAATCCCAATCATGTTTGCAGTTAAATAAATTATTTTCATTATTTTCATTTTCAACTTTATTGTACGTAATATATATAGTTCATATGGATAAAAGGACGAAATAAATTGTAAGTACAAACTCGAAGTTATGCCTCTAAGGGATCTCCTCCAATCAAGCGTTTTAAACATACGCAAGGGTGCAATAAAAGTATAATGACAGTTAAATATAATGGCAGTTCTAAACATTGTGTTAGTACTACAGCAAGGAAAGTCATATCAAAACATCAGTAAAGTACAAGTGAAGTGTCTCTGCTGTCGCTACTAGAAATAGATGCTAGTAGACTGAGGGGAAGGAAGGGGGGGAATGTGAGGGGCCGCGGGACCGCGAAGTGGGGGGAGGATGCCATTATACGCTTCCGTCGCGGGATACACGTGGCGTTTGCATTTTTTTTCTTTCTATGTATTGCTCCTTTATTAGGTACAGGCATTTGTATGAGTCGGTTTTTATTTTATATTCATGCAACCTCAAGAGGCATACAAGGATAAGACCCAACTGATGTAAAGTGGTTACCACAGCTTATGAACATTTACAGTACAGGAAATATTACTAGCATGTCGACCCCTGCTATACAATCAACATCCCTGTAATGTATTACAGATTTCTGCAGGAATTTTACATTAAGTACTCGTATGTTCTAAGTGTCATCTAATAATGACATATCGTAGTCTACGTGTACGTAGATGAAATTTTTTTTTCCAGGTCAATTGTCCTATATTAATACTGTAGGTTTTTACACTACCTAAAATTGTCAAAATTTTAAAAAATCCGTTATTAGACATTAAAATGTAATACAATCTATACTTTTTATATGAGTTTGTTTGTTTGATTATTGGTTTGTTTGATTCGAACCTTTTTTTATACAACGTCAGAAGGGATACAAGCATACGGCCCGCCTGATGTAATGCGGTTACTGTATAGCCCAAAGACTTCTAATACATAGAAGTCTTTGGTGTAGCCTATGAACGCTCGTTATACAATAAGTACCTATCACTCGATGCCTCCTCTGCTGCTAATACAGCAACTCCTTAGGACCTTACTGGTGACGTCACTCACACGTAGGAACGCAACAAGCCTTCAGAGAGCTGCTATTTGGCTGCGGTTTTCGGTTTCGGTTCTTGCGGCTTCGATGCGCCCAACCTCTCTTAAAACATCCAGACCAAGACAAACAGACACGTTCACGCAAAGAAATATTTGCTTTGTGTGGGAATCAATCCCACAATGTCAATGTCGCGTCATTCACAACTGCGCCACCGAGCTCGTCAATCTCTGAAGCTACCCTTCGGATTTTCGGAAAAACCTTTTTTTATTTGATAGTCCAATACTTGAGGAAGATTATATAGGCTATTCAACATCACGGTACGGTTCTTAGAAGACGAGGAAAGAGGAAGAAAGCAGAGCAAAAGCAGTTCTTATGGGATACCGAGGTACGCGCGAATGAACTTGCGCAGCTAGTAGTCTATAATAAAATACGGACAGGGCAGGGGGTTAGCAATATGGTTGGAGTGGACATAGCGACCAGACTCGAATACTGGTTTCCTTCAACCAGAGGGCGTTGAAACGCAGATTGGTCAGCGTTTCCAATCCGCCCGTGAGCCACTAACTTAGCTTAAGGACTGCCATCTATCGACAACAGCCGAGACCAACGGCGTAACGTGCCTTGGAGAAGCTTGAGATAGAAAAACCCATCCATAGACAGAGTGCGATTGGCCTTGCTTAACCTGCGCGTACGATTTACTCAGACATGTATACACAATCTCCTAAATGGTCAAAATCGAATAAATCCCAATTTACAAACAACGATACATCCCACTAAAGTATTATATTATGGGCAATGTTACAACACGGAATTCTGTCAATATGGCCTCTTAAATTAATACGATACATCAGTACAGGTTGGGCAATACGGTACTATCCGTAATCTTTATAAATTCGAGAGACGGTAAGTGTGGCGGACATATTTCACTATGTGGCAACGAAGTCGCCAACCAAAATAATACTAAATGGGCGTAGGCGGGATGCACTCGCGTCTCGGAGCTACGAGTAAGAAAAAACGGACGAGAATTAATGGATATGGCACTTAGGTACATTGTTGCTACAAATAACTATATTATTTTACTAACGATGATTGATTTCGTGTCGTCAGTTCAAACTTTTGATGGAAACGTAAATTTTTCTACCTATATGTTCACGCCATGTTCCTTGCGAGGTAGGCAACGTTAATCATTTGTATTTTACGATATTGAAGATGAAACAGATTGACGCGCATTGAAAACTATTAGTAGCGGAAACACATAAAGCGGTTAAGGTCAAATTGCCTGTAAATTTGATTTCCGCAAAATAACACTAGAAACTATTAATGAAAACCGTCCTGTTTAAAAACTTGTAATTTTGAATGGAGGATTTCAAATAATTCGTGTTTCTGATATCAGCCAATATATTTTACATTGGCTAATGTAATAAAACTAAATAAAACAATTAGACACTTACTTGTTCAATACTTCAACAGACTATATCAAGCGGTCAGCTTGGTATACAAAAACGTGTGCTACACAAACTCTTCAGGTGAAAGATCTTAGCAAGAATTTGATTTAGATTACTTGCGGGTTCAATTATTACTTGCGTCTGACGCTTAGTCCACAAGTAATAACTGAACCCGCAAACCCCAAAGTAATATTTTTTAGAACTCATTAGCTATAGCCTCCACCGATTAGCCGTCTTGAGCCTTATATCTGACAAAGAAATTAACTTTCCCCGTCCTAGTAACTGCAAGATTTCGTTTAGTACAGAAGTAGAAGCTCACATAGCGGCACAACTAGAAATATAGCTATTCGTATTACATTAACGTAGAAGGAGTACTATTATTTATACCATGAATAGGAGTCTTCTAACGGTAAAATAGATTGGTGTTTGTTACATATCGAAAATGTATTTTAACACTGAGCTTAGAAGTAAAATTCGGCCTTATCAATAAATACAACTAGGCAGCAAAACTATACTAAACAAATTTTATTTGAGTTGAGATGTCCCAGATATAAAAATGATTATAAAGAGTGACATAATATTTTTTTTACAAAGATTAACATTGCTACTACATTTGCAACAAAAACAACGGCAACACATGACCCCTGGTGTTGCAAATGTCCATAGGTTACAGTGAATGTTTACCATCAGGCAGGCTGTATGCTTGATTGCCACCTTTGTGGTATAAAAACGGAAATCACATAATCCAATTGAGAAATCCGTGATTAATATTTTAAGTGGAAATGAGTTATTTCCTTGTTGCTTTGTAATTTGTTTTATAAGAACTAAATTTCATGTTATAAAACAAAATCAAATCATAATGCCACATCCAAAAATCATATGGCCCTACGCACTCAGGCATCTATGTAACTTTATATATCTTAGTAAAACTTTTATCTCGGTTCCAAGATTATTCACGAGTCGCGTTGAACGATATATTTCACACTTTTTACTTTACTATTTCTCTTTTCACTTCAATAACACACTCGCCTTCTTCTATATTGAATTGATTTATTTTGTTGACTTGTAACACTATTTGTTCTCTTAACTTTTGAAGTGTAATTTGTTTGATTTCAAACTATTGCGGCATTTTGTTTTTTTTTACATAGGTAAGTAAGATATTTATATTTCGCAAATAATACTTAAATGCGATAATAGGAAACGCATTTACCGTATACCTGAACATTAGTTCTAGTAGAAAAAAAAACATATCGAACTAATTTGAACACTGTTGGATAATATAACGCCAGAAATAACCTTACGGAGGACGCTGTAAATGATAAAGAACCGAGTGAGATTTGTAAAGTTTTTTTTTTATACAACGTCGGAAGGCATACAAGCATATGACCCACCAGATGGAATGCTTGTAATACATTAAGTATCATTTGTCGTTACCTTCTCCGCTGCTAACACGGCAGCTCCTTAGGAGCTTACTGGTGATCTCACTCACACGCTGGAACACAACAACCTTCTAGGGAGTTGTTATTTGGCTGCGATTTACTGTGAGGCCGAGGTACTCTTCCCCAGACGGGCTGCTTCGATGCGCCCTACCTCTCTTAAAACATCCGACCAAGACAAACAGACATGTTCATGCACACAAATGTTTGTCTTTTGTGGGAATCGAACCCGTCGGTATCAAAGTCGCGTCATTCAGGACTGCGCCAGCAAGCTCGCCATAAATTCCCGGTTATCACTGCTTACCATGCAAGGGGCTTGTTTTCAGAACATAGATAGATAAAACTACAGACCAAAATCTAACAATAAACTTTTTTTTTATAAATCTAAGATGGCGACTAAGCGTACGACTAGCCTGACAGTCAGCAGTTACCGTAGCCTATGGAAACTTGTTGCAAGTGACACCAGGGAGATCACGTTCGTGTACGTTACATACAATCATACACTCGTGTTTACTCTCATTTTGAAGAACCTTATGGTGGTATACTCTTGAGACCGGGGTTCACTCCACAACCTAACAGTTCTGGGCAGAGAACTTTCTTCGAACCAGTTAATAACCACCGAGCTTTATTCAGAGCGTTTTTTCGTGAGAGACATCTATATAGACAAACTTAAAAAGCAAATTTTATCAAATACATAATTGCATCTAAATCGTTAGAATGTTTCCGAGATCCATAATATTTATATATACACATATATTAATTAAGAGAGATAGGGCGCATTAAGCAGCCCGTCTGGGGAAGTACGTCCACCTCACAGAAAAACCGCCACCAAATAACAACTCTCTAGAGGGTTGTTGTGTTCCTGCGTGTGAGTGAGGTCACCTGTAAGCTCCTAAGGAGTTGCTGTGTTAGCAGCAGAGGCAGCATAGCGGGTATTGCACGCGGTCATATGCTACGGTTAACGCTTTATTTCGGGTGGGCCGTATGCTTGTATGCCTCCACGCGTTGTATAAATAAATATATGTATACCGAGCGTCTGGTAGTTTCAGAAACTAGCTCGTTCATAGAAACAAAAAAACTTTTGCGCTTTGTGTATCAATATAAATTGTCAGTTATTTGTAATAGGATTTACACTATGTTACTGTACTTTGATTTTGACAGTACACTCTCGCTGACGGTCGCTTTGTTCGGAGCAGTGATAGCCAAGTGGATAAAGAACTAGCCTAGTGACCGACAGGCTCCCGGTTCGTATCCTGGCATGTACCACTAAATTTGCGTTTTCGGATTTACACATGTACATATTTGTGCTCGGCGGTAAAAGAAAAAATCGTCCAAGAAATTATATTTTAAACCAGTTGAGAATGCGCAAGCTTGCATTGCCAGAGGAACACCTGGCCCGTCAATTATATAACAATTCAATTTTTTTTTTTATTTGCCGGCAATTTTGACCATGTTCCCGAGATAGGAACGGTGTTCCTGAACATTCCTATTCTACTTTTTTATGCTGAATCCGAATCTGAAGTCAAAATTCGAATATTCGAAAAAAAGCGACAGACAAACGCACAAACAAACATATAGAATTCATATAGGAACGGTGTTCCTGAACACTTGTCTTGTGACCTTACCTGTGGCCTGTTTTCGCCTCTGGGTTATGGAGGTTTGACGGCAGTCGTTCCACGTAAATATCAGGATCTTCACCCCAATCTTAGATAGCGAATCCCGTCAATCCTAAGGAATTAGGAAACGGAATAATGTTTCGGAGGTGATACCAAAACCGTTCCCGAAACTCTTCCAACAAGCGCCGAGTAGGAACACCGATTTCTGTCCAGAACAGCCATGCAATTCTGTAAGAGCAAACATCCTTACATCCTCGGAAACATCGGCTGTTATAGCCTTGAACACAAAATTGCAATTCCTTAGTGTCGCTTTTCATGGCTGTGCGACACTAGCGCCGCAAGGCTGCGTTTGGAATTGGAATTCTACAAGGCAAACAGCCTCGCGTACGCTTACAGCCTTATAGAATACCAAATAAAAAGCCGTGATCGCAGTAGACGATGTCAAAGCTGTGACATCTGTGATCACAGCGACGCACACAGCCATTACGAGCCGTTTAGAGAATTGCATGGCTGTAGACCCTTTTGACTGTAGCAGGAGTCCGACATAACCACGTCGCCATTCCCTTGGCGATGTGGTATGTATGAGCGTTTTCCCATCGAGAAGAACAAAAATAGAAATCGGGATAATTCTAAGAAAAAAAAACGAGTGTGCTTTAGACCACATGACTGAAGTAAAACTTCTTTAGCTCCATAGTAGAATACAGACAATAGGCCTGCACTGTGTCTTAGATGAACGAAACTTAACTCACTATGAGAGAAAGAGAGAAAGAAAATGTGTGCTCGCACCTCTCTTCTTGACCCTATAGTAACATACGAAACGTAACTCTCTCTCTATCTTGACTAACTTTTGTCTCCCTCACAACTTCCATTTGCCTCGACAGATCACACTTTTCGTAACGCTCTCGTCACGCATTCACCAGCTTACTCCCCAAGTCAAACGTGCGTAAAGAAGTTTTACTTTAAAAAAGACACATTGACGGTTGGTCTCTTCAGATATAGAAATAGATACCTTTGCGGGCTCCGTCATCTTGATCATACGTAGTGATGGAGTATCCCACCCGTCCAGCATTCTGTAGAGCGTGCAGTTCCCTCGCAGACGTTTGATCGGCGGCATACTTGCGGTGCTCCTTGGAGTAAACACTAGTTTATTTTTACAATTACGTGTGTCGCGTGCGTTGGATATGTTATTTTTGTGTAACGACTCTAATCTGATGCCGACGGAGACGATCACGTATCGCTGTAATGGCAGATTATTTTCAGATGAACATTGTTTGTTTCTATAACTGAATCGAGGAATTCTTTACAATGCTAACTGACTTTGTTCTGAGATGCATAGTTGACTTGATTGTATATAACATATACGTAAGATATATGACTGTTTTCCTACTTCGATTTAGCCATACCCATAGTCATACCCTGATGTAAAACGGTTACCGTAGCCTATGAACGCTTGTAATACATTAAGTATTACTCGCGCGACGCCTCCTCTGCTACTAACACAGCAACTCATTTTTACTGGTGACCTCACTCACACGCAGGAACACAACAACCCTCTAGGGAGTTATTATTTGACTGGAGTTTTCTGTGAGGTGGAGGTACTTCCCCAGACGAGCCGCTTTGATGCGCCCTACCTCTCTTAAAACATCCAGAGCAAGACAATCAGACATGTTCATGCACACAAATGTCGAAAATGTGCGTGATATACATTCCTGGTATGGTAGTTAAGTTATATTAGTTTAGTTATATTAGGTTTAGTGTGAAAAAGATAAAAGAAATGATAAAAGTTTTGGATATGCCAATCGGCCCGCGCGAGTATTTAGACACGACTTGCATTTTGTAATCAAATCTTATTCATTTCTTATAGTTTTGATTTTGACGTGATGACAAAGAAACTTGGCAATGTTAAATCTTTTTTCAAATCGTCAATAGATGTTATAATAAATTTATGGCAGTTTCTTCTTCTTCTTAGCGTTTCGTTATCAATTAGAATTGGCGGGATTATTTGGCGGAGATACGGATTTTTATATGGATCGACTGCTTTCAGATCTCCACAACCCATAGGGAAAACTGTACCTTCTTAGGTAAGGTCACACGTAAATCTGAAAACATGAATTTAGTGGTACTCATGCCGAAATTCGAACCGAGGACAAGTTGTTCAAGGGCAGTTCTTTATCCACTGGGCTATAACTGTTGCAAATTTATACCAGTTTATGTATATATAGTTATAATGACGTCAGTTATAGATTATTTATGATGTACAACTGACAACGTCTTCATAAGGTACCCTATGAAGACGTTGTCAGGATAGAACAGAACTGATTCGGGCAAGTTATTATAGAATGGAATACAATTTACAACAAAACACCTATCAGTCTTAGTATGTCGATGTACCGGCGCACGCAACTTCTAAGATTTTGGAAACGACTGTACATACGAGCATACATTATGTTTTCATAAACACATAAGTAACAAGTGAGTATTTATAATAATAGTAATTTAAATTGTAAAAAATGTTTAATTTTTGTAAATAAAAGGAATAATAATAAATATTGTCTTACACATTACACAGCGCCATCTAGCCCCAAAGTAAGAGTAGCTTGTATTATGGGTACTAGACAACTGATAAACATACATAAATAAATGTTTTTTTTGAAGTGAAAACTTCTTTAGCGGCGTTGTGCACTTTTTGGAATGAGTAAAAAATGTTAAACTCGCATCAGGACACGTGACCCTGACCGTAAGATTTTGGTGAGAATTAGAACTCAAGTTCGCTGCAGCGCTAAAACTTTAGTTACCTCTAATTAAATAATTAAAACATGAAGCGCTAGCTCGTTCATAGGGCATTGTTTTCTCGCGACCAAAACGTTGTAAGCGCCATGAAATTCTTGGCGCTTACGCGTTTCGTACAACGTAGTTTATCAACATCGCTGTTCGGTTTAAGCGGCGCAGGGCGCTTGCGCGATTGTGCGTGTGTGTTTGTTAGATATGGGTAACTCAGCAAAAATCTCTGCTTCAATACAGATAAATAAAGCAATTCGTGCGAAATTACTCCCTAACCATTCCAAAATATTCAAAAATGCACAACGTTAATGTTCAAGTTTTCACTTCTGCCGGCACTCCCGGAGTGCAACCCGTTTTTTGTAAATATATACTTATGATCACGTATAAACACCCATACCAAGACAAACAGACATGTTTACGCACATAAATGTTTATCATGTGTGGGAATCGAACCCTGCGCCACCGAGTTCGTCACAAATTTATTACTATGAACAGTTCTTTTTATTGTTTTCATATATATTATGTTTACGGCGTGTTCACGTTCCCTATATTATCTATTCAGGTGTAGCGAGGTAGCGTGAGGAAAATTACAAGGTTTTTGATAAATGGTCTTCATGTCTAGTTGGCGACACGCGAGTGGTGCTCCCTTATGTAGCCAACGTCTGCAAGTTACTACAGGAGAGTAACTTAAGAGAGTATATAGGAACCACTGAAAGTTTGCGTTACTCGTAAATATGATATGATGCAAGGTAATGTATGTATGTATACTTCACGCCAGGCCCCTTGCCGGGTAGGCAGAGAGAACCGAGCGCCATGAGACGCGGTCCTTACATACTTCACTCGCTTCTGTAACATTCATAGCTCTTTTCATGCACGCTCGCCGGTTCCTGGGGCTCATGACATCACCTTCCGATAAAACACGACCAATTTGGTCATGGTAGGTTAGTCTCGGTCTTCCTCGGCTCCTACATCCTTCAACTTTTGCATTTTATATCTGTTTCGTCATTCTTTCGTCCCGCATCATTTCTACGTGTCCGAACCAATGGAGCATGCCTTTTCTTATCTTAACACCGACACTCTCTTTCAGACTAACTCTTTCTCTTTCATCTTCATTATCAGGAATATTGTGATGCATTTATCGTATTTCAACGTACTCTCCTTCATATTTTAATGAAATACCTGCGAGGTACACAGAGAGATCCGTGTGCCACATGACTCGGTCCTTTCATACCTCACTCGCTTCTTTAACATTCATAGATCTTCTTATACACGCTCGCCAGTTTCTAGAGCTCCTGCCATCACCTTGTGATAAAACACGTTCAATATGGTCATGGTAAGTAAGCCTTGGCGTTCCTCGACTCCTACATCCTCACGATATTTTTTTTTCGCCGCCGAGGAAGTGATAATAACAAATATGCATATAAATCTGGAAAGTCGAACAGTAGTGCTACATGCCAGAATTCAAACCGGTGATCAGTTGGTCTATAGGATGGTTCTTTATCTACTGGGCTATCACTTCACTAGTATATTAGCTCAGTAGCCATTTCTAATACTCATATAGCGAGAATTGCTAATTGCCAGCTCAAATCCACACCACATCCACAGTGGATTACCAAGTATTTGAGCTGGCTGCGGCCAGAAGGAGCTACAGTAGCTTCATTCATCAGACGGCCGCATAGGTGTTCGCCTTACAATTTGTATAAATAAAAGCATTATATACAAGTAGTAAAAAATGTTTGCTTTCTTCAAACTTTGCTCAAGCATACGCATTAACGTAATATTTAAAACAAGGGACGCTTTAGGTCACTGGTTATGAATTTACGACAGTGCCTTACTGATGCCACGCGATGAATCATTAGTATCCTTAATTTTAAAGTTAGCATCTGACTGTGGAATCACTCACCTTCTTCAAACCGAGTAGTTTTTGGAACTCAACAACATTGACTAACAGTGATAGCAAAATGGACTCCACATTATTCAGTTATGGGTTTTTGTGATGTTACAAACAACGCCTACTAAAATCAAAATATCCTTGTATCTCATTAAACCCTTGTGGACTCGTGAGTTCGATTCCCATGCAGGACAAACATTTGTGTGCATGAACATGTCTTTTTGTCTTAGTCTGGGTAATTTTACGAGATCGAAGCAGCCCGCTCGGGAAGTACCATAGATAACAGAAACAATGGTTGTTTCTGTTATCTATGGGAAGTACCTACCTCCACGTTGTTGCGTACCTGCGTGTGAGTGAGGTCACCAGTACGCTCCTTTGGAGTTGCTATGTTAGTGCAGCAGAGGTAGTATCCCGCGAGTGATACTTAATGTATTGCAAGTGTTTATAGATCATGATAACCGTTCTACGTTAGGTTGGTCGTATACTTATATGCCTCCCGACAATGTTTGAAAAAAAACCTGCACTGAAGTACTGCCTTACAGAAGACCACAGTCGAATAGCAACTACGTGAAGGGATGTTATGTTCCTTCATTGAATGAAGTTACAACTAAGCTTCTTCTATAATATAACATAGGATGCGCTCATTATCTATCCTATGCTTTTATATACTGTCCGGTTGATAGTCCTATACATTTTGGTTATTTGACTTTGTATTTTTTTATACAACTAAATTGGCAAACAAGTATGCGGCCCGCATTAAATGGTGAGCGGTCACCGCAGCCTATTGACGCTCGTAACACCACAGGGATGGTTGTTTCGTCACAGTACCCAGTAATTTCACTGCCATATCTCACCCTTCTAACTGGAACACAGTACAAATATAGCTGCTTGGCTGTAGAAATAGGTGAGACCCACGGAGATGACTTTCGTACAAAATCTCCCTCTGGTAAAATAGTACTATAAAAAAGCATAAGGTGACAATTAGTAAAAATTTAATAAACAGTCTACAGAATGAATGTGGTCTATGTGACGAAGACGGCGCCAGCGTCGCAGATGCGCACGCGCGGCGTGTCCGGTGTATACCGCTTAAAAATTGTGACATATGCGAATTACAAGAAGAGTGCGCAATCCAGTATTTATAGACGAAACATGTACTCAGAGCTTCGGTGAGCTTCACTTACGTTGTAATAACTAATAATAGTTTGGTAGCAAATAAAATGCGTTGCAAATAATCTGTATGAAACATTAAGTATTTTGTACTTTCTTGCCGATTGCGCGAGATGTTGATGTACGAAAGAGAGTTGATCTGAACGAGAGCCTCGGTGTTATGATAAGAAAAATTATGCTCAGCTGATTGGGACATATAATGCACAATGTAAAAAAAACCGTCAAGTGCGAGTCCAACTCGCGCACAGAGGGTTCCGTGAAAAAATATTACCGCAAATTCGCAAATTATTTTTGTGATGTAGCTACAAATTTACGGTTTTCGGATTTTTTCCTTTGTTTGTGCTACATGACTGCTTTTTACCAAATTTAATGATTCTAGGTCAACAATTGATTCACCTGGGACTGTCAAAATATGCGGGACATAAACGACCGCAACTTTTGATTGTGTTGACTGAGAATTGACTGAGAAGTTTGATTTTTTTCAATGCTCGACGGGATTGCAGGCCTTAGTTTCTGGTATTAATTTCAGCTTGATAGCTCCACCCGTCCCTGAGAAAACGGGTCTTGACAGACGGATGGAGAGACAGACTGGCGGACGGACAATGTGATCCTATAAGGGTTCCGTTTTTCCTTCTGAGGTCCAGAACCCTAAAAATGATGAAACAGATATGCAATGCGAAAGTGGAAAGATGTAGGAGCCGAGAAGACCAAGACCCAAGTTGTTATATCAGCTCGGTTCTTTCTGCACACCCCGGTAGGGAGCTGGCGTGAAGATACACATACATACAAGTATTTTTTACACAACGTTAGAAGGCATACAAACATACAACCCACCTTTTTTTGTACCACTAAGGTGTCAAACAAGAATACGGCCTGCCTGATGGTAAGCAGTTACATGGCCTATGGACAACGCGTGTCCTGTTTCCTAATCCATTAGGATTGATAAGCCTAACGATTTGGTGAAGACATTTTCCATGGAGCGACTGGCGCCAAATCTCTACCAACCTCTATCAACCCAGAGGGAAAATCAGATCTTTACGTCTTGCGAAATATCCTGCGCGTGTGGGTTTCCTCACGATGTTTCCCTTCACCGCCGAGCCAGTGATAAATATGAACAAAAACCGAAAATACGAATTTAGTGATTCATGCCCTCGCCAGATTCGAACCGGCGACCAGGTGGTCATTAGGCCGGCAACACCAGGGACATTAAAACCTGACCGTTGAGCAATCTCATGTTTTAGTCTCCTAGGGAAATCTCAAAAGAGACCATTGGTTTGATTAATCCAATTGGTTTTTCATAGAATGCTTGAACTTTTGCATGCCAAATTGTATGAAAGGCAAAACATAACGGATTTTCTTTTGATACACACAACATCTCTATATTTGTACTTATGTTTTTTCAAAATAAATAATTTGAATTTGGTTTGATTTGGTGACGATACTGATTTGAACATGAAACGATTGCCGTGAGACCTCCACAACCCAGAGGACAAACCAGACCTTTTTAGGGTTCCGTACCCAAAGGGTAAAACGGAACCCTATTACTGAGGCTCCGCTGTCCGTCCGTCCGTCTGTCACCAGGCTGTATCTCATGAACCGTGATAGTTAGACAGTTAAAATTTTCACAGATGATGTATTTCTATTGCCGCTATAACAACAAATACTAAAAAATAGAATAAAATAAATATTTAAGGGGGCTCCCATACAACAAACGTGATTTTTTTTGCTCATTTTTGCTCGATATTGATAACGGTAACAGGTAGACGCTTGAAATATTCACAGAATATTTAGTTATATATTCACTTTAAGAATAAATAATAAAATTAAATAGTTAATAGATTCAGGCGTTATTTTGCGAAAGTCAAATTTACATGCAATTTGATCTAACCTGCTTTATGGTGGCGGAAGCACACAAAGCAGGTTAGATCAAATTGCATAATAAAATTAAAATAAAACAAATATTTAATATTTAATTTCCCATACAACAAATGCGATTTTTTTGCCGTTTTTATAGTTAATGGTACGGAACCCTTCATGCGCGAGTCCGACTCGCACTTGGCCGATTTTTTTCAGGTTAGGTCGCACGCCTTTCGAAATATAATTTCTAGCGTGGATTTCCTTACAATGTTTTCCTTCATCGCCGAGCTTGTGACAATTACAAATATGCACATAAATCTGCAAAAACACCAATTTTGTGAATCGTGCCCACACTAGCATTCAAATCGTGGACCCGTTGACTGTAAAATGGTAGATTGTTATACGTGAGAATAATAATGAAGTGCTTGACTTGATTGATTTGATCTAAACTGCTTTGTGTACCGCTACCGATTAGTTCATGCGATCTAATGTCAGCCAGCACCCACCCACTACCGTTGGTACATGCATGCCACCATCTGTTACGGCTGCTCTGCCATGCAATTCTCTAAGCGACTCGTAATGGCTGTGTGCGTCGCTGTGATCACAGATATCACAGCTTTGACATCTGCGATCACGGCTAAATTATTTGGTATTCTATAAGGCTGTAAGCGTACGCGAGGCTGTTTGCCTTGTAGAATTCCAATTCCAAACGCAGCCTTGCGGCGCTAGTGTCGCACAACCATGAAAAGCGACACCAAAGAATTGCAATTTTGTGTTCAAGGCTGTAACAGCCGATGTTTCCGAGGATGTAAGTATGTTTGCTCTTACAGAATTGCATGGCAGGTCGTATTTGCGAGTGTTCGCCATCTGAAATGTGAACCGCATGCGCCAGCCAACGTTGCTGCCCTGGCTGCTCCGGTCGTCTCTGCGCTGAGATGAGATGATGAGGTAGATGTTAGTTGTTTGAATAACATGCTACGAATCTATTAACTAATAACTAAGAATGTGATGATATCAAAGGTGTGGGTGTCAAGTGCGTGGTTTGTACGCATGTGGCGGGATCACTATCCGGGGCGCATGTCGTATAAATAGTAATGGAATTTTTATCAGTTGAACAAATTCTAAGTACCCTTTTTTATGATTTGATTTGTGCAGTTGTTTGATGTTCGAAAAACATATTATTTAATTGTTTGTTTATTAGTTGATCTTTAAAGTTTCTATTTTATAGGAAACTAGCTGAAGTCCACGCGTATCCCGGTATCCCGTGGGAACATCTTGTTATTATGTGTCGCTCGCCTTCTAGGAGTGACATCATAATGTCGAATAGCATATAATCTTCCACAAGAATTGAGCTAACAAATACAAACAGATTATTTCAAATTTAAGGTTAGTGCGTTCAAACAATAAACTCTTCCGCTTTATTATATTAGATTATTATCAACGCCTAATAAAAATTCTAAATTTAAAAGTTGAAATTACAATTCTATAGATATATATTTTTTAAACATCATTAGACATGCAAGCATAATCATACAGTTCATCAGGAGTGAAGTGATATACGTATATAGACTATGAAAATTTCAATACAGTAATTATGGGTATCGCATTGCTACCCCGCTGCTAGCAACTCCGCAGGAGCTTGCTAGTAACCTCACTCGCAGAAACCCAACAACCCCTCAGGGAGTTGTTATTCGGCTACGGATTTCTGTAAGGTGAGGCTACTTCTCATTAAAGCTGCTTTGATGCGCCCTTCCACTCTTATCTTAGTTAACGAGTGTCATCTATTGAAGGCTGGGACGGACAGCTTAACATATCCTCCGAGGTACGGAAGAACTCGAGACGACTAAACTCACCCCTTCGTATATGAACGTAGTTTTGGTGAAAACCATTTTTTTCAAAGCACAGATAGATAATAAAGTTATTCTAAAAGGGTTCCGCTTTTCATTTTCTATGGTTTTATATGTACGGAATCTTAAAATACTTTTATTAGTATAGTCGAAGTTAGTGTACATCGAATCAGTCAAAACTATCGATTCTACAAAACTTAACAGTTATTTCTTTAACAATGCTCATACGCAGATTTTAATCGACACGTATTTATTTGAACTTCTCGATTTGTCTCGGCTGCCATTGTGCAGTGTTCGGGCAATAAACATCGATTATACGCGATAAATGGACGCCCGTAAGTACTTTAGTGTAATCGATAAATGTATCGATTGCGGCGATAGTCTGCTTTGTATTGAGTTTGCGAATTGAACGGTTAATCGAAGTGCAGTGGCCTTTTTATCGATAAATCGGAATAATCGGCGCAAACAGTTTCCCAGCTAACTGCCAATCTTTATGTAGGAATTATTTTATTACAGATATTATTGTTTGTATCTAATGTATATATTGTAGGTACACGGTTTTGTGGATCTTGAGAAAGCATTTGATAGGGTTGTGCGAAAAGAACTCTGGGACATATTGCAGCGATATGGGATTGACGGTGCACTGCTCCGTGATGTGCAGTTCTATAAAGATTACTCAACATGTGTGAATAGAAGGAACATGTCACCTATGTTTGATGTCAAAATTGATGTCAAACAGGGTTGCATGTTGTTTGCTAGGCTGTTAATTCTGTATCTCGATAGAATACAGAGAATAGACCTACGCATGGGTGACCTAGTGGTGAACTGTTTGCCTTATGCAGACGATGATTCTCCTATTAGCAGAAACACCATCTGAACTGTAAACACTGGTCACAATAATGAAAGACGATTGTATGGAGAAAGGCTTACTATTGAATGCGAAGAAAACAAAGATAATGGTATTTGAAAGAGAAGAATACTTTTATTAGTACAGTCGAACTAGAAGCTATAGAAGGATTACGGTTGATGACGAAATGTTGAAAAAAGTGAATGAGATTGTATATCTTGGATGCTTTCAGCAGGGAAGGAAGGTGCACCGCAGATGTGGAAAGGCGATTGAGTGCTGGGAATAGTGAGAACAGAGCGTTAGGAAAACTTCTTGGCAGTAAAACCTTGAGGCAGAAGGCACAGCTCGCAGTACACAATGCAGTGCTGGTCCCAACGCTTACTTATGGAAGCGAGAGCTGGGTATGGCAGAGAGAGCATGAAAGTAGAATAAATGTGGTCGAGATGCGAGCGTTGCGCAAAATTTGTGGCGTAACGCTTGTAGACGGTATTCGCAATGATGATGTTAGAAGCAGAGCTGAAAGAGAGTGTCGGTGTTAAAATAAGAAGAGGCATGCTCCGTTGGTTCGGACATGTAGAAAGAATGCAGGAAGAAAGAATTACCAAACAGATATACAACGTGAAAGTAGAAGGATGTCGAGGAGTCGAGGAAGGCCAAGACTTGCCTACCATGACCAAATTGATCATGTTTTATCAGAAGGTGATGTCAGGAGCCTTAGAAACCGGGGAGCGTGCATGAGAAGAGAAACGAATGCTAAAGAAGCGAGTGAGGTTTGTAAGGATCGAGTCATGTGGCGTTCGGTTCTCTGCCTACCCCGCAAGGGATTTGGCGTGAAGTTATAGATAGATTGTGGGTACAATTAAGTTTTTTTTTATACAACATCGAGAGGCATACAAGCATACAGCCCACCTGATGTAAAGCGGACGGTAGCCTATATAAACGCTTGAAATACATTAAGTATCTCTTGCGCGATGCTACCTCTGCTACTAATACAGCAACTCCATGGGAGCTTACTAGTGAACTCACTCACGCGCAGGAACACAACAACTCTCTAGGGAGTTATTATTTAAATTCGGTTTTCTGTGAAGTGGAGGTACTTTATCAAAAAGGCTGCCTTGATGTGTCCTACCTCTCTTAAAAATACCCAGATCAAGACAAACAGACAAGTTCATGCACACAAATGTTTGTTCTGTGTGGCAATCGAACCCACGAGTGTTGGTGTCAATGTAACAGCGCGTTTCGCCACTACGCCAACGAGGTCGTCAAGTTCAAGTGAGTATGCTCATAGCGGTAAAGACGAAAACCGAGAGAGGCTCACCAAATTGGTCGTGTTATATCAGAAGGTGATGGCAGGAATGCTAAGAACTGGAGAGCTATGAATGTTAATGAAGCGAGTGAGGCATATAAGGCCAAGTTATGTGGCGCTTGGTTCTCTATGGCTGAGGTAGCCAGAAAGAACCAAGCAAGGGATTCGCCGTGAAGTTACAGAATTATAGATAGATGTGAGGTGGTCCACACAGTGATGGAATTGGTAACCGCTTATATCCATCAGTTCCAGGGTACGGTCTCTGGAACGCTTCAACTACAATGCTTCAACTGCTCAAGCAGCAACTCCGAAGTGCTGCCTGGTAACCATTTACGGAAGCACAAGAACCCTCTTGAGGATTTTATGTTTGGTCATGATCTTTGTAAGGTAGAGGTATTTCAGTCACTCTGTTCCTCACTCTCGTGATGCCCTCTCTTATCTCTTAATGTCTTTTCCACCATAATCTAATTTGTTAAGCAGGGTGCACCACGTTCATGTAATACCACCACACGACGTGCCCGGTTGACGAGTGATTAGAAATGACTATTTAACGCCAAGCCTCGGAGATTCGATTCCCATACAGGACAAAAATTTGTGTGCATGAATATGTCTGTTTGTCTTGATCTAAGTTTTTTTACAAGATGTAGTGTGCATAAATTATGCCAATTGGGAGAGTACCGCTACCTAACAGAAAATCGCAACCAAATAATAACTCCCTAGAGGTTTGTTGAGTTCCTGTTAATAGCGGTGGCACCGCGAGACCGATCCTTCCTGTGTTTCCTACGTTAATAAGTAACCAAGTTTTGGTCGGCAACGCAAGAGTGACACCCCTGGTGTTGCAAATGTTCATAGGCTACGGTAACTGCTTACCATCAGGCAGGCCGTAAGCTTGTTTGCCACCTTGGTGGTATAAAAAAAACCACTTTACATCAGGTGGCTCCTATATGTGTCCGCTAGCGTTGTATAAAAAATATATTCGCATCGTCTCAAAAGGCGACGATGTGGTACCAACTTTCACCTTACCTTCAACAATAGAACACATAGTTTATTAATGAAGAAGTTGGTAAACGAAAGTATTAGAAGAGGCATAACGAATCGTCGTAACACATTAGCGGAACAAAATCGAAATTTTCATAAAATTAACATTTATGAGTGTCGTAAAATGCGAGGCTTCGGGAAACAGCCGGGGAAGCGCTTCGGCGCTACTTACTGCGATATAATCACGCCGCGGAACGCAAACACGCCACGACTTCCCTCAGACTGATATAAATTTAACACCTGTCGTACTGTCAAAACTAACCCCCACTACAAGCCAAAAAAACAAGAATCCATCACCTTACACCTCATCCATTGCCACTTCTCCTTAATAACCCAGTTTAGCTGCTCGCAACTCGGCAAGCGATGTCGCGATCGAACTCCCCTTGCGTCGACTTCAGGCGTAGCCCCTCGAAAGCGGCGAAGCACGCAATTGTACAAGTTTCCACAGCACCTCACAAGTTATTTCCGCTAAATAATTGCTAGTCATCAGTGTTTCTGTTTTCGGTGTTATATACCCGATTGCTTTACGCTGATATAAAGTATCTACTATTGTAAATGTCTTGAATTAGAAAAGTTTCAAAGTTTCGTAAATACAGTGGCGGGGTAACTTCACCATAGAGATCGATAGACGCATCGGAATTAGTTGGCCAGTTTCGGAATCTTCGGCACATTCTTCGCGCACAAATACCTATAGTTTTTT
Organism: Pyralis farinalis; assembly: GCA_947507595.1. NCBI lineage: Eukaryota > Metazoa > Arthropoda > Insecta > Lepidoptera > Pyralidae > Pyralis > Pyralis farinalis. The sequence goes on along the minus strand of OX382262.1, from coordinate 2,827,371 downwards.
ATCCCTTTGTTTTTCTCTGCCTACCCCGCAAGGGACCTAGAGTGAAGATATATACATACCTCTATGTTTTAGCAAAGTCCAGTGCGTCCTCTCCGCTTTGTCTTACGGTGCAGAGACACGAATCCTGGCCGCTGGGCTGGTCCACAGGTCGAAAGTCACACAGCGAGCCATAGAGAAAAGATAAGATACACTTCTCTAAGGGATGTCTAAAGAATGGCGTCCGCAATGTTGTTCGCAATTTGATAACTAATGGTTATTATAGCAATGTATTCGGCAAATGAATGTACTAAATACAATTCTCAGGTTTTCTGTGCGTGCGTTTGACAAACGCACGAGTGACATCCTACTGTCATAAGTGCTCATAGGCTGCAGTAACTGCTTACCATCGCCTGTGGTATGTGTGGTATGAAGAGAAATATTTTCTTAATTGTGAACCGATTTGAAATGTTCAAACGAAATTTATTATTAGTTTTAATATGAAAAAGAAGTGTCAATTAGGATTAAAATCTGGTGAAGTTACGCCTTCGTTGAAGTTGGGTTTAAGGATTAAACAGTTATAGATTATCACATTGCCACTTATTGCCCTGTTTTTTTTCAATTGTCGTGAAGCTCTTTGATTGCTTCCCATAAGTTTAAATGAAAACGAATCTAAAGCACCCGCTACCGAAGAGTATGCACGAAGAGTATAATAAATAAGTGTGGAAGAAGCGAGAGGGGTATATTTTGATCGGTGCACCTGGCGTTCCATAGTCTCTGCCTACAACATACATATCACGATACATACATGATGATGTGTATGTATGTTTATCATAACAATAACAAAAACATAAAATCATAACAAGGGATGTTATAATTGTAAAAATACCTTGACAACGTAAATAATTAATAAATAAAATTGTGAACATTAACGAGATGTCTTCAAAATTCCACCGAGCGCCAACATTGAACTGTATCAACATGTTTATCATTACGAATTGCGAATTGACTTCTAAAAAAAGATCTACAAGGCTATAGTGGTAGAATGATGATGATGGAGCTGAGGAAGGCCACCACTCATTCACCGAATTATGAGAAGGCGATGTCAAGAGTCTTAGAAACCGACGAGCGTGCACGAAAAGACCTGTGAATGTTAAAGAAGCGAGCCAGTTTTGTAGGGACTGCGTCTTGTGGCGCTCGGTTCTCTTTCGGCCTACCCTGAAAATACAAACCATTATACCACTTGACGTCGCATGACGGTCCTCACTCACCAAAATGTAGCGTTTCAAATATCTCAGCCATACGAGCTTACAGACCAAAGGGAGGATATTTTAAACCAATTAGTAAACTAACCAGTAAGAGCTGCGCGTTCTACTTTTACTACCGTATCGGTGAGTTTATCTTCTACGCAAAATCATACAATTGTATCCATAGGTATATTTCCTTCACACAAGGGATACGGCTTGAAGATATATAGATGTAATTAGTTGAGAATGCGCAAGCTTGCATTGCCAGAGGAACACCTGGCTTGTCAATTATATAACAATTCAATTTTTTTTTTAATTGTGTCGGCCATTTTGACCATCTTCCTTAAGAGATAGGAACGGTGATCCTGAACATTCCTATTATACTTTTTATGCTGAATCCAAATCTGAAGTCAAAATTCAAATATTCGAAAAAAGCGACAGACACACACACACACAGAAAAACATATAGATTTCATATAGGAACGGTGCTCCTGAAAAACAGTTTATGCTGTCATGCGATCTACGTAATGAAACTTCCAAATATCGAAGTAGTCGCTATAGAATGGGAAAGTTTATTATTTTCGTTTTTTTTTTCTGTATACGTGCGTGAAATAAAAACAGCGAGTTACTGGCACGTTATAAACAACACACGGTGCGTAAAACATGCCAGTACCAAGTTTGAGCAATTAAGGCGCAGCACGCGAGGCGCCGACGTCGCCGGCCGCCCTTCACGCCAACCGCCGGCAGCGCCGCCAGGAGTGTGTCCATATTACTGTCATTTCAATATATCGCTTTGCGTTCATTTGTTCTCATTTTCAGTTATACAATTACAAACTGCTACTTTATACATTTGCTCTGAACGAGAGTGTCGGTGTAAATATAAGAAAGGTCTTGCGCCGGTTTTGCGCGCAATGCGCAAAATTTGTGGCGTAACGCTCGCTGATCGCGTTCGTAATGATGACGTAAGAAAGAGATTTGATCTGAAAGGAGAGTATCGGTGTTTAGATAAAAAAAAAATGCTTTTTTTTATACTACAAGCATACGGCCCACCTGATGTAAAGCGGGTACCGTAGCCCATTAACGCTTGAGATATATTAAGTATCACTCGCGCGATGCCTCCCCTGCTGCTTACACAGCAACTCCTTGGGAGCTTACTGGTGACCTCACTCACACACAGGAATACAACAACCCTCTAGAGGTGGAGGTACTTCCCCAGGCGGGCTGCTTTCATGCGCCCTATCTCTCTTATATGCTTCCATGCTACGATGGTTCGGACAAGCAAATAGAATGTAAGACTAAAGAATGACGAAACAGATATACAATGCGAATATGGAAGGGTGTAGGAGCCGAGGAAGATCAAGACTCACCTACCATGACCAAATTGGTCGTGTTAGACTTATCAGAAGGTGATGTCAGCAGCCCTAGGAACTGGCGAAAGCGCATGAAAAGAGCTATGAATGTTAAATAAGCGAGTGAGCTGTATAATCACCGCGTCTAATGGCTCTCAGTTCACTCTGTCTACCCGTATCGTATCGTAAATACATACATGTTTAAAATGTTATAGTCCATCCCACAAACCAATAAACCATTTAATGGCGCATAAAGACACCCAGTACTCACCGGCGCAGAAGCGACGTGGAGTGTGCAATGAGTACATTTTTTTTAATTACCACTAAGATGGGAACCAGGTATACGGCCTGCCTCATGGTAAGCAGTTACCGTAACCTATGGACAGTTGCAACAGCAGGGATGTCACTCGTGCGTTGCCTGTACAAACGTGGCGCTGAATGACAACCTTAGATGGGAAAATCCTTAAGCATCAGCTATGATCTTGTGATTCGGTCAAAGTTAAATTGTGAGAAATGTCGACGGCCCTAAGCCTACACATGATATTGAGCCCTTAAGTTTATAAAGAAACTGCCTGAGATGTTCAGAGAAGCTGTTCGATGTCCGACAAGTGAGTTTATACCACTAATCCTACTAATATTATAAATGCGAAAGTTTGTATGTATGGATGTTTGTTGCTCTTTCACGCTTAAACGGCTGAACGGATTTGAATGAAATTTGGTACGTAGATAGATTATGATCTGGATTAACACATAGGCTACGTTATTTGACTCCACGCGGGCGGAGCCGCGGGCAGCAGCTAGTCTGCTATACAAGTGTACAGTATCGTAGCAATGGTAACCCAGTGGTACTGTTACTGAACCAGCCTATTGACCAACTAGCCCCTCGTGCGAATTCTGGCGTGTACCACTAAACGTGTTTTCAGATTTATGTACTACTCATTTGTGAATGTCAATTTCTCGGCGTGAGGGAAAACATTGTAAGAAAATCGCAAATCTAAGAAATTCTTTTTCGAAAGAAGTGTGACCTAACCTGAGAAAGGTCTGGTTAATATAATTTCTTGGACGTGCGGGTTTCCTCACGATGTTTACCTTCATCACCGAACAAGTGATAATTACAAATATATACATAAATCGAAAAATGCAAAACTACGAATTCATTAAATTATATTTTAATTGTCGAGGCCCGCGGATGCTCCCGATATCAACGTAATATTGTACTGTGTTGTTCTAATTTTATTGTTTAGGGAAATGTTGTTCCATCTAATTTTATTGTTTAGGGAAATGTTGTTCCATGTAATTTTATTGTTTAGGAAAAATGTTGTTCCATGTAATTTTATTGTTTAGGGAAATGTTGTTACATGTAATTTTATTGTTTAGGGAAATGTTGTTATATGTAATATTATTGTTTAGGAAAATGTTGGTACATGTAATTTTATTGTTTAGGGAAATGTTGTTCCATGTAATTTTATTGTTTAGGAAAAATGTTGTTCCATGTAATTTTATTGTTTAGGGAAATGTTGTTACATGTAATTTTATTGTTTAGGGAAATGTTGTTATATGTAATATTATTGTTTAGGAAAATGTTGGTACATGTAATTTTATTGTTTAGGGAAATGTTGTTCCATGTAATTTTATTGTTTAGGGAAATGTTGTTACATGTAATTTTATTGTTTAGGGAAATGTTGTTCCATGTAATTTTATTGTTTAGGGAAATGTTGTTACATGTAATTTTAATGTTTAGGAAAATGTTGTTACATGTAATATTATTGTTTAGGAAAATGTTGTTCCATGTAATTTTATTGTTTAGGGAAATTACACAATGGAGCACGATGGATGGAGGACGATTAAGAAATGTAGGGCGGTTCAAAGCAGCCCGTCTGTGTACCTCCACCTCACAGAAAACCGCAGCCAAATAACAACTCCCTAGAGGGTTGTTGTGTTTCTGCCTGTGAGTGAGGTTCACCAGTAAGCTCCTAAGGAGTTGCTGAGAGGAGGCATCGCGCGAGTGATAGTTAATGTATTACAAGTGTCCATAGGCTACGGTAACCGCTTTACATCAGGTGGGCCGTATGCTTGTATGCTTTCTGACGTTGTATAAAAAAAGCTGACGTGCATACAGTAGTGATTAATTACTCCTAAATAAATAATGATTAAAAAATATATATTTTAACGAGCTCAGTGACGCAGCGGTTAATGACGAAACTTTGTCACCGACGCTCGCGGATTTGATTCCCACACAGGACAAATACTTGTGTGCACGAACATATCTGTTTGTCTGGTTTGGATGTTTTTAAGAGAAGTAGGGCGCATCTAAGCAGCCCGTCTGGGGAAGTACCTCCACCTCACGGAAAACCACAGCCAAATAACAACTCCCTGGAGGTTTATTGTGATGGCGCCATCGCGGGAATGATAGTTAATATATTGCAAGTGTTCATATACTACGGAAACCGCTTTACATCAGCAGGGCCGTATGTTTGTACGCCTTCCGACGTTGTATAAACTGACACACGTACGCGTCGACACCGAGATTCGAAACAGGGACCAATCGGTTGATAGGCAGCTTCTTTACCCACTAGGTTATCACCGCTCTGTTATATAATAAAACATATTCGGCATTCCATTAGAAGCCGCCCTGGAATTTCCGTGCATTCATCTTATTGTGTCAGCTCAGAATTCGTAACGAACATATCGCTGTGTCGCAATACACCGACGAACCTACATGTAGATAATATTTGTCGAGAGATACAATAAAACAGGAATGTGTATTTTGCATCACTAAACATAAGAAGCTGCCTGATGGTAAGCAGTTACTATAGCCTATTTATTAACACCAGGGGTGTCACTCGTGCATTGGTCAGGTGAGTGATTAGAATCTTTTTATCAGGTGGGTTAAATGCTTCACAGATCACATCAGCGATCTCGATCAGTATTCATATATCCGACCATAGATTTGTGAGAGATTTACAGATTTATAAAAGGAATGGACCTGAAGTAAGTTACGCATGGTGATGGATAAGTTTTCTTTAGAATTTAAATTGAGTAGATATGATTGCGGAAAATCGAAGGCACTGTATAATTTCTTGCGCGGAATACTATCGCCAGCACAAGAAATTATAAGTGAATTGCTAAGAAGTGAGTCCGTTAATATACACTGGACAGAGGAGGGCCTAAAATTTTACCTTGCGGTGTACCGCAGCAGTTTGTCGCTTTGCCACTTATATAAATGTTGTTTAATTTTAAGCTTTGAGTTTTATCTGAGAGGCTATCTTCAAAAGAGTTCCTTCCTTCCCCCTAAACAAAAGGAGGATAAAAATGAGGGAAATTATGCCTAATCTTGAGAAAATACCACACCTAAAAAACTGAAAATAAAAACATTGCATTTTTTAGCATTTATTAAATTATGGTTCGCTGCTGTAATCCAGCGCAAACAAAAAGGTAATAAAGAAGTAATGATTAGAAGTAATTCAGGGTCTCCACAAAATCAAAACTGAGGACTAAACTACCCCCTCAATTGAAAATTAATATTTTTTGAGCAATAATCTGTTCCTTTTTCAACAATTTTTACAATAATTGTAAATTTTTTCAATAAAACGCCCTCTTTACCTACATTTTTTATTACATTAAGTTATTCTCCATCATATTAGGTACTAATAGTAAAAATTACGTGTTTATATGTCGATAACATTTCTTATCAACTGTTAAATAATGGCACTCTTGACGTGCTATTTATTACTCTCTTATGCCATATAAAAATGCAAAAAAATCTAGCTGTGGTATTCGTAGACAACAATAGGAGTACTTTCCCTCATTTGAATATATGCACCTTAGAAAGACACACAGTGTATGCATAAACAAATATAAATATTCTAGAACAAATTATTAAACCCACGAACCTGGGTGCTAAAGACATCGCTAGCAATTTCTCCACCGTGCGTGCCAAAATATATATTAAATACATCTGAATTCTGCCTTTAAACAATGAAATGCCGCCTCGTTGCCATCAATAGACCGTTACATTAAAAATCATACTAACTATTTATCTATAACTTCACGCCAAATTCCTTGCGGGATAGGCAGAGAGGACCGAGCGCCATAATCGCGGTCCTTCACTCGCTTCTATAACATGTATAACTCTATTCATGCACGCTCACGGGTTTCTAGGACATAAAATCAAACTGAATTAGGAAAAGCGTGTGAAAAACTGTACACGGCAAACTGGAAAAATCTCAATTAGTTTCTTAAAGAACTTTCCCAAAAATTACATATGTGGCAAGGAGTAGCAACGCGCGCACCTCGCGGCGACTCCAATGGCGAGCGGCCCCATCGTCACTCTATTTCTGTGACGCCCGCAATAACAGTACTGACGGTATTTTTATTGCACCAGTTTTATTTCAATTTGACAAAATAAAAATAAGGGCCGCCCGTAACGCGACACCGGGCGAAAATACACCTGCCTTCTCCATCGATGAGTGGGCTCTTATAAAGTTATTCCCCGATTGCAGTGGAGATGCAATGGATAAGGTTTTCAGTTAAAATCGTCCTCCCTTTAATGAGAGTGCGTTCACCTCTGAGTGGGATATGTCGCTTTGGGAAACGGAACGTGAGACGCGGATGTTTCCGTAAATGTATTTGGTTAATCTGTGGACTTCACCAACTATGATACGATTTTTAAATATAACTAGACAGATAGACAATGAATTCACGTGAACATTCACATGACTATGATTATAGTTTTTCATAATGTTGTTACGCTCATGTTTAAGGTTTTTAGCAGATTAAGTAAAAAAAAACTTAACATTAAGTGATATAGATTCAGTTTATGGAAGGGACCTGGCGTTAAGATATAGGGAGATAGATTCAATTTAATATAAAGTTGTTTCAATACATTAACGCAGTTAATTCGTAACTGGTGAAATTAATGTCTCGCATTTATGTCTATTTCGTGATGATTATAAAAGCATTACATTTATTATGGTTTATGTTATATTTAAATGTTATAAATGATAAGTTCTTAAATATAATCAAATTCTCTTAAAGCTGAATCTAACTGCCATTCACCTTTAATATTAGGTCCTTACATATGAAATTGGCGTTTTCTCAAACTGGCCACTTTGATATCAAATTTAGGCTTGTGTATTTGTGTTTCAAATTCAGTGATTCATTTGTTTTTACGCCATTTGATTCTTCTTTGACATAGGTCTGTTCACAATTTGAAAAACTTAAAATATCGCGTTATTTACGAATACGAGTTCCACCATGCCACCAACGCTGCAGAAACAGCTCGAAGGATTAATGATATGTATGGAGAAGCTACTGTAAAAGAAAACATGGTACGGTTTTGGTTCCAACGTTTTTATTCTGGAAATTTTCATCTACAGAACAAACCCTGTGGACGGCCGGAGCCCTTAGGATGACAACGAATAATTAAAGGCGATCGTGGAAGCAGATCCATCACAAAGCACGTCAGAGTTCGCGGTGGGCTCAGGTGTGAGTGACAAAATAGTTTAAATTTACTTGAAACAAATTGGAAAAATGAAATGTTTGAGAAATATGTTTTTTTTTTTTTTTTTTTTTTTTTTTTTTTATATTGGCTCAGCATAGTGGCTCCTCTTCGCCTGTTGGTAAGATAAAAGGGGAGCCGAAATTGCAGCGGCAACTGACAAAGGACTACGGTGTCCTGTCAGTTGACGCTACCATGCTGGCCCGCAAGGTGCTTTTTCACGCTTCGTTTGAAGGATCCCATGTTGTAGGAAGGAGGAAAAACATGTGCAGGCAAAGCGTTCCACTTTTTGATGGTACGACAAAGATAGGAGTTGCCGAACTTTTTGGTACGCGAAGAGATATTCTCAACCGTGAAACCATGACATCGCAAGCCCGCACGTGTGGTTCTATGACGGAAGGGAGAGGGTGGGATAAGGGAAAATAGTTCTTCAGAGCACTCGCCATGGTAAAGGCGGTAAAATACGCTTAGAGAGCCTATGTCCCTACGGAGTTGAAGAGGTTCTAGGTTTTTGGTGACCTCTTCGTCGTCAATTATGCGGATAGCCCGTCGCTGCAACCTATCGAGAGCCTCAAGAAGATAATGTGCGGAGCCGTCCCAGAGATGCGAGCAATACTCCACGCAGGCCCGAACTTGTGTCTTATAAAGCAGACAAAGTTGGTCCGGCGTGAAGAACCGGCGCACCCTATTCAGGACTCCGAGTTTTCTTGAAGCTGTTGAGATGAGGCTCTCGATGTAATAACGCTGGTTAAGGTCGCAATGAATACGCATACCCAGCATATTCAGGCTATCTCGCATACTGAGGGAAGCACCATGAAGACTGGGAGTAGGAAGGAAGGGGGACAGTTTTGTTGTAAACGCGCAAACCTGAGTTTTCTCAGCATTAAACTCAACCAGGTTATTGGAACCCCATTTACTAATGAGATCCAAAACCCGATTCAGTTCAACGACAAGACTCTCACGCCTCTCACCGATTTCTGTCCGACCAGCACCAGGCCGACCGAGATATCGCCCATGGACCGTACTGTCGTCTGCATAGCAATGAATATTACCAAGTGGCAGCATGTCATTGATATGCAGAAGAAAGAGAGTGGGCGATAGAACGGAGCCCTGTGGGACACCGGCATTCACTGACATGAACCGCGAAGCGCATCCATCTGCAAGGACGCGGATTCTACGCTCATGCAGGAAGCCAGCAATCCAATTACACAGCTGGTGGGGCAGACCGTATGCCGGAAGTTTGGAGAGAAGTGCTTTGTGCCAGACCCGATCAAACGCCTTGGCTATATCTAGGCTGACTGCCATGGATTCGCCATACTTATCGATTGCCTCCCCCCAGAGGTGCGTCACATACGCCAGAAGATCACCCGTTGATCGTTTCGGTCTAAAACCATACTGACGATCATTGATTATGGAGTGATCTTCTAGGTAACGGATCAATTGATTGTTAAGGATCCGTTCCATGACTTTGCACAACACTGAAGTTACGGCAATAGGGCGGTAATTTGATGGGTCAGAACGGTCTCCCTTTTTGGGGACCGGCTGCACATTGGCCTCTCTCCAAGCATCCGGAACACAACCAGTCGAGTACGAGAGGCGGAAGAGGCGCGTCAACACCGGAGACAACTCCGCTGCACATTTTTTAAGAACAATCGCTGGGATACCGTCAGGACCACTGGCTTTTCGGACATCGAGTGACTGTAGTTCAAAACGCACATCGCGCTGCCTGATGTGGATATCAGGCATAACGGATCCACTGGAGGGTATTGTTGGTGGTTGCGTGCTACAGTCATCGATCCGGGAGTTAGCCGCAAAGAGGCTGGCCATAAGATCGGCTTTCTCCTGCGGCTGATGCGCCAGTGAGCCATCGGGGCATCGCAGCGGTGGCAGCGAGGGCTGGCAGAAGTTGGCCTGCACGGCTTTGGCCAGTCGCCAGTAGCTACGCGATCCAGTAGGGTGCGCCACTAGTTCCGTGCCGACTCGTGTAACGCGCTGGGCGTCCGCTCTTATATATGCTCTCTTGCAGACCTTGGTGGCAGTGTTGTAGGCTGATTTCAGTGAGTTAGTATTCGGATCTTTAAGGGCGCGACCCCTGATCCAAGCGCGATACGCCACCTGTTTGTTGCTAACAGCTTCAGCGCATTCGCGATTAAACCAAGGGCGTCTCCGGCTTTTGATGACGACATCGGAGTGAGGAATGTAGTATTCCATGCCAACGCCGATCTCATCAACAATAGCCGCAGCACTCGCCGTTAGATTCTTCTCACTGAAACAGCGCTGCCCCCATGGGACGGAAGCAAAGTAGTCGCGCATGCCGTCCCAATCTGCTGACGAGTAGTGCCAGACACGACGCCTAACCTCTGTGGGATGTGGCGTATTCGCGCTTGGCACTGTGCTGGATACTAGGCAGTGGTCAGATGTGCCCAGGGGCGCCCCGACCTCAACCCGGTAGCCAGCAGGGTGAGTGGTCAGCAGTAGATCTAGCAGAGAGGGCTCCTGACCAGCAACATCTGGTATTCTGGTGGGTTGGTTTACCAGTTGCGTCAGGCTGTGCGAAAGAGCGAACGCGTGGGCAGTCCTTCCTGCATGGTTAGTTGTGGGGGATCCCAACCAGGAATCGTGGTGAGAGTTAAAGTCCCCCAAACATACCATCTCTGCAGTAGGGTACCGCTCCTGCGCTTCATCTACCGCCCGACTCATGTACTCAAAGAGCCGAGTTGTCTCCGTGTCCCTAGTATGGGGTCGGTATAGGCACATGTAAATACGGCTCTGAAGGCCCAGGTTTACATGTACCCAGAGGACAGGAAAGGAGGAATCCTCTAGGCAGCGCAGACGGCGACAACATACATCCGAGCGGACAAACAAACAGACCCCGGCTTTCGCGAGGAAATTCTCCTCAAGTACATAACCGGGATACTGGAGGTAGGACATGTCCGCTGGACGCCGAATCTGTGTCTCCGTCAGGAAGAGCATGGCGGGCCGTGCCGTCTCTAGGTGTTGGTGGACGGCATTAAGGTTAGAGTGGAGTCAACTCAACCTTGAACAGGGTGGTGGGGGAGTGCACCGCTGTTAGACCATTTATTCCTATTTGCGCTGTCATGAGAAGTGTAAAGAAAGGAAGCGTGAAGCGGGAGAGAATTGCCACGACATTGGGGAAGAAACGCGGTGGACTGTTTCTCCATTAGTTTGTCGACAAAGGAGCTGTGCTGATCCGTCGGACGGAAGGGCCCCCGAACCCCCCCGGAAGTAGTCGCCGGGTCCCCACCATCCGGTCACCAATCGGCACGACGATCTACCCCGAGATTATGCGCGGTATGAAAGGGCAGCCTCTCAAGGTGGTTAGTCTTGATTGGGCCCCTGTACTATACCGCGGGCGGCCAGCGGAACAACCGTTTCAACGGGTCTCCCTGGCCGACGGGTCAGCTCAGTCCTTCTGACAATGGATAGACAGAATCCACCACTGTTCCCGCAATATCGCGTCAACAATCCCCCGAGCACTGGTTATACACCAGCTGATCCCGAAACGCGACGTACTCATAGGTACGCCACTTCACGGGTGTTTCGCCGTGTGTACGGTGGTAGCCAACCAGGCGGGTATTTACCCTACCACCGGCTTACCTGTACCGCATGAATTGAGTGAAACAAATCAACAAGCACGCATTGAGTGCTGCGTTATATTACTCAACCGTCACAATATCGAGGGAATTTTAAATCCTATTGTTACTTGTGATGAAAAATAGAACTTATACCACAATCAGAATAGCTCATTACAGTGGTTGAACCTAGGAGAACCGGCTAAATCCTGTCCCAAGAGAAAGTTGACTCAGAAAAAGGTACTGGTGAGTGTTTGGTCGACCAGTGCTAGTGTCATACACTGCAGCTTCTTAAGATCTGGCCAGATGATTGCGGTAGATCTGTATTGTCAACAACTGCAAACCATGATGGAAAAGCTCGCTATACAACAACTGAAACTAGTCAATTGCTCTTGCCCACTGGTGCTTCAGGACAATGCTAGACCAAACACTTCACGACAGATGGTAGCTAAATTAGAGGAGCTGTGATTGGAATGTTTTCGACACCTACCATTCTCCCCAGACCTTGCTACAACAGACTTACCACATTTTTCGTTATTTGAACAACTACTTGCAAGGAAAAATATTCAATTCCGATGGGGCAGTCCAAATCTACTTCAATTTTATTGATTTTCCCTACAATGTTTTCATCAATGGAATCAATGAACTACCTACAAAATGGCGAAAGTACATATACGAGTATAATAATGGTCCATACTTCGATTGATTAAATATATATATTTTTTTCGTTTTATTTTTCCATATAAAACGCCAATTTCATATGTAAGGACCTAATATGTTTTATCTTCTTCTTTGCGTTATTCTGTGTCTTTATTCAATAGGATTGGCGAGGTCAGTTATCTAAGCCTAAGAATGTAAGGAGGA